>JAJEOX010000122.1:0-165000 GCA_020740385.1 Mylabris phalerata
AATAAAATTAACATATCAAACCACATAAACAAAAAAAATAAAAAATTATAAACCTATTCAAATACAAAAAATAAACAAAACAACCAAAAATAAAAAAAAAAAAATAAAAAATCCATTTCACAAAAAAACCAAAATAAAAAATAAATAAACCAAAAAAAAAACAAAAAAAAATAAACAAAAATCAAAAAAATTAAAAAACAAAAAACATACATAAAAACAAAAGTCACCAAAATACAAAAAACAACTAAACACAAAAATAAAACAAACACAAAAAAAATATAAACACAATATAAAAATATAAATACAAAATAACCAAAATATAAAATCAAAAAAAACAACACTAAAACCTCAAAAAAACCTCCCCATCAAATCAAAATAACCTAACCAACAAAACCACAAAAAATTAACCTAAAAAACAAACCCTCCTTCAACTTCAATCAAAAATACACCAAAAACACACCAACAACCCATACAATAAAAAAACACCAAAACCATCAAAACAACAAAAACCATCCAATTTCACAATACCCAAATAAAAACACCAAAAAAAAACAACCCAAAAAATAAAACAAAACTAAAAACAATATTAAAACAACAAAAACACCCCAAACATATAAAAAATACCCCAACAATTAACAACTAAAAAAAATATCCCCCACACATAATAAATCACACTAATAACCCATTAATAATCCACAATACACTAAAAAAAAACAACAAAAAAACACAAACCAAAATCACAAAACAATCAATAAAATCAATCAAATAATCAAAAATCAACAAACCAAAAACAAAATTCACAACCTACAAAAAAACACAAAAAAATCTTTCCTACCCTAAAACACTAAAAAAACCCTCCCCACAATCCCCAAAAAAAAAGAACAAACACACAAAAAACTCACACCACCACCCATCCCCACACCAAAACAAAAAAAAAAAAACTCTAAAAAAATCAAAACAACAAAAACCAACAATACACCAAAAACAAAAAACCAAAAAATCACTATTATACAAAAATCTCAAACACATAATATGTAAAATTACAACAAAAAAATATATAACACAACAATATTAAAAAAAAAAAACCAAATCAAAAAAAACCAACCACAAAATAATAAAAACAAAAACTTCAAAACATAAATAAACATCTTCACCAAAACTAATAAATTTTCTACAACAAAAAAAACATACAAAAAAAAAACATTATAACATAATACCACACAAAAACAAACAAACCCAATATAAACAAATATATAACATTCAAATTAAACCCTATACAAACCCACCACCATACAAAATTATTATAAAATCAAATTCACAACTCCCCATATAACTCATACAAAACCTAAACCCAAAATAAAATTTTAAAACGACTATTACTTCTACAATCTTATCCAATATTCTATCCCTTTTTTATCCATAAAAACTCAATTATCTATCCAAAAACGAAACCCTACAAACCTGTATTTTGATATACTTATCCAAATACAAATCCCACTATAAAAAACATTCAACAAACAAAACATCCCACATTTCTTCATTTAACACATCATTCAAAACTATCCAAAAACAAACAAACCATATATTGAACTTCTCCTAATTAAACCAATAAAATTCAAACAATAATTTGTACATACATAATATTTTTTACTTTTTTTATTCCAAACATTTACCAACCAAAAACTTTTTACACATACAAAATTTCTCACAAATGTACATATTATTATACTCAACACCACCAATCCCCTACACCAATTTCTGATCTTCTGGAATATTCATTATCGATCGATTCGATGTCATCGACCCATTGGACCCACCATAGGGTTGTGGTTGTGACATGGCCCAACCATATAAATTGTTAGCATCCAAGTACATTAAATAAGTACTGGTTTTAGATCGATCGTAATTATCCATATACTTATTAGCAATGGAATGGATTGAGAACACTGGGTTATGCCCACCTTATACCTCGTCGAATAAATGAGTGCATATTGATGTCGGTTAGAAGCTCGATCTTAATTCCAGGTATCTTTAACATAGCGTCCCACGATAGACCGGGAGCAGTGTAGTAGTGACAGGGATCCAAGTTATAAATTTTTCGACAAACTTTTCTAAAAATTCTCGAATATGTCTGTTAAAAACACATCGGTGATTAAATACAATTTCATATAATCCGAAAGATTTCGACAATTGAATTGTTGCCCTACTCTCTGAGCAAGCGCATAATCTTAAACATGACTTATCTGTAAGTCGACTAATAAATTTTTCTTTTGGTGAACGACGTTCATTTAATCGATCCATGAATTCAAATATTCATACGGAAAACACCCTTTAATAATACAGTTTAAATTGATCTTCATAATTAAACATCCTCTTTACTGTATGGAACATCTTCCGGTGATAAATTTTGAGCTAGACTATCCAAGTCGATGACATGAATCTGAAGGAATCCAAAAATCTCAATTCAACTGTGTCGGTTTCATTGACTGGAATTCTTTTCGATAACGACACATACAATTCCTTGTTTAGAGGGATCAAATTAATATCACCCTCGACTTTTTCAAGTGATTTCACAAACAAATGACAGTCATAGCCGGAGAAATTGTGGAACAGAATGGGAACGAATTTCGGTATACGATATTGTAGATTACATTTTTGATGAGCAGGACCTCTGTATTTACTGGTAAAGTGACAATGATCAGCCACTTTATCATCCACTATTATCTGATTACAAATGTGACAAATGTTCGTTTCCATATGAAATTTCTTTTGGTCATCATTCATCACCATCGGCTTAGGATTCATCAAAACTTCATTATAAATACGTCGAATATCGTTCACCAATGATTTAACGAAATGGTCAGCACAATCTGCACCTTCATATACGTATAATTTGTTTTGATTTTTCATCAAATGAACATTTAATGAAATAAGAAAAAGCACATGGAATTATGCTCTTGTACATTTGTTGTTGAAGATGTACTTGGATTTGGAGCACAAGTATCGATGTTTTGTAGTATACATTCAGAGTCAGCATAAATGACAAAGGGCACTTCCAATTGTCTTTCATAATTTTTGAATTCTACTACAGAATTTTCAGATGTTGGCATAACAGTAACAATCCGATTGCACTCTCCTTTATGTACCATCAGTTGCTGCTCCGAATGAAAATGAATCAAACAAAAATTACAGAGGAAAATTTGATGATAGTTTTTCGTTATCTGTTTGCTTATCAATCTAGATATATTTTTGATCCATACATAGTGGCTCCGGTCTTCTTTTTTATACTAATAATAAATTAATATGCACACTCTTTTCTGATTTTGTGCAATATAGTGGACCAACAATTTCATCGTTTTCCAAACCAAATAGATTAACGCTTATATTTTGGTTTAATTCCTCAAATTTACCGATATCTTTTGATTTAAGAGGAAATTCTATGTTACCAAATTCGAGTTTTATTCAATTTTTTAAAACTATATTTGATGCTGTTATATCTTCAACGCAGTAGGATGATGGTCGGTATGAATGGCTATCAATTGGAGGACATAAAGCAGATATTATAGCCATTTAAAGCAAAATTCATCATCGTTTTTAACGTTGACACAAGCGTTCTTGTTTTGTATTTTTTCAGGTAGTCTAATGTACTGACTACCTCCTTTAACAGGTTGATATTTATTTATGTTGATTTCTAAATGTGTAATTCCGCCAACGCCAACCACTATCTCTTTCTTGGAACTCTGTTGTTTTAGTTTTAAGTTTTTCAATCATCAAGTTATAATTCGATACAATTTCGTCTTCATTTTGAACTGACATCATTTTTGAATTAAAACTTTTTACAGAATATTCTTCTGTATCTTCCGCCATTTTCACATAATCGGCGAACAATTCTAGATTGAATTTGATTGATTTATGTCTTATAAGTTCCTGTTGAAGTTCAGGAATTACGACATCCTTGGAAGATTTTAAGAATTTTTCAACATCTAAATTTGTTAAATCTTCATTTTCAAAAATTAGCGTCTTAATTCTTCCTTGGAAGGTACTTTTAACCACCTTCAATTTTGGCGTATACAATTCTGCCGTTTTCAATCGATGTTCCAATGTACGTAAATGACAAAGTAATTTATCAGCAGGAATATCTGCTGAGCACAAGTTGCACCTTTGCTTTACAGGCTCAGATCTGTTACAATCTAAAATTGAAAACAATAATTGGAGAAAGCTAATAAACAGGTAAAATGATTTTCTTACCTGGTATTGAATGTACACGTTTTATATGACGGTCCAAATTATATTTTTGTGTAAACGATTTTAAACAAATATTACACACTACTTGTGATTTAGGCATTTTTGCGCGTGTGTGACACTATGAAACACTATCAGCGAACTGTGTGTGTTGCGATAAGCAGCTGGCTTTTTATATGGTCCTGATGAACAGGAAACCGGAAACCACAAAGCGCTTATCAATTTCAAACAGGAAAACAGAAAACCTCAAACTTCCGCTCTTATCAATTTCGAACAGGAAACCGGAAACCGCAAACTTCCGCTCTTATCAATTTCAAACAGGAAACCAGAAACCGCAAACTTCCGCTCTTATCATTTTCTTCTTATCAAAACAGGAAACCGGAAACCGCAAAATCCGGGAAATGAAACTGATAATGTTATCACGTTATAGCTTGATGATAAGCTAGTTTAGTATAAAAGGAGGTCTAGTGTCTTCCAATTATCATTCATTGTCTTACAACGCTTCAAGTTACATTCTCTTAATGGCAAGTGTACCTTCAAACAATTGTGGTGTATAGTGAAGATAAAAAGAATTTATCAATTGGAGTGTTGTATGTTGTATTAAAACAAATTTTCCAGTAAGTATTTTCTTAATATTTTATTTAAAAATAATTGAAATTTATATTTTAGATATGGTGTAAAAGAAATTAAAAAATGCGATGATAAGATTCTAATTTCGCTATCGTATAGTCCGAAAACTACAACATTACAAAAGAAATTCGGAGATCTTCCAGTAAAATACATGAGAATGAAGATAGACGGGGAAGAAGAATTTCAATATAATTGATAAAACTCTTCAACAATATAGATTCAACATCGGCGATAAACAAGCTATAGAAGCGCCGTATATCCCTGAATCGCAACCATTTTTTTAACTACTTGTAATATGAGTTTTTAATAAAATATCAATTAGAGGAATAATTTTTGTATTTTAACCTTTAAACTATTTTAAAATTTCCCGCCAACATTCGTAACGCATGCGCAATAAATTTATGGTCAACTTGTTAACAACAAACAAGGTTAATCTTGTTTGTTGTTAACATCTTTGTTTGTTGTCGACAACATCTTTGTTTGTTGTTGACAACTTTTTCAAATGTCCCGCCATCTTATCTGTCAACACCGAAGAGAATTCAAATTTCCCGCCATCTGTCAATTCGACAATTTTCAGCTGATTTAGGGAAAAATATAAGTTGGCAACACTGACCTCCATGTTTAGTTGGCTACAATTACTTAGGTCTAGGGGGTTACATATAGGGGGGCGTCAGTTTAAGGGGCTACATATAGGGAGCGCCATCTAGGGCTACATTTAGAAACTACCCCCCCTATGCAACCACCTATGCGCGCCCCTGGTAGTTAGACAACCAGCAATACACACATGAAAGCTAGGCAACCCCCTATACACGTCACTTCCTGCTCCTCCGGCACTTCCGGCGGGGAACCGGCATATACATACTACTAACGTTAGTGTCACTAATATACCTATAAACGAAGTGAACAGTGTATCAGTTAACAACTCATCAATAGGTCCAGCAAATAATGCTGTGATAAATAATATAACCATGTCTTATAACCAAGAGAAGTCAAAAATTGAAGAAAAAGAAGAAGGATTCATACAAATAACTAAAAGAAGAAAAAAAACAGTACAAATGAAGACACAGAAAATCAAACAAACATGGTGAATAATCCAGTAACAACGAACAATAAATTTGAAATCTTACAAAACGAAAAAGTCATGCACACCGACATGCAAGACGCAATTAACAAAGACAAGCAGAATATAACAAAACCACCACCAGTTATATTAAACGGCTAACCCCAGTCGGCACAACAATACCAAAATCTAAGGCAAAGCTGCGAAGATATACTAAAAAACGGCTACTACTTAAAATACACCAAGAACAATGTGGTAATCCAAGCAAACGATACAAACGAATGGAAAATATTAAAGAACTTCTTTCAAACAAAAGTCGTGTTATTTCACACATTTACACCAAAGAACGAAAAAACACACTCATTTGTAATGAAAGGTATAGAGACTGTCTTCAACAGCAGACACGGCTCAAGATATCAGAGTAGAGTTATCAACCAAATACAAACTACCCATCAAAAATGTATACAGAATGAAAACAAAAGCTAAACAACTATATCTAATAACTACCGATACATCAATAAATTTAAACAAAATAAAACAAAATGTTAAATATGTACTAAATATAAAGATATCATGGGAAAGGCTCCGTAATAGAGCAGAATTGACACAATATCACAGATGTCAACAATGGGGGCACGCAGCTACGAACTGGTACAATTCTCCAGTGTGTCTAAAATGTGTAGGAGCTCATCTAACTAGAGAATGCGCTATGGAGAAACAATTAAATCCAATCTGTAGCAACTGCAATGGCAATCACTTAAGTAATTTCACAGAATGTCCTACATACTTAAAGAAATTAGAACAAGTCAAAAAGACGCAAGCACCCCAGAAGAGGACGTCATATATTCCAGCGCCTATGCCAAATAGAAATATATGGAATGAACGTAAACTGCAACAAGAACAACAACAACAAGACCAAAATGAACAACTAGTGCAACAGGGACAACAAAAAGAACAGCAGGAAAACAGGAACGAAACAAACGGTGCGTGCAACTTTAACGAACTAATCAGTGAAGTAAGTAGTCTAAACAAACTAATTAACATAAGTAAAATGTTAAAATATGTTAGAATACTAAAGCCACAATTAAAAACATGTAAAACAGAGGGAGAAAAATTCACAGCCCTTATTGAAATAATGGAAAAAATTGATAATGAATAACACAATCAATATAATATACTGGAATTGTAGGGGAATTAGTCGTAAAATACCAGAACTAATTAATTTTATCAACTATCATAAAATAGACGTAATAGCATTATCAGAAACGCAATTAAAACCACATCATAAACTTAAAATCAAAAACTTTGCAGTATACAGACGAGATCGCTCACAAACGGCAGGGGAGGGGGCGTAGCTTTACTAATTAAGCAAGAAATTCCTCATAAGAGTCTTCCATACAAGGAAAACTCTTCTATCGAAAACATTTCTATTCAATTAAACGAAATTGATACAACAATCACATCCATATACAACACCCCAACTAACAAACCAAAACATGCAGATCTAGACCCATTTTTTCAACCTTCAAAATGTATAGTCATCGGAGATTACAATTACACACAATTATTACACATCTCATGGAACTGCATCGATACTAATACTAATGGTAACACACTATACAGATATACACAGATTAACAATTACACCATACACATGAACATACACATTTCCCCGATAATGGAGGAAACCCGTCAACCATAGATTTAGCAGTTACAAAAAATGTCAATGTTATACTCAATCCAATTTCTATAGCACAGCTAAACTCAGATCACAACCCAGTTTTCATCAAAATCGGACACCCAAAAATTGAATGCATTAAGCGAACAATAACATCATATAGTAACACTGATTGGCAACAATTCCGGGCCGATATTAACAAGTCCATAGTCATAAACAATCAAATTAACACAAAAGATGAACTAAACCGAACAACAGACAATTTCACAAAAATCATAAATAAATACAAAAATAAACATACTACCACCCGAGAAATAAATATAAACAAAGAAAACCTGAACAATGACACTATACAACTTATCAAAAACCGTAACAAAGCCAGAAAGAAGTGGCAAAACACACGAAATCTAACATACAAACAGGAAGTCAATACTCTAAACAACCAACTTGCCAATTGCCGAACAAATGAATAATGAGTGGAAAACAAAGTTAGAAAACCTGAAGACTCACGATAACAGTATATGGAGATGTATAAATTCACTAAGAAAGTCTAAAAAATCCCAACAAACAATACCACCATTAGAGGATAGGGCAAATAATACGACGGTATTTAGTAACGTAGACAAGGCGAACTTATTGACAAATGTATTTCAAAAATGTATACCAGCTAAACGATGATGACAATAATGAAGAACAAGAAAAAATTAATATGGAAGTAGAAAAATTCTTAGAAAACAAAACAGAACTAACCAAAAAACACCTTGCTAAAAACATCGCCACTTTCAAAGAATTACGGGACATAATCAAAAATATGAAAAATAATAAAGCTCCAGGTAGAGACGGTATTGAAAATAAAATCATCAAAAACTTACCGATCAAAGCAATAGTACAACTGATGCATATAATAAACTCCATCATAAAAATACAACACTTTCCCGATGCTTGGAAGAACTCTATTGTAATACCTATTCAAAAGCCGAACAAGGACCATAAAATACCTACTAGCTATAGGCCAATAAATCTACTAACAGGTTTTTCCAAAATTACGGAGAAAGTGCTTTATTACCGGCTACAAAATTACCTAGCCAAGAAAAAATCACTCATAAATGAACAATTCGGTTTTAGGAAAAAGCATTCAACCACCCAACAGATTGTCAGAATAACAAATGACATTATAAATAACTTCAACACCGACAAGACAACAGCAATGATGCTGTTAGATTTCGAGAAAGCTTTCGATCGGGTGTGGATAAACGGTCTCTTGTACAAAATAATTAAACTGGGAATTCCAAAATACCTAACAACACTGTTGAAAGACTACTTAACAGGAAGAAGTTATGTTGTCAAAATTAACAAAGTTAACTCTAATAGCCTCATATACAAATCAGGAGTACCTCAAGGGTCCATACTGGGCCCAATACTCTTTAATATCTATATTAATGATTTCCCGAAGTTCATTAAGACTAATCTAGCCTTATACGCTGATGATGCTTCAATATACGCTCATTCATTCGTGACAGAGGTTGCGAATAAGCAAATACAAATACACATGAATAAATTACAGAACTTCTTAACAAAATGGAAAATAACAATAAACACTGAAAAATCCGAAAATATAGTCTTCTCTAGAAAATTCACCTTTTCAAAGATATTCACACCATTAAAAATAAACAATGAAAAAATAGAACAAAAGCAAACAGTTAAATATTTGGGAGTACACATGGATAAAAGACTAAATTATAAAGAACACATCAATAAAACATTAGAAAAGTCTCACATAGCACTGATTAAACTGTATCCAATTATAAAATCCCCATATACAACACAAAAAAACAAACAACTCATATATACTACAATCATAAGACCCATATTAACTTATGCAGCACCCGTTTGGTGTGCAACATCCAATAAACATTTAAAACAATTACAATACACACAAAACAAATGGATGAGACTCATATTGAATAAAAACAAATGCACGAGGATAACAGAACTACATCAACAGACAGGATTACTCCCCATAAAAGACTATATCATTGAACTCGCCAATAAGTTCTATAATACTCAAATGTCACATAACCAACTCTTACTAATAATAAGAAACTCAAACATAAACACAATCAAATTCAAAATTAAACACAAATTGCCATACCAAGAGATGATATTTTTTAATCCATCATAAAAGAATAGATTAGCTAAATAGCATTATTTGTCTCTAGGATAAGTTGACTCAAGTAGGTTTTTTCATTATCATTTTTCCTATAAATAAGCTAAACATGTTCATATTGTAATTAACTAGTAATTAAACTGTAAATAATAATAGTACCTTAAGAAATAATAGAAATAGATTTATATTGTATGTAAAGTGTAGACTAGGAAATACAAATAGGTTAAGACAAACTTATTAACAATTATTTTTCTTTTGTACAATTAATTAAACAATAAAAAAACTTTTGAAATTTGAAAAAGAAATTGAAAATTTGCCAGGTGTAGCAAATATGACATTTTTAGCCATAAGTTCAATTACAGTTCAATTCACTTGTGTGTGTTTTTTTAAACTTGCATTAATTGTCAACTTCTGAAATTTGTTTTTAATATCCTATTCTAATTCATGATTAACTATCCGGACTGTGTCGGGGAAGTTATTAGGCCGGTTTTTAGATTCTGCCACTTTCAAATTTTTTTACCATTATTTTCATCTTTCATAAATCCAACAATTTTTTTATTTTTCAATGGTGAATTGTATGAATTCTCTTTTGCATACTCAGATGTATCGAAATAAATATCTATATCATCCCTAATATCATTGTAGAAATCATTGTAGAAATCATTGTAGTTTTGATGGTATAAATAAGTGAATCCGTATCTATATAATTTAGTGGTAATTTATCGTTGTATTTTGGTTTCATGTATTGATAATGAAAATCGCACATCAACCATTTTGATAATTCCAATACTGTAAAACCAATATAAATTGGTTTATTGTAACAGGTCTTGACACGATTCAACTGAATTGCCGCCATTTTAGGTGTACAATGGGCTACACTATGAAAATGTGGTTTGGCAATCAGTGCACGTGCACCCAATCTCTTTCCACAACTCTCCCACTCTGTAACCTATTTGATGTCTTTTCTTTTAACTACATTCTCCATAGTTTTACCGTACACTGCATTATTTAGTAATTTAAAATTTTTTTTTTCTCAAACGTATTTTCGGCCAATGTACGATGATGTGTATTCAGATCGATATATTTTTTCAACCAACACGATTGTTTAAATTGTAATATTCGATGGATTTGATTAATTTTCAAACCATGCTCGACACACTGTTGTAAATTTCTATAATGTATTATATATTTATTTTTATTTGTTAGATCAGAAATCAATTTTTAATATTTTGCGTTTGAAATAATCTTATTCACCGGACAAAATGGAAGATCATTGTGCTGATCGTGTAGGCCTCTTGAATATTCTAGATCCACTTCGAAGATGTAACCAATATCGGAATTTGTTGGGATTTTTATTATATCAATTGATTCAATGTCTTCGACCCATTGAAACCCACCATAGGGTTGTGGTTGTGACATGGCCCAGCCATATAGATTGTTAGCATCTAAATACATTAAATACGTACTTGGTTTAGATGAGTCATAACTTTCCATATACTTATTGTTTGCAACAGAATGTGGATGTGAACATTGTGTTATGTCACCACGTATACCTCTTTTAATAAATGTATGCATATTGATTTCGGTTAATAATTCAATTTTTATTTGAGTATATTTCAACATGGCGTCCCATGATAATCCGGGTGCTGTGTAATAATGACAAGGATCCAAATTGTATATTTTTTGACAGACTTTGCGGAAATTTTGAAAAATATCAGTCAACAGCAATACATCCGTTATCAAGTACAATTTCATGTAGTCCCATAAATTTTGACAATTGAATTGTTGCCACACATTCTGTGCATGTTTGTAATCTTCATCAGAGCATAATTTCATCGAAAATCGACTGTTAAATTTTTCTTGCGCTGGTAATGATGTCTCTTCTAAACGTTTCCAACAATTAAAGTACTCATATGGTAGCACACCTTTTCTTATCAGTAATTTAAATTGTTCTTCATCGTTGAAAACGCTTTTAACAGTTTGGAAATCATTAGGTGATAAATTCTGCGCTAAACTATCTTGACTAGATGACATAAATCTGAACGAGTCTAGAAACCGCAGATCAACTGCCTCTGTTTCACCAACAAAAATTCGTTTTGATAAGAAGACATATAGTTCCTTATTTAGCGGTATTAAGTTAATATCACCTTCAATTTTTTCCAACGATTTTACAAACAAATGACAATCATAATCAGAGAAGTTATGAAAAGAAATTGGAAAGAATTTAGGTATGCGATATTGCAAATTGCATTGTCGATGTGCTGGTCCTCTATATTTACCAGTAAAGTGACAGTGATCCATCACTTTATCATCATTGACTATTGTTTGATTACAAATATGGCAGATGTTCGTTTCAAGATATGATTCAAGTTGTTCATCATTTAAATTCTCCATTGGTTTCGGGTTCATTAGAATTTCATTATAAATTCTTTGTATATCGCACGTTAATGATTTTACAAATTGATCAGCACAATCTTTACCATTGTAAACTTGTAATTTATCGAAATTCTGATCGAACGAACATTTAATGTAATAAGCGAAAGCACACGGTGTGTGTTCTTGTATATTAGTTGTTGACGATGTAGTTGGATTCGGTGTAAGTAGTTATATGATGCCGATCCTGGACCACTTTTTGGCGCGAAATTCAAATTTTGTGGAGGGATAGAAAAGTGATGCCGAAGTTAGACCATTTGTGGTGGGAGGATAGAAAACTGCTACCGATGTAGGACCAGTTTTGGTGGGGGAAGTGGTGGGGATAGAAAATTGCTGCCAATATTGAACCACTTGCTGGTGGGGGCAGTGGAGGGGATAGAAGATTGCTGCCGACGTTGGACCTCTTGTAGTGGGGGTAGAAAATCGCTGCCGATGTATTATAGGTGGGGTTGAATCGCAGCGGAAATGAAGTGGGGGAGGTTTTTGCAATTGTTAGCCATGCGCATGCTCTCAAAAATAGTCAATTGAAGTGATTTGCGCATGCGCACCGACGGTTTCAGCGGGAAATTCGAACATGAGTGTATACAATTCTATGTAGGAATGAAGAAAACGAAATTCATTTTTATTATCGTTTATTGTTTTTGAAAATGTATTTACAAAATACATGTTAGTTAGGCAATGTTACTCTGATCAATCCATGTGTTATAGCTGTTATCAAATCCTAACCATTTAACGTAGAGCTTTTTCCCTTTTTTCTTAAGCATCCGCTCGACAAAAAAAAACGTCAGAATGTTTAGCTTTTTGCAGCTCCATTTCATAGAATCCTCCTTTAATTGTTTCACTCTTTTCGTCTTCTAGAAGATATGTTGTAGGGTTTGTCAGCTGCACTTTTTTCACGGTGAAAATTTCATTTGTCCAATTCGGTGTGTAACCCTTTTCAAACAATGCTCTATATTTGCTGATGCGTACTTTATCACCGACTTTAAACTTAGAAATAGGATGAGCGATTTTTATAAAAGTGTATGCAGACCTTAAGATTGCTTTTTCGTTGCGTGTATTTACCTTAGACGGTGTCATTTTTATTGTTCTATGATAACTATTATTATAAGTCTGAATAACCTCAGGAAGACCATTCAGCCATTTGTAATTGCCTTGAAGGCTGAACTGTTTCCACATAAGCTGTTTCAACGTACGGTTCACTCGCTCAACAATTGAGGCCTTTTTGGTGGAGTATACGCTGTAATGATTGATGCTATGTTTAGTCATCAGCTTCCGAAAGTCTGCGTTATAGAATTCTTTCCCCTCATCAGTTTGCAAGTTTTTCGGAGGATACTTTAAATTTGATAGGATATGTTGCATGGCTGAAGTAACCTCCTTACCTTCTTTGGATTTGAGTGGAACTGCCCAGACGTATTTCGAAAAGCAATCAATTACAACTAACATGTACTTGTATCCATTGTTTTGTTTAACGTAGGGTATCATTTCAACAAGGTCTGCCTGAAGTGTCTCATTGATTCCCTTAACTATTACTCGACGTCTTTTGAAACTGCGTCTTGCTGGTTTGTGTAGCTCATTGACAATATCTCGTTTAACGGAATAAGCTTCCATTGTAACGTTCTCTGACAGTCGTTTTCTCTGATTTGACCGTTTCAAGGATGGCAGGCAATTTTAAGACAATTTCAGCTGACAGTGTCACTGAACTTGTGACATTGCTTTTTCTTTTAAAAGACAATATGTCGTTGAACTTTAAGCGAAAGTTGTACAGTTCAGACTCACTATACTGTTTGTTATTTATGATAACACCGATGTCATTAAAATCGAGTCTTATCATCTCTATTGTGGCACGATTCAGGGGAAACGAATAGGTCGTGAGACCATTTTCTAACACATAAGCATTTCCAAGTGTCTTTTTAGAATTGAAATTAAGAATTATGTTGTAAAATATGTAATTCGAAGTTTCCGGGAAGAATTCTTGTTGTGTTGTAGTGCCATGTCTAATAATATGACGACCAAACTTGTCAAGAGTCATCTTACACAATTACACCTTCTTCACGCAGTTCTTCAATGATAGACACAATCTCGTTCCTAAGACCTGTATTGCCTGCAGCTTGAGACGATACTAACAGGCGGAGTCTATCAACAAGCGCATTTTGATCATTCCAATATACATAGTCAATAGGGTTGGTGTTTAATGACTTGTACATTCCTTTTCCTTGGTAATACAGGGGTCCTACCACTGATTTACATTTGTCATCTTTCGTTCCATGTATTTGAGCACCGGATTTGAAATTCCTCCTCACAGCATTACTTATATCCAAAATATTCTTATATAGCTCAAGCTCCTTCTTAGTATAGTTTGTAGGTTCGCTTTTGAACAACAATTCATATAATCCACGGCTACCCTTGAAAGTACGATCGCCAACTTTTATATCAGGTCCCTTGAATTGAACTTCAGATGAGCCAATGAAATACTTTTCTTGAAAGCTATCATGTCGTATGCCAGTCCGATGATCGTATTGTTTCTCCTTGTCATGAAACATGCCGTTTATGTATCGCCTTGGGAGTTCATCGAACTCCTGTAAATAATCATCGTATACTTGTGTATCAATCAAATCTTCAATATTTGCTTTACTTTCTTGAACAGATTTATCCAGTAAATCATTGAAGTTCTTCACCTCTCGGTTTTGCTCAGGATCAAAATTATATTCAGTATCTTCCAACTTGAAATTTGCTACCTGACTTCCATCGGACTGTTCTTTCAAAGAGTCAATTCTCTTCCTTAAGTTCGTTACTTTCGTAGATATTCGTCTTGAAGCTGTTGGGGCTAGAGAAATTGCAGAAGTGCAAACTTTCTCATCAACTTTAGCTCTTTTGGGAGTCTCAAAAGTTTCATCACTGTATAGGGGCTCGTTTTTCGCTGATACTGCTTGTTTGTCTCCATTTGTACCAAATTTTTCAACTATAGTTTCTAAATGTTTTGTGATGGGAGAAAACGCACCTTCATGTTTCAATTGAGCTTCTTTTAATGACTCAAGTTTCTTTTTTATCTCATTTCGTTTTCTGATTAGCCCCTTCTTTAATGCTATAGACTTGGTAATTTGAGCGTCTTGAGAATCCATAACGAACGATAACTGAACTGATATCAAATGCGCACTGTGCAACCAAATAAAGAGGGAGCACATATATAACATTACTGCTGGATGAAGCAGTCAATACCTTTCCGATAGCGACCATTATTAATATCTCTTTCTTTGTCTATTACAAGGAACCCATGGTCATTACTCCAACAGGCCGAACAAATTTCTTTGAATTTATCGTACGTGAAATCAGTATTTACGTGTTCATCATACACGTGTCGCAGGTTTAGGTGATCTTGCTTAAACAATATGTAAAAATTTGCATTATCACGAATCAGGTGCTTAGGTATACCTACATAGGTCTGACATAAATAGAAGAAATCTACGTTTTTGTCTATCCATGCTAAAATACTCCTTCATGAGGTGTTGTTTATCACACACGACATCATCAAATATAAAGACCGTGTTTGGCTTGGCTTCTTGCGGAGGGGGTATGTTATCATCTAAACTACTGAATGGTGCATAGGTAACTCCCTCTATTGGCTTCAACAATTCTTCTAAGTATTTATATTTAGATTGAAATAAAGATTTTGAAAACACATAGACGTTCTCAAATCTAAGGCCGTTTTTATGTTCCAGCAGATTCACTACAACATTAGACTTCCCACAATTTGATGGTCCTACGACAAGACACCCTATTGATGTTGGCAGCAGTTCACCATGCCTTTTGAAACTGTTAGAGGTGTTGATGTCATAGTTTTGTATAGGCAATTTTAAAGTCTGTTCTATAAAGCGCATTGTGAAATATGACTGACCTGTTTATTCTGTGAACGTAACCTTATAAATAAGTCGAGCATACGCAGGACAGCCAGTGTAGCTTCAGACAGCGTTGGAAAGCTATAAAATGATTGTTGATAGTCAGAGCGAGCGATTCCAGTCGCAGAAACGAAACTGAAGGTAACGGATTTGTGAACAGCCTGATCAACAAGCTCCCATTTGAGTTGCATACTCCAGGATACAACTATTGTGGACCGGGTACGAAATTATCTAAACGGCTAAGACGAGGCTTGCAAATTGCATGATATTGCCTACGCAACAAAGAACGATTTAGGTCAAAGACACGAAGCAGATAAGGCTTTATTATACGAAGCGAAACGAAGGCTTCGTTCGTCTGACTCATCGATCGGTGAAAAAGCTGCAGCATTAGGAGTTTATGCCGCCATGTCAGCCAAAATTAAACTTGGAATGGGCTGCAAAAGTCAATCGACAAGAGGAGTTCGCCGCAAATCCTCAAAAAGCAGGAAACGCGGCGGAAAGTTGACATTTGGTCAGCTTGTAAAAACAGCACGAAATGTGGTAAAGGCTAAGAAATTTGGAAATATTAAAGACGCTTTAGGTGTGGCTCTTAAGGGGAAGAAGCAGCTTTTTAGACAAACGGAAAACAGAATTCCTGTTTTGTTTTCCAACCGATTTCAATGTTCTAAACGGCATTTAAAAGGACATTTCAAGAGGGAGGGAAGTACATATATGATTTTTTTAAATTCGGATGTAATTTGGAGTTACAGAAGGAAATATAGAAGCATGTTTTTTAGCATTTTTTACAGTTTTTTTTATATTTTCCCTCATAACTTGCCAAATATTGCATATTTTCTAATTAATTTCACACAACATGTGGCCAATTAAAAGCGCTTTCCAAATCTGTCAGAAATTTTCCGATCGCATTGTTAGTTTTCCGGAAAATTGATGAAAAATTTCGACATACTAATTTTGTTTTTTTACGGGCAGTTTTAAACTTAGACGACTGAACCAGGGCTTGTTTGAAAGCTAATGAATAGCAGATTATTTTGAAAATAGTTTGAGATTGAAATTCGGAAAATTACTGGAAATTTATGGTGGCGAATCTATTATCTATTACTTTTATCTGTTAAAAATTAATTATGTTTGTAGAAATTATATTGCAATTTATAGATTATTTCATTACCTTTCCAACGGTACCATTGTTGCTGCAAAAATGTGAAAATCTTCTGGAAAATTAGTGATAAACCAAACTATGTTTATCGTGTGAAAAACTAGTTGAATAGCAAGTTTCCAAACCACAAAAATGAGTTACATCTATTCGCGGAAAGGGGGTTCTAAAGTCTGTCATCTCGTCTTTATGCAATATTGCCAAATTTGTTTTTGTTCCTGAGGCCACACCTTTGGCGTCTTATTATTGCATAGATAATTGGAGAAAAAATAAACAATAAGCTGGTTGTATATAATTAACTTTAACAATTAACAAAAAAATTAGTCGCCAATTTGCTAAAAACGTTTATTTTTTTGTAAAAAAAATTACAATTTTCTTTTTTTAACATTCCAATTAAAATAGCGACTATTTTTTTTCGTTAATTGTTAAAGTTAGTTATATACAACCAGTTTATTGTTTTTTTCTCTCCAATTATCTATGCAATAATAAGATGGCAAAGGTAAGGCCTCAGACAAAAAGAATAATTTGACAACATTGCAGAAAGAGACCTGCTGACATCTGTGAGCCGCTGGAAGAAACCCATTTTTGTGGCTAGTATTATACTCTGGCGAGTTGTTATCGAACTATCACTGTCGGCTTTCCACATAAAAAACATAATTTTGTTTCTCACTAATTTTCCAGACGATTTTCACTTTTTTGCAGCAACAATGGTACCGCTGGAAAGGTAATGAAATAATCTATAAATTGCAATATACTTTCTACCAACATAATTAATTTTTAACAGATAAAAATAATAGATAATAGATTCGCCACCATAAATTTCTAGTAATTTTTCGAATTTCAATCTCAAACTATTTTCAAAATAATCTGCTATTCATTATCTTTCAAACAAGCCCTGGTTCAGTCGTCTAAGTTTAAAACTGCCCGTAAAAAAACAAAATTAGTATGTCGAAACCTTTCATCAATTTTCCGGAAAACTAACAATGCGATCCAAAAATTTCTGACAGATTTGGAAAACGCTTTTAATTGGCCACATGTTGTGTGGAATTCATTAGAAAATAAGCAATATTTGCCAAGTTATGAGGGAAAATATAAAAAAAAAACTATAAAAAATGCTAAAAAACATGCTTCTATATTTCCTTCTGTAACTCCAAATTACATCCGAATTTCAAAAAATCATATATGTACTTCCCTCCCTCTTGAAATGCCCGTTTAAATACCGTTTAAAACATTGAAATCCGTTGGAAAATAAAAAAGTTACATTGTTTTCCGTTTGCTGCTGCATCCCCTTAAGGCAGTAAGAAAAGTGAAAGGACGCAGAGTGGTGAGGCCTGTGAGGGTTATATCTGTTCCCGAGAGTGGAGGCTTCTTACCTTTAATTCCTATATTTGCAGCTCTTGGAGCATTAGGTTCAGTTGCTGGCGGAGCTCCAGCAATTGCAAGGACAGTTAATGAGACAAAGGCTGCTAATGAGCAACTCAAGGAAAGCCAAAGGCACAACAAAACAATGGAGGCCATATCACTTGGCAAAGGTGGAAAACGTCTATACCTTAAACCATACAAATCCGGACTAGGGCTTTTTTTATCACCTCCAAAGCCTCTAAAAGCCCGTCAGTAAAGTTACCCAATAGAGTCCTTACTGATATAGAACTTTCTAAATATGCTAAACAATTAAAAATTTAAAATTTTAGAAGTGTCTTCATGAGAGATGCACTGCCAAAGTCAGGCCCTTATATCAATGAATGTGGAATTGCTAATCTCGACACAATGAGCGGCCCTGGAACTCATTGGACGGCTTACGTTAAATGCCATAACAACATATTTTGATAGCTATGGTGACTTAAGACCTCCATTGGAATAAGTAAAATATCTAAATTCATTAGGTGAATGCAAAATTCTCTATAATCATGATAAATTTCAGACATATGATACGTTCGTATGTGGACATCTTTGTTTGAAGTTTCTAGTGTACTATAATAATTTGTGCCAGAAAAATAACTAGTCAGTTCTTGCTCTACACGGTAAACGAACAGATTATGTCATACACATTTACGTTGTCTGGAACTGAGGCAGTTCTAAAAGCTAACTGTTATCCTCCTCTTATATTGGATAACGCAAATTACGTAATTGGATTGATAAACTTAGAAACATACAACTCAATTCCCAATATTGATACTAGCAACAACAAATTTCACTTCTTTGCTGATGATGGGAATAAAGAGTGTATTGAAATTCCTGAGGGCTCGTACGAAATCGATGATATCAGCAATTTTTTAAATAGGGAGCTAAGCTTTAAGCTTTAGGCGAAAAAAGTGTGAAGTCAAGCTATAGGAATAGTCGTCTTTTGACAATTAAAGGCAATAACAATACTTTAAAGTGTGAACTCAAGTGTGCGTTTGATGTAGACTTTTCTGAAGAAGGTACGGTAGGTGATTTGCTGGGATACAAACGAAGAAAATTAATGGCATACGGAAAACATGTATCAGACATTCCATCCAATATTTTGAAGCTGAATGCTTTGTGCGTTGAATGTAACATCGTTGCAGGCTCTTTCCGTAACGGCAAACAAGTTCACGTTATTCATGAGTTCTTTCCCCTTGTTCCTCCCGGATATCGAATTGTTGAGGCACCCGCCAATGTCATCTACCTACCAATCAGCGTCAGCGAAATTGGTGAAATTATTATAAAAGTCACAGACCAAGATGGGAAGGCTGTTAATTTTCGAGGTGAGGTCGTAACAGTAAGACTGCACCTTCAAAAGCTCTGAAAACAGCTATGAGCATTGTTTTCTGTCAACGTCACTCTGTAACACAACCCACATATAAAAGCCGGTTAAACAAAAGCATTGCAGTTAGTAGAGGCTCTGGTCTCAAGCAGTTAACAGCAAGCAATAGAAGGTTTCCTAAATCTTTAGGATTTAGAATTGTTCAAAACGAATCGAGATATTCTCTACGTGAATGAAAAAGTAGTTTTTGATGAAGCGATAACCTATGCTGAGAAACATACGCATCAACCTTACGCTTCTACTTCATATAATAACAACGATGAAATAAGAATCACGATCCAACAACAGGATTTGTATTCGCTGCCATGGTACAGCGACCTTTATATTGAAGGCAAAGTTGTAGCGACGCAAGGGGAGGCTAATGCTCGACTTGATGGAATCCGATTTATAAACAATAAAATTTTATTTCTCTTTGACGAAATACGATATAAAATCGGGGGAAACGTTATAGATCGCATAAAGAATCCATGAATGGCAACCGTAATGAAAGGACTTGCTACCTACAACAAAAATCAAAGCATTGCGCTCAAGAATGCTGGATGGTTTCCTCTTGAGCACTCCACAGTAATGGATTCTGTAACAGGAACCTTTAATGCTATCATTCCGCTGAGAATGTTTTTGGGTTTTAGTGACGATTTCCGAAAAATAATTTTAAATTTACAACAAGAACTCGTCCTTCTTAGAAGTAACACCGATATAAATGCTTTGTTGCACGATGGGAGCAAATCAATGAAAGTCGAAATACACAAAGTGTTTTGGAGAATGGCTCATATTTCTGTATCAACCGCAGAGAGAATCCAATTACTAGAGATATTGAAGAAAGATCGAGAATTAAGCATCCCCCTTAGAAGTAGAGAATTCTACGAATATCCACTTTTGCCTCAAACACAGAGACATATGTGGCCCATCAAAACGTCTATGGAGAGACCACAGTAGATATTCTTTGGTCTACAAACTGATAGAAAAAATCAATACAATAAAGATTGTAGCCAGTTTGATCATTGTTTTTTGACAAACATTAAAGTATTCCTGAATGATGTCATGTATCCCTATGACAATTTGAATTTAAATTTTGATAAAAATCAGTCTGCAGCTCTATACGAAATGTACATAGAATTCCAAGAATCATTTCTGGGAAAAGCTAGAGAGCCCCTTTTGACGCCTGAAGAGTTCAAGAATAAAGCTCCGATAGTTATAATTGATTGTTCAAAGCAAAATGAGCAAGTCAAAAGGAGTCCCGTGGACATACGAATTGAATTTGAAACCACCAAAAATATTCCCGATAAGACAACAGCTTACTGTTTGATAATTCATGACAGAGTTGCTAAATATGTTCCATCGCGAAACATGGCTAGGGTGGCAATGTGAATTGTTTTTTAGTTTCTTTCTCACTTCCTGCATCTGATACATATTGTAGGACAGTTTTTGAATAAAGGAAATAAAAATTTAAATTGTGTGTTTTTTTTTTTATTACGATATGTTTAATTCTCGGTTATTGAATACAATAATGACCAAGTATTTTGATAATCACATAAATTTGTGGAAGGCCAAACCATGGAATCCGGCCCACTTGTCCAACCAAGTTGTGCTTTAGGATTTGTCAATGTAGTTCTTCTTTGGAAAAAGGGTTAAAAGCAGTTTTTTCTGTTTTGACTTCGAAATAGGGGGTACCAAATGCTCAGGGGTCAGGGAAAGGTCGCTATGAGCCTCATGTAAGTCAATTGGATAGTCCAAATCACACTCGACTATATATCCAATGTCAGAACAATCAGGTGTGTTAAGGATATCGTTAATATTAAATGTTTCTAGCCAGGTAAATCCATCATATGGGAGATACTCCGACATGGCAGCTCCATACAAGTTGTTCACATCAAAGTACATCAAATAGGATGTTGATTCTAATGGGTTATACAGGTCTTTCATATATATGTTATTGGCTTTAGCATAGCGATTGGAGCATTGTGAAACACCTCCCCTGATTCCTTTTTCAATAAATAGTACTTTTTCTATGTCTGTGAGGAGCTCCAACCTAATCTGGGTTGTTTTCAACATAGCATCGAAAGTTAATCCAGGAGCTGTATAGTAATGTAATGGATCCAATTTATAAGTGGTTATACAAGTTTCTCGGAAGGTTTCGAATACATCAGTGGGTAATAAGACATCCGTTTTTAGATATAAGTCAGAATATTCTCCCATTGTCTCTATTTTGAAAGTCTTCCATACGTCCTTTGCATATTGATAATCTTCTTCGGTTATGACCTCGTTAGAAAGAGCATTCCAAAACTTTTCTCTGGTTGGCAAACAATTTTCATTGAGTTTTGACCAAGAGTCAATATAGTCATTAGGGAAGACACCTTTTCTATTCAGCAGATTAAACTCAATTTCGTTTCCACAATGGGAACGTGTAATAGATTTTTGTCTGTTTTCTAGGTTAGATGCAAATTTGTCCAAACTGTAGGGCATGAACCGAAAAGAATCTATGAATCTGAAGCTTACTCTTGTACCAAACACTTGCTTTGTGAATGATATGTACTTCTCCTTGTTAATGGGTAGGAGGTTTATGCGACTTTTGATACAAGTTGATAGTGCCTTGATGATGAAGTGTGAGTCGTATCCACTCAGGTTATGGAACACAACAGGAATTGTAAATATGTTTTTGTAATTAAGATTACAACTTTGGTGTGCAGCTCCTCTATATTTACCAGTTTGGTGGTCATGATCTTTTACTTTCATATGATGGTCTAAGAATGGCCTTTTACATATATAACAATCACTTGCTTGCTCATGTTGTGCCTTCACTTCATCAGTCAGTGTCTCAATAGGAACTATATGACTGTAGACAACATTAAATGCATCAGCAATAGATTTAAACTCGTTAACGAACCTTTCAATGCAATTTGTTCCTCGAAATTAACGAAATTTTGAGAGAGTCTCATCGTAGGTGCACTTTAGGTAGTATGCTACACTAAAAGGTATATGCTTTTGATAGATCTGCGTCTTAGTGCTTTTATCACCTTCGGCACACTTTTCCAAAATGCTTTCTAAGTCTGCATATATTGCAAATGGGACTTTTTGCTGATACCTGAAGTTCTTAAAGTACAAGTACTTCTTTGTCTCTTTGGGCAATCTCACAGAGTAGCCGTTTTGGAGTTGACAATTATTTCTATGTCTTTCAAGTAGCTCACCTGTTGTGAAGTAATTTAAACAAACCTCACATATATGTACTTTATGACCATGTGATGAGAGCTGTCTTGACACCAAAGCTGAGAAATTCTTAATCCAAACAAAGTGATACAGCTGTTCATTATTTGCATTGAGCGTAGGGTTACGATTTATGCTGTTTGTCTCTATTGGTAGCATGAGTAAGTTTATTGGCTTTTTCTTAAGATTACTCTTGTAATTACTCAAGCAACATGGTAAAACTTTTCTCTTCTCGATACAGTATAAATTAATAGCCAAGCCGTTTAACTTTTCAAAGGTTTTAATATCCTTTAATGTTATGGGAAATGTAATACCATCAAATTTTAGAACTTCTTTAAAATGTGGGTATGACGACTTTCTATCGGTGTGTTTTTCAGCAGGATAGAGAGCTGAAACTACTGCCCACAGGAAACAGTATTCATCTTCATTTTTTATATTTACAACGGCGTGCTTGTTTCGTATAAATTTGGGAATGTGTGTAGATGTTGAAGCCCCAAATTTTAGTGGATCATACGTGTTTATGTTCACTTTAAGGCCAAGTATTTCATTTAAGGCCCATCCGGAGTCTTTTTCAGCAAACTCTTCCATCTTCTTCATCAGTTTGCTGACAATATGTTCATCATGCCAACGTTTAAGGTTCGTTGTTTGGTCAATCGGTACATTTTTAGCAGCGAAAGTTTTCAGGTCAACTTCACTATTTTGAGGTTTAATAAAATTTGCTGACAGTGTCACATTTACTTTAAGCAGATACTTTTTTAGTGCCGCTTTAATTTTGCAAGCTACCGATTTATAGGTCTTTTTCAAGAATAGCAGGGGGTCTTTAAAGCTCACGTTCGTAATGAATCGCGTTCGAATTCTTCCATTGAAACATGATGAAACATCCTCCCATAGAATATTAGATCGTCGGTTGCTCACGGTTTTATTTGATACATCTTGACCTGACTTGATTGCCAAGTGCTTTTTCACGTTTTTCAATTTTAAGCGGTAACACTTTAAGTATGATAAGCTAGATTCTAAAGAAAGCTGATTCTCGGATGGGCTATCTTCATGAATTCTGTTGATAATGACTCGACCTATGATTCGGATTGTATTGTTTATATGGAGTAAAAGTGCGCCTATCTCCTCACTTGTTCTAACTTTCAGCATATATTCTCGTATTAATTTAAGTGCATCTTTGCACAAAGATGTAACTATCTCCATGATACCGAACCTTAACTTACAAAAGCTTTCACGTTAAATGTAAGCACTAACATATACGTGAAGTATTTATACATGCATGTCATGTGTGTGTGTGTGTGTGTGTGTGTGTTTTGCTGACATTGAAATTAAGTTTCATTTTGAGGCACGAATAGTGGGGATCTAATGGTTATAAAGCCGATGATTGATTTATATCAACATTAGCTTTTCTGACGTTGTAGACGAAAGATGAAAACAAATCGTAAATGTAAAGTTTATATTTCCTTATAAATTCAGGAATCTATTCACTTTATTTGTAGCAATGTATACAGGTGTGTGTCCATGTAACTGCCCATTTATTTATAATGCTCATCATGTGATTGAAGGTACTAAGTATTTTTTCTTAAACTGTGATATGTTAACTAATCTTCCATTTCCATTATAGACAGAATAATTTGTCCGTTCAATAGATTTCACATTGTTTGAAAAGATCGACTACACAGGCATATTCAGAGGTGTCACGGGTGCGAAATACAAATGAAGCAATCCGTGACGAACGGCCAATGTCAACGTCAGTTACAACCACAGAAGCAACAACAACAGCAGCAGCAACAACAAAAACAATGTTTGGATGAAGATAAATCTCAAAAGTCTTCTGCAGACTCAACACAAGAGCTGTTGAGCCAATATTTTTAAAATAAATGAGGAGGGCAAACGATCCTCCAAAATACTAAAATTTTATATGATGTAACATGAACTGATTTCAATAAAAATTAAACAAAAAAAAATTAAATACGGTGTTTGATTTTCTAATGTTTATGTATTTTCAATACGGTGCAAATCATCATACATACTAGTAACCTTAAGAAAGCATATCGAGTATTGTTAATCAGACAGGAAAATACAAGACATTAGTGGAGCTGATGAACTGAAATATTCCAAGAACACAAAGAACTAAATTAAGCAATGTGTGTGTGTGTGTGTGTGTGTGTGTGTGTGTGTGTGTGTGTGTGTGTGTGTGTATGTGTGTGCGTTGCTTCTCATTGCTTTTTGAATTCCTGAATATGCAAGTGAATTTTTCTTTCAAAAAGCATAGGTAACAAAGTTGAGGTCAATAAACTTCAATCTGTAGTTTATTGAATATATATTTATTGTAAAAATGACATACAAATGCATATCAAAAAATTATGAACAATTTTAAAGAAATGTAGCAAATGTCCCGGAACATTCCATTGCGTCCGGACAGCTTTTTTTTAGTTTCATCACAGCGATGGCGTCGTATTATTTGTCATGGTACCCTCCTTTACTGTAAGAAAAAGGAAACGACAATTTGTATTGATCAGTTATTTATATAATAATCAAATAACTTACATTTACATTTTAATTTTGAAAATTATTAAAAAAGTTCAGTGAGTGTCTCAGAACACTTCACTGAGGCAACGCTGCTTGCACCCAGTTGTAAATGAATCTCACGTTGCTCAAAGAGCAACATGCAATTGGATCGCAATGGTTGAGACACTGTGTAAATTCTTGAGGCAGTTTTGGACAGTTGCCCTTGACGTCTAGATCAATGATTTTTGGACATTTGCTACCCAATTTTTCTTGGAGAAATTGTTTCTTGATCGCTCCCTTGACGTACACCACATCCACTTCCTGTTCAACCAGGTGTTTTTTTAGAAAATCTCCAACTCGTTCCTGCTCGATGACACCATAGTCATAATTTAATTTATGGTGGTACCGTTCCAGATACCGTATTTGTCGTATAAAATATGGTGCCACAGTATTTAACGGTCGATCAGGTTTAAACAGATAATGCGAATACCACTTGCCATCTCTTATCGACAGCTCTTTTACGACAAACTCCGGTACACTGAAACCTTGAATATCAACAACTACAATTTTCATTTTTTATCAGTTTGGTCTTTTTTGTTAAATTATCACTGAAATTGTTTTCAAATGTTTAAAATGTATGTAGTTGCACAGCTTTTTATATATCTTAGAATCAATGGAAGGAGGAGCTTGAACGCTCCGATCATGTCAAATGCCACTATCCCTACTTCCTGTTAGAATACAAAAGCTGATTTGACAGAAATGGTATTCAAATTAGCAATTTCTTAGAGAAATGAAGAAAATAACGAGATAAAAATTATGCCATTAAATTTAGAACTGAGCAAATCGCATATTAAAACCAAAAAAAAAGGTTGTAGCACCGAAGTTTTTAGAGATGTCGGTTGCCTTGATAAAGATGCTGTTGCTGCTGCTGCTGCCGCCCCTACCACTACTGCTGATGAACATTTAAGTCAAGCTGCAAGTTCAATTGGTAGCTTCGACAGCTACATGGATCTGATTGAGGAGGACGATTTTGCAAGTGAGAAAGACAATGTTCTCAACCTGCTAAATAAATTTAAACGAGAAATTCGAAACGTCCAAGTTCGCGAAGAGGTAGAAGGAAGAAGATTGTCAAGTGAATTGGAAGCTCTCAATAAGAAGAGATTAAAAATTCAGAAGGAACTGGAAATTTTGGAAAGAAAACATGATTTAATTTCTAAGAGACTAAAAAAAATCAATAAAAACAAAAAACATATTGAAAATATAACCAAAATGTTTAATAAAAAATAAAGTTTGTATGAAATATTTTAATAAAATTCTTCTCACGTTACTCTTGTTTTCTTTGTTTAAAATGATTTTTTGTGTTATATGTACAATTGATACAACTTGTTAATTGATTCATTAACAAATTTTAATTGTCAATCATGGGAATCATAAAGCGCTGTGAAATGAAACATTGTTGTCAAATTCTACATTTTTTGTTTAATGTATCAAAAATTCACTAAAAGTCAATGATGATTACATTCAAATATGAAGACAAAAATTTATTTCCATACATTTCTCATTTTCAACAAGTCAATGTCGAAACAAAAATGACGTACTTGAAAACATCGGCGTCCTCAGAAAAAATTTTGACTACGGCGTCGCGACACATGAAAATTTGAATTTTTGCAAAACAGCCTATGTAAGTCGCTAGACCTTGTTGAATGCTGTTCGTTGCACAAATTTTTTTGGAAATCAAGGTCAAAGCACCAAAAGGGCTTATTATTATGGTGCCGAATGACTTTAATGGATAAAAATGACGGTTCTAAATAACCTGCACACAAAACACAGCACAAGAATATGTATATTCTTATTTTTCTATATATATATATATATATATATATATATATATATATATATATATATATAATATATATAAGTCCGGGCGTCAAATTACAATCGCCAATTTCTTTTTATTGATACGATTCTTGGAAATTTTGCAAACAGTGTCATATTTCACTCATCAATGTCCATCGATAAAAGTGCATAGTTCAAAAAAATTTTTATATTGGAGAGGCGTCGGGACGCCGACGCCATTTTTTTTCTGAAAACTTATATACTTTGGACAGTGGCAAATTGTTAACCACGTGAAGTTATATAGACTGACAAAAAATTAGACAATTCGAACCTGCTGGTTTCAAATTACATGCAATTGAATTTTAAGAAATATACATTATTATTTATCATCATCTATGACAGATAAAGTTGGATTGCACATACCGGATCAAAACAAAGACGCCTGTCAATATATTCATGTGTTCTTGGTACCTTCACAAGATTGGATCAAATTACAGAGTCATGTAAATTTATGAAAATTTGAATTTTTTTTTTTTTAATATATATTGAAGAATTTCTAAAAATCTTTTAATGCAATCTTCCATCTTGTTCTTCTTTTTATCTAGATTTGTAAAAAAAAGTTTTGTTCGAGAAGAGGGAGACGTCTTCTATGGCTTCACAGACCCCTCCTTTTTCTATAATACCAAATCGTATATAAAGTCGTGCATCTAAATAAAATTCATTTATTTACACTTATAAGTATAAGCTCAGCAATAACAATTATAAATGAAAATCAAAGTTGTAGACATTCAAGGGTTTACGATACCCGAGTTTGTAGTGAAAGAGCTATCAATCAGTGATGGGAAATGGTATTCTCACTACTTATTCAAGTCGCCTCGACCGTTGTGGACAGTCGAACCTTACTTCAGAAGGCAAATAAGATATTTAGAGAAAAATCATCACAAGTTAAGGTATGACTATGGTGTTGTTGGGCATGACCAAGTGGGACACATACTGAGACAACACCTCATTGAACAACCCAATGCTGCTGACATCATATACGTGAAAGGCTCAATAAAGAAATATTATATAATGGAGACGCTGGGAAACAAGTGCCCAACAATCATCGATCTTGATGTCAAAGGCAACTGCCCGAGGTTACCTCAAGAGTTTACGATGTGCCTCAATCATCTAGATCCTATAACATATTGTTCTTTAAACAATGTCAATTTTATATACAAATGGGTGTGCAGAGAACTGCTCCAATAATTTTAATATAGTTTTGCACGCTCCCGTGCGTCCTTTTCTCATTACTTGTTCAAGTCGGCTCAACCGTTGTGGACAATCCCACCTCACTTGAAGAAGCAAGTAGGATTCTTTTACGAAGCGATTAAGAAAAAATTAACAAATATAGACAGAAAATTGATAAGATTGTAAAGTGTTTTTTTTTCTAACAAATAAACAATTTTTTAATCGATTGTATGTTTTATTGATTACACAAGAACTATGAATGAAACACCTTTCTTAAATCATGTTATTTCGTTTATTAGGTCAAAATAAACAGCATGTGAAATAATGATTTGTCATCTATTACTATAGCTCATTTTATTGGTTAAAGTGAATGAGGTAGCTTTTCTAAAACAAATTATTGGATGGGACTATTCTTCAACGAATTTTATATTGGTCGTTTGGCCCACACTTCCATCACTGACTAAAAAGTATAATTTCCCACTCCTGATTTCTTCGTTACATGCATCAATTCTTTCTTGTGTAAACTTCTCAGTAAATCGATGAGGCAGCAAAGTCTTGAATTCTTCACAGTCTACAACAACTTTCTCACCGTACTTAGTTGTGGTACGCTGGAAAGACTTTACCAAGTATTTTTCGTCAACTTCTAGATTCTTGACGTTTTTAAAGAAGTATTTATTTCAGCAATAAATGATGACATGATGTTTAGGTTATTAGATGTTTATTAGTCGAATAGAAATTAATTAATGACTGCATAAAGCAATGTTCGCTGCCTATATAGAGTTTGAATGTCTCACACATGCGTTGTTTATGATAAACTTTTTGTTATTAGTCATGGAAGTTTTCACTGTGAACATGCTTTGATTTGTATGTTTCTTGCATAAGCTTTGTAAATGAACACGGTACACATGTTGACTTGGGAAGATCTGTTTCACCACCGCACTCAACACATTTGTATTTTACAGGAACTGACATTGTTGCTGTTTGAGCAGCAAAACTGTATTAAGCTTGAAAATTAAGTGACAGCACTTTAGGTCTTGCACTACATAACCCCTACCGGTCAGCCACCACATAACTTTGGACCCACCCTCCCGCTATAACAGGCCTAAGAAAAGTAGTACTTAATAACCCCCACCTTTCACCCCCCCTATTTGCGGTCCAACATCGGCTGCAATTTTCTACCCCCACTACAAGAGGTCCAACGTCGGCAGCAATCTTCTATCCCCTCCACTGTCTCCACCAGCAAGTGGTTCAACATCGGCAGCAATTTTCTATCCCCACCACTCCCCCCACAAAAACTGGTCCAACATCGGCAGCAGTTTTCTATCCCCCCACCACAAATGGTCCAACTTCGGCATCACTTTTCTATCCCCCCCACAAAATTTGATTTTCGCGCCAAAAAGTGGTCCAGGATCGGCATCATATAACTACTGGTGTACAAATATCAATGTCTTGTAATAGACACTCAAAATCTGCATAGATTACAAATGGAACTTCAATTTGTCGTTCATAATTTTTAAATTCTACTACAGAATTCTCATGTGTTGGCATGATTGTAACTATACGATTACACTCCTCTTTATGTATTAATTAGTTTTTTCAGAATCAAAATGTAATAAGCAAAAATTGCAAATGAAAATTTTATTTGTATGTCTTGTAATGCTGCTTCGCAGTAATCTTGAGACATTTTTAATCCATACGTAGCGGCTCCGTTCTTCTTTTTCTATCAACAGTAAATTGATATGCTTTACTTTTTCTCTTTTGGTACAATACAATGGTCCTACAATTTGATCATTTTCTAAACCAAAAACATTTACACTAATTTCCGAGTTCAATTCTTCAAATATTTTAATGTCTTTTACTTTCAAAGGAAAGTCTAAATCACCAAATTCTAATACAATATTATTATGTAAAACTATTGTATTGTCAGTGATGTCTTCAACACAATATGAGTTTGGTCTATTTGCATTGATATCGACTGGACACAAAGCCGAAATTATAGCCCATTTGAAACAATATTCATCGTTATTTTTGACATTGATACAAGCGTGCTTTTCTTGGATTTTCTTAGGTAATCCTATGTACTGACTACTTCCTCTCAATGGTTGGTATTGATTTATATTAATTTGTAAATGGGTTATTCCGGTCAACGCCCAACCGCTATCCCTTTCTTGGAGTTCAGTTGCTTTCGTTTTAATTTTTTCAATCATCAAGTCATAGTTTAATGTAGTATCATCGTCATTCTGCACCAACGTCATTTTTGAGATGAAACTTTTTATCGAACATTCTTCGTTTTCGTCAACCATTTTCACATACTCAGCTAACAATTCCAAATTGAATTTAATTAATTTATGTTCAACTAACTCTTGTACAAGTTTAGGAACTACAACATCTTTAGAAGATTTTAGAAATACATCAACATCCAAATTAGATAAGTCACTATTTTCATAAAGTAATGTTTTAATTCGTCCTTGGAAAGTACTTTTAACCACCTTCAAATTTGATGTGTATGATTCTGCTGATTTTAATCGATGACTTAAGGTGCGTAAATGACATAACCATTTATCAACAGGAACATCTGTTCCACATAAACTACACCTTTCTTTAGTAGGTTCAGGTTTCTCGCATCCTAAAATTGGAAGCGGTAAATGAAGAAAAGTAATGAGATGGTTTAAAAAACATTTACCTGGTGAAGAATGGACACGTTTTATGTGGCGATCTAAGTTGTATTTTTTTGAGAACGGTTTGAAACAAATATTACATAATACTTGTGCTTTAGACATTTTTAACAAGTAGTTTTGTTGTACGCTTGTGACACTTTAAAACACTTTCAACAAAATACTTGAGCTCTGCATTACAACCTGCTTTTATACCACGCAAAATCCGTTATGAATTAACGTAATAAAAATTTCTAGAAAAACACACTTATTGACTGACCTTGTTTATTAATATTTTTGCTATGAAGACTTTTCTTTGGATAACAATACATCATTCTTTGTACAAAGGATCTTTTTAATATTTGACCTTGTTTATTAATATTTTGCAGTCTAGAATTTTTATTGGAAAACAATACTCAATTTCCTACACAAAGGATTCTCTGTTACAATTTTTTCTCTAAATTGAAAATTCTTAGAAAAATAAATGTCTTAACAGTCATCTTATAATTTGTGACAATTGATGATCTCTTTATAATTGACCTTGTTTATTAATATTCTGCAATTCAGTGGAAATGCTATTGGAAAACGTAGTTGTCTTTGTTTAAACTTTTGTATATATATAACCGTGGATATTTAAATTGTTAGTCATTTGATAGATCTCTTCTTGTAAAGAGCGTTGCTGAAGAGTAAACTTATTTTTTTCCTAAAGTCTTAACGATACACAAAAAAGAAAATGTCAACAACACCATCAACAATTGTGGTTTTCACAGAAGATAAAGTTAATTTAAAAAATCAATTTGTTACATGTCATTATAAAACAAATCTTTCAGTAAGTAGAAATATTTTCTATATTTTTATTTTTCCTAAATGAAAATTTTATATATCATATACGGTGTAAAAGATATTATCTTAAAAGACGATAGAGTCTCAATTTACTTATCGTACTCTCCGAAAACTAAAACACTTCAGAAAAAATTTGGTATTTTACCAGTAAGATATATAAGAATGAAAATAGAATCCAAAGAAGAATTGGACATGCTAGAAAGAGCTATTACTAAATATAAATTTAATATTGAAGAAGATGAAGACATAAAAGCCATTGAAACACCAACAACATCAAAAAGAGCAAGAATTGATGAAGATCAATAAATCAAGTAAATTTTGAATTTAGAATAAAGTTAGTTATTACAAAATATAATTAAACATATATTAAAGAAGAAATACTAGTTTTTATTAAGATGAAGAAGAAGAAAAGGAAGACGGAAATCTAGCTGAGATAGAAAAAATTAACATAGCAAAATAAATGGCATAAAATGTGTAAAATTATTGTATAATACAAGTTAAAAATTGACTAGGTTTAATTATAGAAATATAAGTATGTAACACGTCTGATTTTAACAATTATATTAAAAATGTTCAGACGGTTATATATTTTTTTAACAACTTTTTTTTTTATTTCCAAATTATTATTTTGTTATAGCAACGGCAAAACAGCCGAATAGTGATTGCTAGAAACTAAAAAACTATTCTAGAAGGGACTGTTACAAGTCAATAAAAATTTGATTATTAATCAGAATTGTCTTCTTTTAACTTCATTTCCTGTCTATATTGTTATTGCAGTTTCAAATCCAGTTTTTATAAATAAAACCGTAAATATAAAAAAAAAACATTAAAACACATACTTTAAAATAATTTTTCTTTATTTAATTTATAATTCATTGAAAACAGATGAAAAGTTATACAAATCATTGTTTAAAAGGCAAGCGGTACAATACACTTTAAATGGGTGATTATGCTGATTGTCTTCACGATTAACTTCATGTTGTCCACAAATGATTAAGTTTCTTAAATCTTCATCGTTTTGATAAAATGCTGGTAACTTCAACCAAATTTTGCTTAAATGTAGAGGATCCATTTTCAATAAATTTATTTTAACTAAATTTCTAATGCATGATACAGCATTTTTTGTATCAAGAGCATTCTGTAGAATCACTGCACTGTGTGACATAGTAATCAAAATCACTATCACTACTATCGCTGCTCAACGAGTTTTTTATTTTATTTACTAAACTTTTCAAAGAGTTCAATCTGTTGCGTGTATAAAAACAATTACATGTGTCTGGCCCTGTAGTCACACCACTCTTCGACCAAACACAATCTATAAAATGTTTACCATATTCATTTAAAACCTCTTGCATATCTGCCTAAGGTGAAAGTTTTTCTAGTAACCCTCTTATAAAAAATTTATCCCTACTATGAACTTTATCATCCGAAAGTAATAGTTTAGCTTCATTAATATAATATTTCAATCCATACATACTGCACTCACAATTTAATTTCAAAACATGTTTCTCTTCTTTCTTCTAAACGTTGCACAATAGTATATTACAATATAAGGTCAGAAAGTTAATCGTTGCAACGAAACTTTCTGATCGTGTATTGTATACTATTTTTTCTACGACAGTCCAAAATCGCGGAAAATAATTTAAAAAATTAAATAAAAACTAATTAATAAAAATTTTAATAATTATCAACCTACCATTGACTTTAAATGTAAGGAGAGTTACTATGACTACAGTATAAACAAGGGTCTATGTCAAAATTATGTTATAAAGACAATTTAATATATTTAAATTTGAACCGCGAGTGGCGCAGTGGTAAGCAAGTCGACATTCGAAACGGTTAGTCTTGGGTTCGAATCCCAAGTCAAGTACAATTTATGGAAAAATCCAAAATTGTACTTGAAAACAATTATTGTCGGTAAGAAACAAATAGTGTAGAAAGTAGAGTTGTGGAAAGTTGCTTTGCCGCACTAGTGCGGAAAGTTGGACTTTCCGCACTAGTGCGGTCAAGTGCCACTTTCAACACTGGTTTGGCTCATCGAAAGTAAGACATTCCGCACTGTCGTAGAAAAAAAACTGAGTACTTTTGAAAAATTTAGGTTTTATACACCATTATTCCCACTACCATAAATTTATCCCCTCTTTTCAATTTCAATTAAATAAAATTACAAGTGAGAGTAAATGAAAATTTCAATAAAATTGAATAGAAAAACTATTTTTAGACGAACTTTTTACAATTACATTTATATAGAAATAAATGAATTTATCATTTTTATGTAATGTCTTTCATATCAATCCAGCTATTATATACACTATCAAATCCTAACCATTTAACAAATAATTTACAACCTTTACGACGTAGCACATTTTCAATTAAATAGATACTTGGATAGTGGGTCTTTTGTAATTCTTCTTCATAGAAACATCCACTGATTGGTTGACCACGTAAATCTTCCAGTAAATATATCACAGGATTGCTATTATTTACTTTTATAATTTTAAATAATTCTGGTGTCCAATTGGAGGTATAACCTTTGTCGAATAAATGTTTCATCTTACTGATACGAACAAGATCGTCTTTCTTGAATTTTCCAGCAGTGAATTTTTTCAAATTATTATAGGATGCCTGAAGAATTTCTTGCTCGTTATCTTTACTTACTTCATTAGGTTTCATCTTTATTGTTCTGTGTAGTGTATTATTGTAATCTTTAGTGACGTCATCAAGAATTTTTATCCAATTATATGACGCATTCATTGTAAATAATTTATATAATTTACTTTTTTAAGTTTTAATTACACGTTCAGCAATAGAAGCTTTTTTTACACTATGTATGATAATGACTAATTCCATACTTTTTCATTAAAGCACTAAATTGTTTATTAAAAAACTCCTTTCCTTGATCTGACTGAAGCTTCTTTGGATGACGACCTTGTTGTTGTTGTAATATTGTTTTTGTTAGGAATGACTAATTGTCTCAGCGTCTCTATATTGTCAATAGATTCAGTCAGTCTCGTTCATACCATTGACCAATACAGTTGTATTCGAAATTAAAAATTAAAAACTAAAATAATTGGTTTCATTGCTAAAACCTAAACATGGTGTCAGGTGTTAAATTAAATTAAATTAAAAAAAAAAAAATTTAAAAAGTTGAATCGAAATAAATTAAAATTAAAAGAAATTGAATTGAAATAATTTAAAATTTAAAAAGATCAAAACGCGAAAATAATGGAAATGGAATTTAAACCTCCTCGTGGTCTAAATTTAATAGGTGATTTCTCGCAGAATTGGAAATTATTTATACAAAAGTTTGATTTGTTTATAGAAGCAAATGAATATACACTGTGGAGCATAACTATAAACGCACTAGATTTTTTTGCAAAAACAGCAGTTAAAGATACAATTAAGGATTCAATTGAATTATGTTAGCCTAAAATCAAGAAACAATGGCTTCAAACCCAAAAAAACATAGTATGTTCGTATCTTAGGCAGTGTTTTGTTACAATGTTTCCTTTGTTAAGGTGCGTAACTATAGACGCAGTAGAATGCTATTTAGTTTATTCGAGGTTAATGTCAGTTAGAAAAGTTTACCAGACGATTGAATATCATTTAAATTTAATTCAACATTTTTTATCAAAAATGCCTCGTGGTACATATCTAACCGAAGCAGAAAAAGGCAAAATTTCAGCCCTTCGTGAAGAAGGTTTTAGTATGCGTGCCATTGCTCAAAAAATTGAACGTTCCGATAAAGTAGTACGTAGTTTTTTGAGCGACATGTCGCATTATGGAAAGAACAAGAAAGGTGGTCCAAAGAGCAAGATTACGGAGCGCGATAAGCGGCGTATTATTAAAACTGCTAGTAATTCGATGAAGAGCTGTAGCCAAGTGGCAAAGGAATGCAACTTAAATGTCTCTCGATGGACCATAAACAGGATTTTAAAGCATTCAAAGTACATCTCAAGACAAAATCTCAAAACGGTGCCAAGATTGTTGGATCGTCACAAGAAAGCACGTCTCCAATTTGCAAGAAACAACATGCAAACAGATTGGAGAAAGGTTCATTTCTTCATGCAAATTGGAATTTTTAAATTTTTCATTGCTTTAGTTGTTGTTCTTCTTAGATTATCTTCTCAGACGAAAAAAAGTTCAACTTAGACGGTCCTGATGGTTTTAAGTCATATTGGAGGGATCTGCGAAAAGAGCCCCGTTATTTCTCAAAAAGAAATTTTGGAGGCGGTTCATTGATGGTGTGGGGAGCTTTCAGCTTTGATGGGATGCTCGATCTGGCGTTTCCTACTTGTCGGATGGACTCCACAGAATACATTACAGTACTGAGTAGTAATCTGATCCCATTTTTACAAGAGCATAACCATAAAGACTGGATTTTTCAACACGATAATGCTGCTATACACAGCAGCCGTCAGACTCGCACATGGTTAGAAACCCATAATGTGCAAGTCTTGGGATGGCCCGCCTGCTCACCTGATCAAAACCCAATTGAAAACATTTGGGGCTTTATTGTACGTAGAATCTACAGTGAAAACAAACAATATAATAATGTGACAGAATTAAAAAGTGCAGTAATTGGAGCATGGAAGTCCATCAGCCAAAGTATTATAGAAACGCTTATCAGCAGCATGCCAAATCGACTTTTTGAACTCATTCAAAACAAGGGTGGTCCTACACATTATTAAACTCTAGGAATTTTTTTTTTTTAATTTAGGTGATTTTTTTTCTCTTATAGTTCAAACTGCTTCTATAGTTCTGCACCAGTAAAAAATAAGTAATAAAGTACATTTGTACTCTATCAGAATTAAATTGTCGTATCCTTTACTTAAAATTAGTGTTACTCAATAATCTCTCATTTTATCATTCAAATTTTTATCTTTTGTTCTATTCAACGCGGTATATGTATGTAGGTACTGAAAACTAGCTGCGTCTATAGTCATGCACCACAGTGTAAATCTAAAAGTGACTCAGTTAAAATAGCAATGTTCTTAAAAGCTGTAGATGATGATGCACTTCATTTGTTTAATACATTCAATTTAAATGAAGATGAAAGGAAAGAATATAATAAAATTATAGAAGCATTCGAGAGATATTACGTGCCAAAAAAATCAACTGTATTCAATCGTTATAAGTTTTTCAACAGAAATCAACAAGAAGGTGAGTCTTTTGATCATTTTCAAACTGAATTGAAAAGATTAGCACAAAATTGTGAATTTGGTGATCAGCAAGATTCATTAATAAGAGATAAAATTATAATTGGTGTACGTGATTATAATTTACAAGAAAAACTTTTACGAGAAATTGATTTAAAATTAGATAAAGCAATTGAATTATGTCATTTATATGAAACATCAAGAGAACAAGCGAAAACTTTACAAGAAAATACAGATAAAATGGTTGATTTAACACTAGAAAGACGGGAGCTTAGTATATACCTATATTGCCTGAAAGCAGTCAAAATGACTGCAAAGTGAAGAAATAACTAATGCGCAAAGAAATTTGTTTAACAGTAATTTTTAATATATTTTATATCACTTACAGTCATATAACAAGTTATTGAACAGTACTAACAATAAAAAAAAGTACTTCAGTTCGAAAAAAATAATTTATATATTATCTGGACATTTTAAGCAAATGAAACTACAAATCTTTTTGGATGTACACTTTCCGCAAACATACTTTTTACATTTTTGACAAATATTATTTGTTTTGTTATTGTGGCAAAGTCGTATTTGACAAATTTTTCGTTTGGTAGAATATGTTGTATTTGAAGATGTTGCAGTTTGGTAATTTACCAGTAAGATATATAAGAATGAAATTAGAATCCGAAGAAGAATTGGACATGCTAGAAAGAGCTATTACTAAATATAAATTTAATATTGAAGAAGATGAAGACATAAAAGCTATTGACACACCAACAACATCAAAAAGAGCAAGAATTGATGAAGATCAATAAATCAAGTAAATTTTGAATTTAGAATAAAGTTAGTTATTACAAAATATAATTAAACATATATTAAAGAAGAAATACTAGTTTTCTTTAAGATGAAGAAGAAGAAAAGGAAGACGGAAATCTAGCTGAGATAGAAAAAATTAACATAGCAAAATAAATGGCATAAAATGTGTAAAATTATTGCATAATACAAGTTAAAAATTGACAAGGTTTAATTATAGAAATATAAGTCTGTAACACGTCTGATTTTAACAATTATATTAAAAATGTTCAGACGGTTATATATTTTTTTAACAACTTTTTTTTTTATTTCCAAATTATTATTTTGTTATAGCAACGGCAAAACAGCCGAATAGTGATTGCTAGAAACTAAAAAACTATTCAAGAAGAGACTGTTACAAGTCAATAAAAATATGATTATTAATCAGAATTGTCTTCTTTTAACTTCATTTCCTGTCTATATTGTTATTGCAGTTTCAAATCCAGTTTTTATAAATAAAACCGTAAATATAAAAAAAAAAAACATTAAAACACATACTTTAAAATAATTTTTCTTTATTTAATTTATAATTCATTGAAAACAGATGAAAAGTTATACAAATCATTGTTTAAAAGGCAAGCGGTACAATACACTTTAAATGGGTGATTATGCTGATTGTCTTCACGATTAACTTCATGTTGTCCACAAATGATTAAGTTTCTTAAATCTTCATCGTTTTGATAAAATGCTGGTAACTTCAACCAAATTTTGCTTAAATGTAGAGGATCCATTTTCAATAAATTTATTTTAACTAAATTTCTAATGCATGATACAGCATTTTTTGTATCAAGAGCATTCTGTAGAATCACTGCACTGTGTGACATAGTAATCAAAATCACTATCACTACTATCGCTGCTCAACGAGTTTTTTATTTTATTTACTAAACTTTTCAAAGAGTTCAATCTGTTGCGTGTATAAAAACAATTACATGTGTCTGGCCCTGTAGTCACACCACTCTTCGACCAAACACAATCTATAAAATGTTTACCATATTCATTTAAAACCTCTTGCATATCTGCCTAAGGTGAAAGTTTTTCTAGTAACCCTCTTATAAAAAATTTATCCCTACTATGAACTTTATCATCCGAAAGTAATAGTTTAGCTTCATTAATATAATATTTCAATCCATACATACTGCACTCACAATTTAATTTCAAAACATGTTTCTCTTCTTTCTTCTAAACGTTGCACAATAGTATATTACAATATAAGGTCAGAAAGTTAATCGTTGCAACGAAACTTTCTGATCGTGTATTGTATACTATTTTTTCTACGACAGTCCAAAATCGCGGAAAATAATTTAAAAAATTAAATAAAAACTAATTAATAAAAATTTTAATAATTATCAACCTACCATTGACTTTAAATGTAAGGAGAGTTACTATGACTACAGTATAAACAAGGGTCTATGTCAAAATTATGTTATAAAGACAATTTAATATATTTAAATTTGAACCGCGAGTGGCGCAGTGGTAAGCAAGTCGACATTCGAAACGGTTAGTCTTGGGTTCGAATCCCAAGTCAAGTACAATTTATGGAAAAATCCAAAATTGTACTTGAAAACAATTATTGTCGGTAAGAAACAAATAGTGTAGAAAGTAGAGTTGTGGAAAGTTGCTTTGCCGCACTAGTGCGGAAAGTTGGACTTTCCGCACTAGTGCGGTCAAGTGCCACTTTCAACACTGGTTTGGCTCATCGAAAGTAAGACATTCCGCACTGTCGTAGAAAAAAAACTGAGTACTTTTGAAAAATTTAGGTTTTATACACCATTATTCCCACTACCATAAATTTATCCCCTCTTTTCAATTTCAATTAAATAAAATTACAAGTGAGAGTAAATGAAAATTTCAATAAAATTGAATAGAAAAACAATTTTTAGACGAACTTTTTACAATTACAATTATATAGAAATAAATGAATTTATCATTTTTATGTAATGTCTTTCATATCAATCCAGCTATTATATACACTATCAAATCCTAACCATTTAACAAATAATTTACGACCTTTACGACGTAGCACATTTTCAATTAAATAGATACTTGGATAGTGGGTCTTTTGTAATTCTTCTTCATAGAAACATCCACTGATTGGTTGACCACGTAAATCTTCCAGTAAATATATCACAGGATTGCTATTATTTACTTTTATAATTTTAAATAATTCTGGTGTCCAATTGGAGGTATAACCTTTGTCGAATAAATGTTTCATCTTACTGATACGAACAAGATCGTCTTTCTTGAATTTTCCAGCAGTGAATTTTTTCAAATTATTATAGGATGCCTGTAGAATTTCTTGCTCGTTATCTTTACTTACTTCATTAGGTTTCATCTTTATCGTTCTGTGTAGTGTATTATTGTAATCTTTAGTGACGTCATCAAGAATTTTTATCCAATTATATGACGCATTCATTGTAAATAATTTATATAATTTACTTTTTTAAGTTTTAATTACAAGTTCAGCAATAGAAGCTTTTTTTACACTATGTATGATAATGACTAATTCCATACTTTTTCATTAAAGCACTAAATTGTTTATTAAAAAACTCCTTTCCTTGATCTGACTGAAGCTTCTTTGGATGACGACCTTGTTGTTGTTGTAATATTGTTTTTGTTAGGAATGACTAATTGTCTCAGCGTCTCTATATTGTCAATAGATTCAGTCAGTCTCGTTCATACCATTGACCAATACAGTTGTATTCGAAATTAAAAATTAAAAACTAAAATAATTGGTTTCATTGCTAAAACCTAAACATGGTGTCAGGTGTTAAATTAAATTAAATTAAAAAAAAAAAATTTAAAAAGTTGAATCGAAATAAATTAAAATTAAAAGAAATTGAATTGAAATAATTTAAAATTTAAAAAGATCAAAACGCGAAAATAATGGAAATGGAATTTAAACCTCCTCGTGGTCTAAATTTAATAGGTGATTTCTCGCAGAATTGGAAATTATTTATACAAAAGTTTGATTTGTTTATAGAAGCAAATGAATATACACTGTGGAGCATAACTATAAACGCACTAGATTTTTTTGCAAAAACAGCAGTTAAAGATACAATTAAGGATTCAATTGAATTATGTTAGCCTAAAATCAAGCAACAATGGCTTCAAACCCAAAAAAACGTAGTATGTTCGTATCTTAGGCAGTGTTTTGTTACAATGTTTCCTTTGTTAAGGTGCGTAACTATAGACGCAGTAGAATGCTATTTAGTTTATTCGAGGTTAATGTCAGTTAGAAAAGTTTACCAGACGATTGAATATCATTTAAATTTAATTCAACATTTTTTATCAAAAATGCCTCGTGGTACATATCTAACCGAAGCAGAAAAAGGCAAAATTTCAGCCCTTCGTGAAGAAGGTTTTAGTATGCGTGCCATTGCTCAAAAAATTGAACGTTCCGATAAAGTAGTACGTAGTTTTTTGAGCGACATGTCGCATTATGGAAAGAACAAGAAAGGTGGTCCAAAGAGCAAGATTACGGAGTGCGATAAGCGGCGTATTATTAAAACTGCTAGTAATTCGATGAAGAGCTGTAGCCAAGTGGCAAAGGAATGCAACTTAAATGTCTCTCGATGGACCATAAACAGGATATTAAAACATTCAAAGTACATCTCAAGACAAAATCTCAAAACGGTGCCAAGATTGTTGGATCGTCACAAGAAAGCGCGTCTCCAATTTGCAAGAAACAACATGCAAACAGATTGGAGAAAGGTTCATTTCTTCATGCAAATTGGAATTTTTAAATTTTTCATTGCTTTAGTTGTTGTTCTTCTTAGATTATCTTCTCAGACGAAAAAAAGTTCAACTTAGACGGTCCTGATGGTTTTAAGTCATATTGGAGGGATCTGCGAAAAGAGCCCCGTTATTTCTCAAAAAGAAATTTTGGAGGCGGTTCATTGATGGTGTGGGGAGCTTTCAGCTTTGATGGAATGCTCGATCTGGCGTTTCCTACTTGTCGGATGGACTCCACAGAATACATTACAGTACTGAGTAGTAATCTGATCCCATTTTTACAAGAGCATAACCATAAAGACTGGATTTTTCAACACGATAATGCTGCTATACACAGCAGCCGTCAGACTCGCACATGGTTAGAAACCCATAATGTGCAAGTCTTGGGATGGCCCGCCTGCTCACCTGATCAAAACCCAATTGAAAACATTTGGGGCTTTATTGTACGTAGAATCTACAGTGAAAACAAACAATATAATAATGTGACAGAATTAAAAAGTGCAGTAATTGGAGCATGGAAGTCCATCAGCCAAAGTATTATAGAAACGCTTATCAGCAGCATGCCAAATCGACTTTTTGAACTCATTCAAAACAAGGGTGGTCCTACACATTATTAAACTCTAGGAATTTTTTTTTTTTAATTTAGGTGATTTTTTTTCTCTTATAGTTCAAACTGCTTCTATAGTTCTGCACCAGTAAAAAATAAGTAATAAAGTACATTTGTACTCTATCAGAATTAAATTGTCGTATCCTTTACTTAAAATTAGTGTTACTCAATAATCTCTCATTTTATCATTCAAATTTTTATCTTTTGTTCTATTCAACGCTGTATATGTATGTAGGTACTGAAAACTAGCTGCGTCTATAGTCATGCACCACAGTGTAAATCTAAAAGTGACTCAGTTAAAATAGCAATGTTCTTAAAAGCTGTAGATGATGATGCACTTCATTTGTTTAATACATTCAATTTAAATGAAGATGAAAGGAAAGAATATAATAAAATTATAGAAGCATTCGAGAGATATTACGTGCCAAAAAAATCAACTGTATTCAATCGTTATAAGTTTTTCAACAGAAATCAACAAGAAGGTGAGTCTTTTGATCATTTTCAAACTGAATTGAAAAGATTAGCACAAAATTGTGAATTTGGTGATCAGCAAGATTCATTAATAAGAGATAAAATTATAATTGGTGTACGTGATTATAATTTACAAGAAAAACTTTTACGAGAAATTGATTTAAAATTAGATAAAGCAATTGAATTATGTCATTTATATGAAACATCAAGAGAACAAGCGAAAACTTTACAAGAAAATACAGATAAAATGGTTGATTTAACACTAGAAAGACGGGAGCTTAGTATATACCTATATTGCCTGAAAGCAGTCAAAATGACTGCAAAGTGAAGAAATAACTAATGCGCAAAGAAATTTGTTTAACAGTAATTTTTAATATATTTTATATCACTTACAGTCATATAACAAGTTATTGAACAGTACTAACAATAAAAAAAAGTACTTCAGTTCGAAAAAAATAATTTATATATTATCTGGACATTTTAAGCAAATGAAACTACAAATCTTTTTGGATGTACACTTTCCGCAAACATACTTTTTACATTTTTGACAAATATTATTTGTTTTGTTATTGTGGCAAAGTCGTATTTGACAAATTTTTCGTTTGGTAGAATCTGTTGTATTTGAAGATGTTGCAGTTGATACTTGTGGGTCTTCCTGTTGTGATGAATGTTTCTCTCTTTCAGTTGTGTAATCGGCGGAAAGCTGTTCTGCTAATTGAAACAGGACCTGTTTACGTTCTATTGGAATTCCGGTTACTTCTTTATAAAGGATCCATGCATTTATTGCAGCCAAATCTAAAATGTTAAAAACTATTTGGAGGGGCCATCTACGAGAACCAGACTTCACCGTATATTTTCTGGCCATTTGATCTGTCATATCAACTCCAAATTTTGTTTTATTATAAAACTGAATAGAATCTGGTAGCATTTTTCTATTACTTTTATCAATTTTAACAAATTTATACCTGGAACTTAGAACAGCCACTCTTTTGTTCGGTTTGCTTTTATATGTTGTAAGGACACAATTTTCTGATCTATATAGGAGAGTGGAAAAACGAGGCATGTTGTCCTTCGATTGTTTGGCTGCTTTGGGCAATTCCCTTTTATTTCCTCTAATAGTTCCAACTAATGTAGTTTTTTTGGCCAATAATTTCGTCGCTAGTGACATGCTCGTAAAAAAGTTGTCGGTCGTGACATTTCTTCCACAGTCTGTATATGGTTCGACAAGTTTCAGAACAACATATTCGCTTAGAAGAATTGACGATGGTCGTTGTTCATCTTTCCCCAAGTAAGCAAAACCATTCAACACAAATTTATTCGGTTTATTAGGCATATATTGAATAAACTTGCACCTAGCTTTTGTGGGAAATAATTGTTCGTCGACTGTTATGTTTTGCCCTGGTTGATAGCAAGCTTGACTGTTTTCAATAAACTTGTCCCATATTTCCGAAACTAAGGCAAATTTATTTGTTCGAATGCGTGTACTTCTTTCAGTCCATTTGTCAAAACGAATAAATCGTAAAATTTGCTTGAACTTATCTCGGGACATAGTTTTTCTGAAAAATTCGGGACCCTACTTGACTGACCATAAATAACTTAGTTTCAAATTTTTTGCCTCGTAGGCTCCACGAGCATATAAAATGCCGATAAATGCACGTATTTTCGGCAGTGTAGTTGTCCAATCGTAATCTAAAATTCGGCGGGCTTCTTCTTCTGTGCCCTTTTTTATATGCTTGATAATATAATCATTTATTATCAACGAGAATGCACTGACAAGATTATTTGCCATAACGTTTCTTCTTGCGTAGCCTGTTGGCCCTGTCACACCCTTGAAAATACACGTAGATAGTAGCCTTCCGGGAAAACCGCCTTCGTCAAATTTCGACCACACAGTACCATCTGCAGCTGTTTCGGTCGCTTGAGTGGTATTTTCAGTTTCTTCATCTGAACTAATTAGCACCCTACGCCTTTTCCTGGGCACATTAATGGCATCTTCATTTTCATCGTTAGTGATCGCCCCTTGATCGCTCTCTTCAGCATCAGATGTCTCACTTTGAATATGATCTGGTTCATCTTCAGATGATAGTTCCCATCTCGCTGCATTTGATTCTATGTCTGAACACTCTTCACCTATCTGTCTTAGCTTTTCTAATAGTGCTCCTCTGTTGGACAGTTCTTTTATGAACTTTAGGCGCGAAAAAAATCAACCGAACAACGTGTTAGAACGACTAACAGTGCGTAAAGCAGGCCTGACCAAAGTCGACACCTGTGCCGGCGTATCGATTACAGAGAGATCATACACTCAGTGATAACAATATCAATAACTTTAGTTATTGAACAACTGCAACTCATCAAGTATATGTCGAAATCGACAATTTATCATGAACTTGTATGTTATCATGTTATTCTAATCCAGAGCCGAACTGGTCTTTTCCAAGCAGTCAAAATGACTGCTTTTCGGCAATATAGGTATAACACACATATATATATATATATACCGGAAGTGAAGGAGGGGGGGGCAACAACAATGATTAATTAATTCATTCATATGTTGTAGAAAAAGTCATCAAATTATAAGAATCTGTGTCATTATTCAAATAATTATTATTTTTTTATTGAAATTCAAAAGCAGTCAAAATGACTTGCTTAGGCAATGTAGTGTTAATTAAAAAAGTTGATAAAAACACAAAGTTTAAAATTAATTGTACAAGGTGTTCTACTAGACATGAACTAAATAAATGCCCGGCTTTCGGTAAAACATGTCGAAAATGTAATAAATTAAATCATTTCGCGGTCGTGTGTAAATTAAATAAAAATAAAAAAGAAAACAAAACTGGAAAAAGCAACAAAGTTAATGAGATAACCGAGAATAGTGATTCGTCATCTGAACAAGAAAGTGAACAAGAATTCGTAGTTGAAAAATTATCAGAAATAAAAATAAATAAAAATTCCGAGAAACCTTGTTGGACGTATCAAATTAAGCTAGCTGAAGAATGGATAACATTTAAGTTAGATACGGGTGCAGACATTAATGTTCTCCCATATCGAATTTATAAACAATTATTCCAGAACAACCAAAGTTAAAATCAAGTAAGTCACGTATTATTGCTTATGGTGGATTTCATGTTGATATACGAGGAACAGTAAAATTAACTTGTCATCCACTTGATAAAAATGAAACTAAAATACAATTCTTTATAATCGATACTGATTGTATGCCAATTTTAAGTTTAAGGGGAAGAAGCAGCAATCGGAAAGCAAGATTCCTGTTTTGTTTTCCAACGGATTTCAATGTTCTAAACGGAATTTGAAAGAGCATTTCAAGACGGAGGGAAGTATATATATCAGATTATTGAAAATCCGGATGTAAATAGGAGTTACAGAAGGAAATATAGAAGCATGTTTTTTAGCATTTTTTATAGTTTTTTTTTTATATTTTCCCTCATAACTTGGCAAATATTGCTTATTTTGTAATGAATTTCACACAACATGTGGCCAATTAAAAGCGCTTTCCAAATCTGTCAGAAATTTTCCGATCGCATTGTTAGTTTTCCGGAAAACTGATGAAAGGTTTCGACATACTAATTTTGTTTTTTTACGGGCAGTTTTAAACTTAGACGACTGAACCAGGGCTTGTTTGAAAGCTAATGAATAGCAGATTATTTTGAAAATAGTTTGAGATTGAAATTCGGAAAATTACTGGAAATTTATGGTGGCGAATCTATTATCTATTATTTTTATCTGTTAAAAATTAATTATTTTTGTATAAAGTGTATTGCAATTTATAGATTATTTCATTACCTTTCCAACGGTACCATTGTTGCTGCAAAAAAGTGAAAATCTTCTGAAAAATTAGTGATAAACAAAACTATGTTTATCGTGTGAAAAACGAGTTGAATAGCAAGTCTCCAAACCACAAAAATGAGTTACATCTATTCGCGGAAAGGGGGCTCCAAAGTCTGTCATCTCGTCTTTCTGCAATGTTGCCAAATTTGTTTTTGTTCCTGAAGCCACACCTTTGGCGTCTTATTATTGTATAGATAATTGGAGAAAAAAAAACAATAAACTGGTTGTATATAATTAACTTTAACAATTAACAAAAAAATTAGTCGCCTATTTGCTAAAAACGTTTATTTTTTTGTAAAAAAAAAAAATTACAATTTTCTTTTTTTAACATTCCAATTAAAATAGCGACTATTTTTTTTTGTTAATTGTTAAAGTTAGTTATATACAACCAGTTTACTGTTTTTTTTTTCTCCAATTATCTATACAATAATAAGACGCCAAAGGTGTGTTCTCAGAACAAAAACAAATTTGGCAACATTGCAGAAAGACGAGATGACAGACTTTGGAGCCCCCTTTCCGCGAATAGATGTAACTCATTTTTGTGGTTTGGAGACTTGCTATTCAACTCGTTTTCCACACGATAAACATAGTTTTGTTTATCACTAATTTTTCAGAAGATTTTCACTTTTTTGCAGCAACAATGGTACCGTTGGAAAGGTAATGAAATAATCTATAAATTGCAATACACTTTATACAAAAATAATTAATTTTTAACAGATAAAAATAATAGATAATAGATTCGCCACCATAAATTTCCAGTAATTTTCCGAATTTCAATCTCAAACTATTTTCAAAATAATCTGCTATTCATTAGCTTTCAAACAAGCCCTGGTTCAGTCGTCTAAGTTTAAAACTGCCCGTAAAAAAACAAAATTAGTATGTCGAAACCTTTCATCAGTTTTCCGGAAAACTAACAATGCGATCGGAAAATTTCTGACAGATTTGGAAAGCGCTTTTAATTGGCCACATGTTGTGTGAAATTCATTACAAAATAAGCAATATTTGCCAAGTTATGAGGGAAAATATAAAAAAAAAACTATAAAAAATGCTAAAAAACATGCTTCTATATTTCCTTCTGTAACTCCTATTTACATCCGGATTTTCAATAATCTGATATATATACTTCCCTCCGTCTTGAAATGCTCTTTCAAATTCCGTTTAGAACATTGAAATCCGTTGGAAAACAAAACAGGAATCTTGCTTTCCGATTGCTGCTTCTTCCCCTTAAAAACTTGTATTTCTCTAAATGTAATTAATCGATTGTATGAAATAGAAGAAACAGAACAAAATGAAAATAGTAAAGAAAAAGAAATTTTCATAAACAAGAACAAACACAATTTTTCAGGAGTTGGAAAACTACCTTATGAATATAAAATAAGACTAACAGAAGATGCAATACCGGTTGTTAAACAAGCCAGAAGTATACCGGAAGTACTAAAACCAAAATTAAAACAAATATTAAACGAAATGGAAAAAAATGGAATAATTGAAAAAGTAACCAAACCAACTAATTGGGTTAATGATATAATCATAGTTGAAAAACAAAATGGGTCGTTAAGAATATGCTTGAGTCCTTTAGATTTAAACAAGTATGTCAAGAGAGAATTTTATCAAACCCCGACAATCGAAGATTTAACTGCTAATTTAAGTGGAAGAAAAGTTTTCTGTATTTGAAATGTATTTATGTACATTTGCAACTTGTTATGGAAGATATAAATTTAATAGAATGCCATTCGGACTTGAATCCAGTCCTGAAGTATTCCAAAGAGAAAACATGAAGTTGTTTGGAGATATTCCTGGTGTCCAAGTTTATTTTGATGATATTATAATAGCAGCCAGAAAGGAACAAGAACATGATCAAATTGTTGAAAGAGTGATGATATTGTGTCAAATTTAATTCAAAGAAAACTCAATTTAAAGTAAATTGTGTTAAATATTTAGGATTTGTGTTCAGTGAGGAAGGTCTTAAGCCTGATTCAAATCAAGTGAAAGTCATTAATAAGATGACAGAACCCAGTGATTGAAAATCTTTACAAAAATTTTTAGGTGTTATAACTTATTTACATAAATTCATTCCAAATATGTCAGTTGTGACTGAACCACTAAGAGAACTATTAAAAACAGGTGTACCGTGGCGTTGGCAGCGAGAACAGCAAGATGCTTTTGATAAATTGAAATTGCTTATCAGTAGTGCGCCCACTTTAAAGTTTTTTGATCCAAAACAACCAATAGTGATACAAACTGATGCAAGTCAGAGTGGAATAGGTGCTGTGTTATTACAAAATAAACAAACTGTAGCATTTCTGCCAAGAGGGTTGACCGAAACGGAAAAGAAATACAGTATGATTGAAAAAGAACTGTTAGGAGTGTGTTATGCAGTAAGTAAATGGCATCAATTCATATATGGTCACAATGTAATTATTGAAATAGGCCATAAACCTTTGATTAATATCTATAAAAAAGATATACATAAGTCTACTGCACGTATTCAAAGACTTTTAATGAAATTATTAAAATACAAACTTGAATTACAATACAAGCTTGGGAGACTTATGTATATTGCTGATTTCTTATCAAGACATTATCAACATAATACTGTTATTAATGATGATTTTGATATGACTGATACTGTACATACTGTAGCTTTACATGAATATTTGCCAATTTCTCAAAATAAAATATTGCAATTTCAACAAGAGACACTAAATGATCAAAATTTATCTAAAATTATGTATTACTGTGATCATGGTTGGCCAAAAGAAACAGATTTAAATTCCGTACAGAGAAAATTTTATAAAATTAAAGATGATTTGTTAATAAAAGATGGTATAATTTTCTTTGATGATCGTGTAAATGTACCGAATGCACTTCAAAAAGATATGTTGAATCAAATCCATGGTAAAGCACATTTGGGTATTCCTAAATGTAAGCAACGAGCTCGAAAATTGTTATATTGGCCAGACATGAATGTCATGATTGAAAATTTTGTAAGTAATTGTCTAGTTTGTAATAGATTCAAAAGATCAAATGTTAAAGAACCATTAATTGATCATGAATTACCAGAATTGCCATTTTCCAAAATTGGTATTGACATTGCACAATGTGTTGGATCCAATTATCTGATTGTTGTCGATTATTTGTCAATTTAACTTGATATCTTACCCATTAATAGTAAATCAATTTCAGAAATTAAAACGAAACTTATACAAGTTTTTTCTGTACATGGCGTCCCCAAAGAATTTGTATGTGACAATAATCCATTTAATAGTTTTGATTTCAAAAATTTTGCTAATAAATATAATATAGAACTAAAATTTATCAGTCCTTATCACCATCAAAGTAATGGTTTAGCAGAAAAGGGTGTAGGAATAGCAAAAAATATTATTAAAAAATCAAAGGATATTAGTGATATGTATAATGGTTTGATGGAATATCGTGTTTCACCCGTGGCTAATACACAATATGCACCGAGTGAAATACTGATGTCTCGTTTACTAAGAACTAATTTACCAACAACAGTTGCTAATTTAAAACCGAAAATAGTTTATGATACGGCTTATCAACAAATGTTAGATAATAAAAAAATTATTAAATCAAATTATGATAAATCCTCTAGAAGTAAAGAGCCATTCCAGTCAGGTGATAGTGTTTATGTCCAAGATCAATTAAATAAAAAGTGGTTACCTGGAATTGTACTAGAGAAGAACTCTACTCCTAGATCATATAAAATTATTACTGAAAACGGTCGCTCTTATGTAAGAAATAGCAATGCTTTGAGAAAATCTAATCTGACCTCAGTAATCATACCTGATGTTGACATTGTGAATAATGATGTGGACAATAACACTAGTACAGAAAATAATAATAATAAAAATTATCAAAAACAAGATGTAAACAGTCATGCCGCTAACGAGTATTCAGAAAATAAGTTAAACAACGATAACTGTGCCAGTAACAATCAAGGAAATGAATTAAGAACTCGAAGTGGCAGGGTTGTGAAAAAACCAGCAAGACTCATTGAAAATTAGTTTGATTTCATATTTTCAATTTTGATAATATTTAAAAAGAAAAAAGAAATAAGGGAGATGTTAGGAATGACTAATTGTCTCAGCGTCTCTATATTGTCAATAGATTCAGTCAGTCTCGTTCGTACCATTGACCAATACAGTTGTATTCGAAATTAAAAATTAAAAACTAAAATAATTGGTTTTATTGCTAAAACCTAAACAGTTTTCATTGCTGACGTTACATCGTTGCCTGATTTAGATTTTAATGGTTGAGTCCAGAGATATTTTGAAAAACAATCAATTACCACCAATATATACTTGTATCCATTGTTTTTTTTAACTTCCCCGACCAGAGGGTAGGGAAGTTATTAGTTTCGGACCAAAATTTCGAATTCGAGATTTCACCAGATCTTTACGTTTTGAGGTCCCCTGAACACGTTTTTGAAGTTTTTAGCATGATGTCCGTGTGTGTGTGTGTGTGTGTGTGTGTGTGTGTGTGTGTGTGTGTGTGTGTGTGTGTGTGTGTGTGTGTGTGTGTGTGTGTATGTATGTGTGTATGTATGTGTGTATGTATGTGCGTCTGTCGGTTCTCCAACGACGGTTTCACCGATTGAGTTCAAATTTGGTCAGCACAAACCATTTGGTGGCCGTTCGAGTTGATTAGTTTTTGGTGCCAATCTGACCACGGGGTTGGAAGGGGGAGGGGGTTGATTGAAAAAAATTCAAGATAATATATTAATTTGATATCACCAATCGAAAGGGCATATGCTTTTATGTCTAAAACGATACCCATCATGTGTGATGTTCTTTTCTTTTTTTAAATAAGGGCACAAAATTGGCAAAATAGTCTAGTCAACCAAATCAAATTTGCCGCCTTCTATCAGGGATCGGTTGCCATAGAAAAGAGTTGTTGTTCATGATTCAATTGCGAAATTTTGAAATGACAGTTTAGAAGGTTATCCAACTTAATTTTTAAAGCGTAGCAAAATTTATAACGGTAGTTTATTAAGACAGAATGATATCTACTGTTGGTATCACTGGAGGCATAAAATCCTATGCGTTTGTTTACATTCTTCTGTCATTTTTGAAACATAACCTCAGAATATTTGTTTTCAAGCGGTTTTTTGAGCGGGTTTTGTGTTTCGGTTAGCGCTTTTTTAATAAATAAATGTTTTAAAATAATATAAATTTTGATTTCTCCTAAAAAAGAAATGTATATTCCCTCGACAATTCAATCTATATGATTTGAATTTTTCCATGTTTTTGTTGGGACTACCGTACTACTTTTTATTCCGCGCTCAAATAACACTTCTGTCGTTCTGTCAAAATTTCGCAATTGAATTGTGAATCGAATTGTAAGAAAGTCGAACTGAAAAGGCTGTGTGTAGAATCACCGATTAGTGAACAGAGTTTTTGTTGACGAGATGCTGGTTCCTCATTGAATTTTTCGGTGGTTGTGAGATAGCCACGGTTCTCGATTCCCGATTTTGATTTTTATAGTCAGTTAGTTTTTTTTTAATAAAGTATCTCCAATAGAAAAAATAGTATACAAAACTCGTGCTACGGTACTCGTTTTTTTAAAAACTCGGACTTGTGTCGGGGAAGTTATTAGGCCGGTTCATAGATTCGGCCCCTTTCAAATTTTTTATGTTTACTAAGATCGGCTAAATCGATTTGCCAAAGTTCATCTCGACCTTTCATAATTGTACGACGTCAAAGGAAATTTTTTCGAACTGGTTTATATATTTCATTAACAACATGTTCTTTCAATGACATTATTTCTTTTCGATATTTTATTCACTTCAGTAGCTGTGTATAATGAATTTGAAAAATGATATCGATGAAGAGGTATTGCCACGATAACCTTCTGATGAGAACTGTTCAATTTTCACAATTGTTTTCATTAATAAATCTTCTAAATCTATCTATCAAATTGTTTTAATTTTTCTGTAGTTGTATTATCTTATTGATATCAATAAATTTCTGGTTATATGTCTTAATTAACCTTTCAATCTTTTCCAATTGATTCCTTGTACTCCTTATTGTATTATTCAGCTTATTCAATTTCTTATCAAATGCGGTGAATTTATTGTTAATTAATTTATCTCGTTTTGTAAAACTATCATTAAGCTTCTTTATGTGATCTTTAATTGTTGGTATATCTGATTCATTAAGTCCTTCAATTTTTCGACTATTTGCAATAACATTATGTTGAAGTTTTCCATTTGAATCTGTTTGAATGTGTTTATGTGTTTGAGTTCCGTTCTGCTCTATTAATCGTTCTAAATTTTTAATCTTTTCCTCAATTATACTATCATTTTTTTTAATTTGATTTTCTATCTCTTTTCTCAGTTCATCAACGTACCCTTTAGTGGTTGAGTCCTTTACATCTTCACCGTCATGTAGATTACAGATTCGATGATTCTTTAAGTCAAGATTGCCATCAGTAGTATAACTATAGAGATTGTGCCAAACACGACTTCCACTCGCTTTATTATCATTTTCACTGAATTTTCTATTCCAAGCACGTCCAAATTTGTCAATGCTCATAATGATACTAAATAAGGTTTAAGGAAAAATAGCATATTTATACATCATTCTTTTATTGATCACTATCATGAAAATTTTCATATAATATTATAACATTGGTTAAGGCACACATACAATTCAATATTGAATGAAATACACAAGTGGATTTAGATTTATATAAACGTGGCTGGTCTGGTAATTCATGAACTATTGATGTATTATAGATAAAGTTCTCAATGAATTTCTTCTTTTCCAAGCCCTTAACATAAATATCACTGTATCCAGATGTTACTCTATTAATAATTCCATTCAATTCCTTAGGATCTATAAAACCGTCCTCCCATTTCAATCCATGATGATTTTTCGTCAACCAGTATACTTGTTTCTTATATTCCAGTGGTAATGCTTTAAAACAATAGGGAGACTTGAAGATGAAATGACTTATCTTATATCCATCATAGGTTGTTAGCTCTTTTGGTAGGAATTTATTGTTGTTTGGTATTCGGAAACCTTGTACATCTACATACTACGATAGCGATGACGATGACGATGATGAGGTCATTATACTAATAAATCACTCCTGCTTCACGTAGTTCTTTTTCAATAGCAATAATCTCGTTTTGATGAGAATTATTTCCCGCACCAGTTGATGCACATAACAAAGCCAAACGAGCAACTAACTCATTCGGATCATCCCAGTAAATATATTCAACTGGTTTTCTATTGTATCGTAAATATTGAACACCCCGCCCCGAAGGAGAAGGGGAACTCTGTGATCTTAATAATGGTTTAATAACCTTTTGATATTTATATGATGTATCTCCTTGTATTTTCTTCTGTGGATCATAGTTCTGTCGATAGGCATTTGTAAGACTGATAATTCTCTTATTAGCGTCTTGATCTTTAATTGAAAACTTACTATGGGGGACATTTTTCAAAAACAACAAATCATACAGTCCTTCTGTTCCCTTGAAAACTTCATTTAATAATTTTATATCACCATCAGACTCAATATACAAAACTGTATTGCCCAGAGTTAGCTTCTCCGTCCCCTCATCATAATTAATTTTTGAAGTGATTGCTTGATGTTTTTGAATCAATTTTTCAATATAGGGTTGTGCAATTGCTGGATTTTGATTGATGTAATCAGCATAAGCCTTGTCAGATAATTTTGATTGATCCATAAATAATTCTTCCACATCGTCATCATCTTCGCCGTCGTCGGCGGCGAATTTACTTGCAATGGAGTGACTTCTCGGCACATATGGAAATCGCGGTACACTTTCTTCTTCTTTTTCCTCAACTTTAATTTTTGGTGGAGGTAGTGGTTGTTGTTGTTGTTGTTGTTGCTGTTGTTCATCTTCTGCTATTTGTTCTCTTTTTCTTCTTCTTCTTCTTTTCCAACACCAGTTCATCTAATGGCTTTTTAATCGGTTCCAAAAGTCTATCGATTGTCTCCGTCTGATCTATTTGTTCATTCTTTAATTGTTTAAATTTTTTTCTAACATTATCAGCGGCTTCTATTAATTTCTTCTTAATTTGTTTCTGTTGTTGACTTAACATTGTCACAGTTGAACAATGAATGTTTGATGATGTAGATTTATCAGTCTATTTATAGTTTGATGAAGCAATCAAATTGTTTTCTATAGCGTCCATTCCGTAGATTTTCATCTTTTAATATTACCAAAAATACTGATATTTCCAACTTTCATTACAGATACGTTTGAATACATCGAAATTCATATCACTTCCTACATTCTCACTATAAATCATCTTCAAATTATGTTCATCTTGTTTAAAAATCACAACTACATTTGCGTTGTCACGTATTTATTGTTTTGGAATGCGTGTATATGTTTGATACAAGTAGAAACAATCAATACACTTATGTCGACCCATACTGAAGTATTCTCGGATTCTCTCCTGTTCACCAGGTACAGCTATATCGTCAAAGATGAATACAGAATTACTTCTTGCATCACGTGTGGGTATGATTTCATCATTATTTGTAAATGGATAGTATCCAACTTCTTTGACTTTAGAAAGGACACTCCTAAGGAACTCATATTTTGGTTGAAAGAGTGATTTTGAAAATATGTAGACAACATTTTCGAAACGTAACCCATTCGGTTCCAGTAAACGACTAATTATCACATTTGTTTTACCACATCCACTAGGTCCACAAATTATTGTTCTCATCGTATCGGGAAGTAGTGGACTGTGTCGATGATGATTTTTCACAACTGACACGTCATGATTATTTATTTTAAGAGATAGTTTATGTTTGACAACGTTCATCATAACTACTGAAGACATGTCTGTCAGTCTGCGGGTATTTATATAAGAAGGCAGACGTCATCTTGTCAGTTTAATGTTGACGTTCAAAGGTGACGGACTTGTTAATTCCTTAATTAACAAATTACCAATTGAATTATATATCCCCGGATATCAATACTGTGGACCTGGTACGAAACTAGCTAAACGATTGAAGCGGGACGATCCGGGAATTAACGAATTAGATCGTGCATGTAAACAACACGATATAGCGTATTCGCAGAGTAAAAATCTTGAAGATCGACATAGACCCGATAAAATTTTAGAGAATAGAGCTTGGGAAAGAGTTACGTCACGTGACGCTTCACTAGGAGAAAAAGCAGCCGCCTATTTGGTAACGAATATAATGAAAGCCAAACTAAAATTAGGAATGGGACATAGACGACGACGACGAAAACAATTGAAGAAATGTGCATTTAAAAAGGGCATTATCGATCTACTGAAGAAGACCACCAATGGATCTGATAGTATTGGAACAATAGTTAAAGCGGCTCGTGTAGCTGTTAAAAAAGCTGGTGATCGTAAACGTATTCGTTTACCTCAAATTATACCCATACCAAAAAAATCTGGTGGATGGTTACCCTTATTATTCGGTGGCTTGTCTGCATTAGGAGCATTAGCAGGTGGTGCAGCAGCTGTAACAAAAGCTGTGAACAATGCTAAAGCAGCAAGAAAAAAATTGGAAGAGGCCGAACGTCATAATCGCACAATGGAAGCCATTGCCTTAGGTAGAAAAGGTAATGGATTGTACTTGAAAAAACACAAAACAGGATTGGGATTGTATTTGACAAAAAACTACCACTGAAACTACCTTCTCATCCCCTAACCGATCATCAACTACGAACATATGCTGAAAGGCTTAAGATTCCTAATTTTCGAGGTGTTTTCATGAGAGATGATTTACCTCAAAAAATTAGAAAATACGAAACAGGTATTGTTAATTTAGATTCTCGAGAAGGTAGTGATACACACTGGGTAGCATATTATAAACAAAATAATAAAGTGCTTTATTTTGATAGTTATGGAAATCTAAAGCCTCCAAAAGAACTAATCAAGTATTGGAAATGTAAAAATATTTTATATAATTTTAATAATCTACAGAAATATAGTACATATAATTGTGGACATTTATGTCTAAAATTCTTATATAATAAAGGTGCTTGAACATTCATTGCTCAGTCATGTCTCTAACATTCACATTAAAAGGTCGTAGCAGTGTGCTATCTGCAAACTTTTATCCTCCAATCAATTTGAATCCAAACTGTAGTTATTCATTGGCCCTTATTGGTTTTCATACATACAATACAATACCAAACATTGAAGAGGGACAGAATAAGTTCTACTATAAAGATAATGGTATAGAAAAAGAAATAACCATTCCAACTGGTGCATATAAGATAACACACATTGAAGACTGCCTACAAGAACAACTTAGTCCACTTAATGATATTAATAAAGCAGAATTTCTTTCACTGAAAACGAACAATAATACGTTAAAGTGTGAACTGAAGAGTAAATATGAAATTGACTTCACTAAAGGCGATGGTATTGGAACGTTACTAGGCTTTTCAAAACAAGTTCTACCACCTAATCAACTTCATTCATCTGATCAACCAGTGGAGATAATCAAAGTTTTATCAATTCGTATTGAATGTAATATAACAACAGGATCATACTATAATAATATAAATATTGAACCAAGAAATCATATATATTTGCCCATTTTGAATAAACATTTCATTGACAATTTAACCATCAGAGTGTTAGATCAAAACGGTGATTTGGTTAATTTCCAAGGAGAAGAACTTGTTATCAGATTAGAATTGAAAAGCAATGGGCCTAGTTTTCCATAGTGGTGAGGATAGAGGTGCTTACTATAAAATAACTCTGATTCAATCATTTCCGATTAGTCAGACGTCGTTATCATCCGTATCAACAACAACAACAACATTGACACAAGCAAGCATTCAAATATTAAAAGATCTTGGTTACAATGTCCGAAAAACTACAGATATACAAAAAAGTAAGATTCGACGATAGTATTGAAAAAGAAGAATATCATACATAACATCCGACAATTTCATCATTTCTAAATAACGATGAAATTGAAATCAACATTAATCAACAGGATGTTTTTATTTCGTTTTATGAAGCTTTTTTGTTTTTAATTTGTAAATATGAAGAAATTGCTAATGCAACGGCAACTGGTGATTGTAAATTATCTAATAATTTAGGTGCATATCTATTCGACTCAATTGCATACGAATTGAATGGTAAAGAAATTGAAAAAGTACGAGACGTCGGAACAACAACAATCATTAAAGGCTTATTGTGTTGCAATCATGATGAAAGTAGAGCTTTAGAAACAGCTGGTTGGTGTCCCGATAGTGGTACAATAGTATCTCTAGCAGCTGATAACGAGTATGTTAGTCTACGTATTCCATTATCATTTTTATTTGCCTGCTTTCACGATTACAAGACAATTATCAATGGAAAACACAAAATTCGATTAGTACGCAGTCGGTCTGATGACAACTGTTATTTTACTAATGGAACAAAGACAGCAACAATTAAAATTCAAGATTTATGCTTAAAATTAAAACACGTATATCCGAGTGATCAATCAAAATTATATCTTCTAGATCAAATGAATAAAAATATCCCTATACATATTGGATTTAGAAATTGGGAGCTTCTTGAATTACCCTCACTAAGACAATCTAAGAAGGATATATGGAGCGTTAAGACAACTACCAATCTAGAACGACCAAGATGTGTAATTGTTGTCTTCCAAACGGATCGCAAAGACAATTCGAAGAAGGAAATCAGCAAATTCGATCATGTTAAATTAACGAATCTTCGTGTATGGTTGAATTCCCAGTGCTATCCATATGAAAATCAAAATTTTGATTTTGAAAAAAAATCAATATACTGAAGCTTATCAAGCTTTTATCGATTTTCATCGTGATTTTCATCACAATCACTCATCAACACCAACGACGACCTATACAAACTTTGCACTTCGATCGATCTTCGTCATTGATTGTTCAAAACAAAACGAAGTCATCCAATCATCAACAGTTGACGTAAAGTTAGAATTTGAAAGTAGTGTGAATTTTTCTAATAAAACTAGAGCATATTGTATTATTGTTCATGATACATTATTCGAATATTATCAATTGACAGGAATTGTAAAGAATATAATTTGAAGTAGTTTTGTCCGGAAAGGAATAAAAAATATGAATTTTTACTATATTTAATATAATATTCTAAGTAATAGATTAAAACAATAGAATTTGTTATTAGAAATATATTTATTTAATCAAAAATATAAATATTTATTATATATTTATTTCTTGTTTTCTTTTCCATCATTATCATCGCTGTCGTAAATAGATTTATCAATTTCGTACTTCTTTACTATTCCATAAGGAAGTTCGTGCATTACATCGCGAAGACAAACTTTTGCATCACACTTTTCAATCAAATCAAAAATTGTATTATCCAAATTTCTTTTACCATCTAAATATAACTGACAGATTTCTTCAGCTTTTTTATATTCTCCTGATATGTGATTCAAGTAATCTGACGAAAACCAATTTCTACCATACACACCTTCATGTTGAGCCTCGAAGAGTAAATCACTAAACATGTGTCTTAAATAATCAATTGATGAACGAACATCAACAATTTTTGGATAATGTTGTTGAGAGTATGCCATCCACATTCTAATCATTTATACGTTATTATAACAATATAAGAAAGAAACAATATTACTTACCTGTTCAATTGTTGAAGCAGAAATTCGTATTCGAATACGTATTCGTATTCGAATACCAATATCGTATCTTGTAACTAATGCCTGCGCAGTTTTCTTACATAAATTTCAAAAACAACTAAAGTCAGCTTGAGAAGAAATGATATATTCTTAATGGTTGACCTTGTTATATTTTTATATTAAAAAATATATTATTCTATTTACATTATCCGTTTGTCATCACATTTTATCACAACAATAGTTGCATTAATTAATTTTTTATATAAATTAAGAATAATTTAGAGCAGGTATAGTCAATAGTTCAACTTCAAGAGAGTGATTATCTAATGCACTAGTTTTAATTTAATTATAGTGATAGTCTTTCATGCCAAAATGTCTAATCTCTACTCAATGTGCTTACAAGTAGTGGCGAAAAACTTGACAATTGACAATTTTTCGTTACCAAAATTATAAGAATAATTACCTAGAACTATAGTTAGCGATTTGTTAGACGAATTCTGTGAGGAAAAAAGGAACAGAAGTTTGGAATGAAGTTGAAGATACAGATACAGAAGGCTATGAAAAATTTTTGGAAGTAATACCAAACCATGATTTATATAATTTAGATAATTTTCCATTTGGTGACCAAGTAAGTTGTGAGAGTTTATTGAAGTTCTTACTTTGGTTACCTAGTTATAGAGAAATTTATGGAGCTAAACATCTTTGTATTACGTACACTTTTTATAAACATAAAAATGTGAGAATTTGTGAAAAGTGCTATAATAATTATAAACCAAATGAGAACGAAGTTTTCAAAAAAATTCATTTTCATAAAGGTCTCAAGAGAGACTCCATACAAAATTACATTAAACATGATAATTCTTGGTGTTATTTTTGTATAAAAACTGCTCCTTTTTAAATTGTCTTACACGCAGTGTTGTAAACAAATTCATAGAAAGTGTATGAATATGATAGAATTTAATACGTCGTCATCGAATGATGAAGATTAATAAAATATGATTTTCTATATAAAATTATTAACGAGTATTTTTCAATAATTGATTAGTTTATAGTTTATAGTTATAAATTATTATTATTATTTATTATATAATTAATTGTATTTTTTCAATAAAAAGTACACAATTTACTTTTTGTGTTTTCATTCAAATTTCCCATTTAAAAGTCAGGCTAGGCTAGGCTAGGCTGGGCTAATTTGTCAACGTAAATTTTGTTTGTTGTCAACAATAAAAACAACTTCTTTCAAATTTACCGCCGTTTCCGCTGTTTACAGGGCTACAAATGACATTAGTTACTAGAATTTTAGGTTGGAATGAAATCTGGGGGAATTTAGTTGTATAGAGTTTAGGTTGGCATGAAATCTGGAGGAATTTACTTGCATAGATTATAGGTTGGCAGAAAGTCTGGGGGAATTTACTTTTCTAGATTTTAAGTTGGTCGATTTGAAATTTCAAATCTCCCGCGCCCTGACGTCACTTCCCGATGTCAATTGGCGGGAGATTTTGAAAATTAGCTCCGACTTCCTGATCCAGAACATACATATTTATACTACTCATGCCTGAACGCAGAAAAATATGCTGTTCCAGAAAAAAAAATTCAAAACTATGGATTCAAATTAAAAAAAATTGATGGTAGCACCATTTCTTCGCAGTGGTAACTGGTAGAGTCGTTTTGACCCAGCCACAAAAAAATAATAAAAAAATTAAAAGTTACCTGTCTCGGCGTTTTCCGAAATTTTGATAAATAAGCTGTTCGAACCGCTCAAGAAGAATCGCCTACCTGCAGCTTACGGACTATTAGCAGAAGAACAGGTATACCTAAAAGCTCAGTTAGGAGAATGTAATGCAGTTGGGGGCAGACACACAGACGTCGCCGACCTAAGCCGAGTCCAAAGTCCAAACTGCAGTTTTGAAAACAATTGCCAAAAGAAGTGTAATATATTGGTACTTTATTCACTGCGTCGTTATTATACTATAGGAATGAAAACAATGAATAAAAAAACAGATTAGTTTAGAAGAAATTTTGAAACGTGGAAAGAAATCTAGACTAGATAGAGATTGAAGTGATTTAACACAAGATGAAACAGGTAAAGTGATCTTTTATTTAGTTTTATACTTCTAATAAGAAAAATCAGAATTAAAACTTGAAAATCTAATGGATAACAGCAAGTAGTAATGTTGTAGAACTAATTTCACGATGTTACCATTTTCATCCGTAAAACTGCAATCGTTGTTAATCTATTGTTTTTTCTAGACATATCAAGCTCCAATAATTCAGAAAGTACCCGTTGCAATGAGACTGTTAATAAAGAAAAGGAAGTCTGTACAGCCCCTATTGGAAATAAAACTGCACCAAATCAACCTAAAAACGTACCAGTTTACAAAAATAGACAATTTAATCACTCTTGGTATACAATGTTTCTCTGATTACATTATAATAACAATGTGGAAGCAATGCTGTGTCATATTTGTGTTTCCGCTAACTATAGGAATATGCTATTACAAGTACTTAAAAAAGAAGAGGCGGGTTTAAAAACTGGAAAAAGGGTAAAGAAAAATTTCATCAACATCAAATCTGAAATGCACCTGGATTCCCAATATAAAATGGTTGTTCAGCAGAAGAGGTCATCCAGCGACATTGTTCAATCTCTAAACCATAAGCATGCAGAACACCAGAGAAAATACAGAATTGGATTGAGTCACCTATTTAAATGTATTCTGTACTCGGGAAAACAGGGGCTGCCGTTTTGTGGACACGAAGAAGTGTATGAGAATTTTTATCAATTTAAGGCCGAAGACATCCCCGAATTAAAAGAACTCACTTAAACAAAAACTTTTTATTACCAACAATACAAAATGAAATAATTTGAGCTAATAACACATCACATTTAAACCCATTAATGACCAGTGTACCTCCCTGTATACACTTAACCTTTTCCGACCTGAGATTCATTAATTGGGGCGTAAGCATTGAGTCGAATTGTACAGTATGGTGTACATTAAGGGTGAGGTGCGACCTTGGACCATCTCCTGGCACCTCCACCAAAATTCGTCCCATACTTCTCCCACTCTTGTTTGGGAATTTTTCTGTCGCCGAGGAAAGATATTTGACAAAGTTGGTTTTGGCAATAGACGATTTGGATATTTCGAAAAGCTGTGGCGCTTGAGTGGCGGCAATTACAAAAAATGTATCCAATTTTTGCGAAAATTTCAAAACGAACGTAGATAATTACTAGGTGCTGACATGAGATTTCGTATTTTTACCTTTTTTAAAATTACCGCGCTCGACTGAGCATGCCCACATTCTTTTACAACTTTATTGAAATGCTCTACAATTTTCAATGTACCTTGATGGTATTCTCGGATATCTCATATAAACAATTGTTTCATGGTACTCTGTCTACTTTAGTTGTGAATTAAAAATTATCACCTGTTTTTTTTTTCAAATAATTATAGTATTTTCGAAAATTACTATACCAAACTATACAGAGTGGGCCAAGAAGGTGGTCTATTAAAAGTATAAGAAGTTTTAATTGATGGAAGTTTCTGAAATTTGATTTACAGATGTTCTCCCACCTGAACAGCCTCTACAGAATATTTTCGTTGTTCCACCACTCTCCGATATATGAGTTAGAGCATTCTATTTTCTTATTTTAAATGAAATGGTATATTTTTGTTGCATATTAAGCTTATACATATACATATCCGAGATGTAAAATTCAAACTATGTACTTTGCGGTGAATTAAAAAAAAAAACTGATTTCAGAGTTTAGCTGAAATCAATTTTCCTTTTAGCCAATTTTCAAAGCGCAACATCTTTTTTATTTTGAATGAAACGGTACATTTCTCTTTATACGGTTGGATAAAGAAAAAATTCTACGGTATTGGCATTTCCCATACTTATCTCTAATAATTTTTCAATTACTTAAAATTTCCAATCCTGATAAATTTCGTACATCTGGAATGTCCAATGTCTAAAATAGTTGTATTGTTCATTTACGATTAAATGTTTGAGGGTTCAACCTTCTGCTAGGCAGTAATTTTTTAAAGTTTTTATTTGAAACTTTTTTTCTGTTTTATAAGATAAAAAGAATTAAAATTTTCTTATAAAACAATAATTACAAATTTAACACATGAACGTAAACTTGTTTAGGTAAAAAGAGTGAAAAAAGTAATTTATATCAAAATGCTACAGCGGGATTGAACCACTCAACGCTCGGGCGAAAACCAAATGTGGAGCTCTTCGAGCTATTGAAGTTCTGAGTCTCGACCAAACTTACAATGTATAAATACTGACAAGAAAAATATTTTATGCTTTTTTTAAAAATTATTTACTTTAGTTATTAATAAATAAATACATACAGAATAATAGTAACAAGTATTGTGGTTCAACTTATTATTTTTATTATTATTATATTTATTAAAAAGTCCATTAAGGGGATGCAGCAGCAAACGGAAAACAATGTAACTTTTTTATTTTCCAACGGACTTCAATGTTTTAAACGGTATTTAAACGGGCATTTCAAGAGGGAGGAAAGTACATATATGATTTTTTGAAATTCGGATGTAATTTGGAGTTACAGAAGGAAATATAGAAGCATGTTTTTTAGCATTTTTTACAGTTTTTTTTTTTATTTTTTCCCTCATAACTTGGCAAATATTGCTTATTTTTTAATGAATTTCACACAACATGTGGCCAATTAAAGGCGCTTTCCAAATTGATGAAAGGTTTTGACATACTAATTTTGTTTTTTTACGGGCAGTTTTAAACTTAGACGACTGAACCAGGGCTTGTTTGAAAGCTAATGAATAGCAGATTATTTTGAAAATAGTTTGAGATTGAAATTCGGAAAATTACTGGAAATTTATGGTGGCGAATCTATTATCTATTATTTTTATCTGTTAAAAATTAATTATTTTTGTATAAAGTGTATTGCAATTTATAGATTATTTCATTATCTTTCCAACGGTACCATTGTTGCTGCAAAAAAGTGAAAATCTTCTGGAAAATTAGTGATAAACAAAACTATGTTTTGTATGTGGAAAGCCGGCAGTGACAGTTCAATAACAACTCGCCAGAGTTGTTATAATATTAGCCACAAAAATGGGTTTCTTCCAGCAGCTCACAAATGTCAGCAGGTCTCTTTCTGCAATGTTGTCAAATTATTTTTTCTGTCTGAGGCCTTACCTTTGCCATCTTATTATTGCATAGATAATTGGAGAAAAAAAACAATAAACTGGTTGTAACTAACTTTAACAATTCACAAAAAAAATAGTCGCTATTTTAATTGGAATGTTAAAAAAAGAAAATTGTAATTTTTTTTTACAAAAAAATAAACGATTTTAGCAAATTGGCGACTAATTTTTTTGTTAATTGTTAAAGTTAATTATATACAACCAGTTTATTGTTTTTTTTTCTCCAATTATCTATGCAATAATAAGACGCCAAACGTGTGGCCTCAGGAACAAAAACAAATTTGGCAACATTGCAGAAAGACGAGATGACAGGCTTTGGAGCCCCCTTTCCCCCAATAGATGTAACTCATTTTTGTGGTTTGGAGACTTGCTATTCAACTAGTTTTTCACACGATAAACATAGTTTGGTTTATCACTAATTTTCCAGAAGATTTTCACATTTTTGCAGCAACAATGGTACCGTTGGAAAGGTAATGAAATAATCTATAAATTGCAATATAATTTCTACAAACATAATTAATTTTTAACAGATAAAAATAATAGATAATAGATTCGCCACCATAAATTTCCAGTAATTTTCCGAATTTCAATCTCAAACTATTTTCAAAATAATCTGCTATTCATTAGCTTTCAAACAAGCCCTGGTTCAGTCGACTAAGTTTAAAACTGCCCGTAAAAAAACAAAATTAGTATGTCGAAACCTTTCATCAATTATCCGGAAAACTAACAATGCGATCGGAAAATTTCTAACAGATTTGGAAAGCGCCTTTAATTGGCCACATGTTGTGTGAAATTTATTAGAAAATAAGCAATATTTGCCAAGTTATGAGGGAAAATATAAAAAAAAAACTGTAAAAAATGCTAAAAAACATGCTTCTATATTTCCATCTGTAACTCCAAATTACATCCGAATTTCAAAAAATCATATATGTACTTCCCTCCCTCTTGAAATGCCCTTTTAAATACCGTTTAGATCATTGAAATCTGTTGGAAAATAAAAAAGTTACATTGTTTTCCGTTTGCTGCTGCATCCCCTTAATAGTAGATTAATTTCTTTGATGCTGAAGTCTAGTAATTTTTCATTGAGCAAAAGAATATTTTATACAATTTATGTGGGTTAGTTTTCTTATTTTTTGTCACCACTGTTGTCAGTTGTTGCAGATGTTAGAAAAGTAATGAACACATATCTGTTTCTTTGTTGTCCCTTCTTCAGTTTTCAAGGTGAACGATGGGTTGAACAGAATTCTGCGATTGGCCAGTTTTGTCATCGGGGAGTCTCTATTTCTATTAAAGCTAGGAAAAATTATGTATTTTTAAATGCAATTTTCAAGAAAACGAAAAACATAATTCTAATTTTGTATAAAGACACAGATAGATCTAAATTTCAGAAATCTTTTCATGTGAATTTCATTCTGTTTGGTTTACTTATGTGCTATTTATTTTTAATCTACTAAAACCATGCATTTACTCAGAAAAAACACATTTTTCACAATTTTCGGAAAATCCCGCCGACTAACAAAACATTTCGATAGAGACAAAGTTGCGCAATGACATTTCGAATCGAATGCGATATTTACCATTTCGATATCTCTTACCGTTTTCGAGCTATTTCTAATTCACGGTTTATGGCATTTCAATGTAATTTTTTGGTTGCATTTCTTCGGACCTCATCCTTAAATGTCGGCAGTGTAGATTCATTTATAGATTGCAATTTTACAATTCAAATAGTTTAGATGGCAGTTTCCTTTATACTTGCGTCATCTCGTGGTATATAATGTATCTCTTTTCCATTGTCATTTAACAAAGGGTGGGTCAGCGCTTTGCACATGTGCTGTATTCGGTATTATTCAAAGTACTTTTTTGTAGGTTTTTCTCCGTGTAGATAAGTTAATATTTACATATTTGCTTTATTGTGTATCATAAAATATGGGTTAATGACAAAATTGTTCTTTGCTAACGAAATAGACTAAAAATCATGTGTTTTAATTTTGTACAGCATACTGTACATCAGGTTGTACCTTAGTCTTGGTTGTTTGTACAGTATACTGTACACCAAAAGTTTTCGAGCTATAGTACTAAAGCTTAATTTTATCTGAGATTTTGGACTCGTGCGGCATCCAGATGTGTAAAAACAAATTCAAAAGTAGGCCAGACTACATATTATCACTTTTAAAAGAGGGAGATGAATCGGAGCTTGAACAATTTAGCGGTGATGAGTTAGAAAAGGAAGATGAATTTCAAGAATTGTTGAGAGCCAATAATTTACCAGAAAATCTTCTAGACAATTTAGTTTTTGAAGATACACGCGAAGAACAATACATTACGGACGGGAACAATGAAGAGAGAAGACGAAAATGAGAGAGAAGACGAGACTGCAGAAAACATCACAACAGTAGAAGAGATTGAGGAACAAAGCGAAGAAAACGAAGCTGGAATCGACGGAGATGTTGCTGATGTTGGAACTAATTATCAACACAATATCACTGATAAGAACAATATTAAATGAATACATGACAATACTGTATTTAGTCCAAACAATATGCACTTTTCTAGTCATATGCAGAATGCAACAGAAGATTTGTCTCCAATATCCTTTTTTTTGGAGTATATTTTTGAAACGATGTTTCAAGAAGTAGCCGAATTCACCAATATGTATGCTTTACAAAAAAAAAAACAGCAAACATTTTAAGCCCTGTAACAATTAAAAAATAAAAAATCTGCTCTTCACATAGCAGTTGGGACATTGAAATTTCCAAGAGGGCGTATGTATTGGGAAAAAATTTTCGGAATTTCGCTGTTTCTGGACACCTTGACACAAGACCGTTTCTATCAACTGCAGAACGACTTAAATTTTGTTAATAATTTTGAAAAATCCGCAAACTGCAACGATGTTTTTTCCAAAGTACGACCTCTCTACAACAGTACTCTGAAGTACTCCTCCGAGAGTCACCACCATGTCGTGGTGGAGGAGCTCAGTAGCTACAATCATTCCTGAGGATATGTCGGCGGGTGTCGTTTAAGCCCCTGGTCACCCATGCCGGACAGGTTCAGGAGAAGTAGTGAAGCCAAGCGTGACTCACAACTCTTCAGGACCCACATCGGTTAAGTGTGGTACGGGCTTTGCGAACCCGGAGATTACCCGAGCAGGGCATGAATGAGCGCCACTCATGCCCTAATAGCGTAAGCGTGACAAGCACCTCAACAACTCACAGAGCGTGGTGAGGGAACGTCGTGTTAGGATCACGAACGGGGGGTTTGCCTTAATCGGCCGGCTCGTGAGGAGACAACCTCTATAAAATAACCGTAACCCCAAGGTCGGTTGGTAGGACTGGTGCCGATGAGGTAGTGAATCTGATGTTCTCCTGGTTGGCGAGTAAGGTCAACCCCTAGCGTTGTCCTCCCTATGGGGCACGTGGCGCATCCCATAGTAAAAACGCCTTCCCCCAGGTATAGGCCCGTTGCCCGGGGGTTAACTTCCAGAGAAGGGATTAACTTCAAAGAACCCCGCCACAAACACAAAATGCAGGTATAGACGACAGTCTTATATTGATAAATGTAGATGATAGCGACCGTGAGGTAGAAGCAGATGATGGGCGAAAATCGAAAAAATGGAAAAAGGGGAGCAGCCCCGAAATTGTGACTCAACCAAAAGAAGTCGACCCGAGCCACCACGTCCTGCAAGTTCTCAAACTAATCAACAAGTTGAAAATTTTTAGTATTGATAACAACAATGTACATCGAGAATTCAAGGCCATGACCAAGAGTTTTGACAAATTAGGCAAATGTGTTGCCAAACATGATAAATTCATCCAACAAAGAATAATTGATTTGGAAGAGACGACGAGTAAAAACGTAAGTACAGAGGAAAATATGGGGGCACAAATGGGACAAAAAAAAGTATTGACTACGTCAGGTACTCAGGTTAATACTAAGGTGACAGAAACGAGAGAGCTAGGGACGCAAACAGACGCACAGTCTTATGCTGGAATTATAAACAGGGTGTCAGGTCAAAAGAAGACATACAAAATGTCAAAACAATAGAAGATTTTCAAAAAATTAAAACCTGGAGATGGAATAAAGCTGTGTTCAGCAATGTTAAGATGATTTAGGGTAATCCTTTAAACACAAAGGATAAGCATGAAATTGTCATTGTGGAAGAGCATGACAAGGGTATGACTAGGAGCGTACAAAGTCTATACGCCAATCGATTCAACGAACTGAGAGATATGAATGATGACATGGATGTGCTGGAACTAACTTCCAGAGTAAAAAAGGACAATCGAAGCTATGAGAACTAACGAACAATTTTAAGAATTACAACAGATCATCGAGAAACCAAGCTACGGAAGGTTCGAAAAAAGGTGAAAGAGTACACTACGATCCACAATGTTGACGCAATGACAACCCACATAATTTCGAAAATTGATCCAGTCAGTATGATGAAAATGATACAAACGGTATTCCAAGATACTCAATCTAATATTAGCTTGTTTGTACCGAAGTCACCATCAGTTGCCGAAATAGAAACTCGGCCAGCTCGAAAATATAATACTGAGGCGTTAGTAATATCGTCCGGGGATAAAGACTATAGCGTATTATTAAATAAAGTAAAAACGGTATTGAAAGACAATGACGAAATAAAAAACAAAATCAGAAAGCTGAGGAGTACTAAAGATGGGGAACTATTGATAATCAGTGACAAGGACGCTGTCTCGAGTTACCACTAACTGAAGTTCTCAGTATTGACGAACAAATCGTGCCATTTACTGGTACTTTGTCAGTGAAACAGTATATCCAAGGGAAACCAAATCCCAGGGGTGTGAAATGCTTTCTTTTATGTGGGTCAAACGGAATGGCATATGATTTCCTCTTGTATCAAGGAAGCACCACAGAAATGGACAAGTAATTGACGAAGAAATTTCGTTTGGGAACAGCTATTGTTTTAAAACTGACTGAAAATGTTGATAACAAGGGACATACCGTATTTTTCGATAATTACTTCTCTTCATACAACATACTACAAATTTTAAAACAAAGGAATATTTGTACAACTCGTACTAACCGTTTTCGAAATTCACCTCTTACCAAAGACAAAGAAATTAAGAAGAAAGAAAGGGGATTTAGTGAAGAAATTTTTAGGGAAGATGGAGATGTAGCAATGGTTCAGTCGATGGACAATAGACCAGTGATATTGGTATCAAACTACCTTGGAAAAGGAGAAATAGATAAAGTAAGAAAGTACCACAAAACGCAGCGTAAATATATAGAAGTAGACAGACCAGGAATTGTCAAACAATACAATTTGGGGATGGGTAGAGTTGATCTTATGGACCGACTAATCAGCCATTACTGAATTTACCTCAGAAGCAAAAAGTGGACTTTGAGGATGATATTCCATGCTGTCGATTTAGCTGTTGTCAACTTCTGGCTGGAATATCGCTCAGTTTGTGATTCAATAAATATGCCTGAAAATAAGCGTTGATTTACTTCATTTTCGCCTTGGACTAACTGATAATTTAATAAATCTCAATAGAACTATTCCTATGAAGAAAAGTCGGTCTAGTTTCGGTTATAAAGAGTCACCTATTCATAGAAAAAAAGGTGAAACTAGACCTTCCGCAACTGTACAATTTAATACAACAGACCATTTACCAGACCATGATGGTAAAGACGAGCCAACAAGATGCAAGAAGATAGGCTGTAAAACCGCAAGATCACATTAAACGTGTATGAAGTGTCAAGTATATTTATGTTTGACAAGAACAAGAAATTGTTTCAGAGATTGTCACTTGAAAATATAAAATATGTCAAGTTTCTTTAATTTTATAAAGTCTGGTTACGTTTTTGTTTTGAGAAAAACAGACTTTATAAAAATAACTTTGACAACGGTTTCGGATCTAATTATCGATTTTTTTTTCTATTTTTATTTGTAAACACTTATTTTTATAAAATAAATGTATTTTTTTGCATAGTTCGTCTAGCAACCACCAATGTTTACTAGAGAAATACCCATTATTTTACAAATTTTAATCATGTCAGTTCACTACAACATATAAATTTAATGTACACCATAGTGTACACCAGGTTGCAAAAGATTAAAATAGTACAACATTGGTGTCATCTTATGCAGATTTTGTGAAGTTTAGTGTCATAGAGATCTTTACTTATGTTTATTCTTTCTACTTCTGGTGTTGGTATGCATTGTTACTGAATGCAGCGTCAATTACAAAAGCGATTAGAAGCACGCATTGTTTATAAGTAAACGTTATTTCGTGCATGGTATATTATTTGTTTGATTCGTAAGTATAATGTCTATTTATGAGATCCTTGAAAGATTGTCACTTTTTTTTTCTGTTGTTCTGAACTTGTCTGTACACGTACGAGTACAATGGGCAGAAGCGATATCAAAGTAGTCACATAATTTTTTTTCTTTCGAAATATTTTTATGATGGATTTCAATGAAATTCGTCTTTCTTTTCACGGAAAACGATTTCAGACGCTAGCAGCTGCAATTGATGCAATTAAAAATGTAAGATTTACCAATTCAGATTTGATTATAATTCCTCCACGTGTTGATTACCAAACTGACGAAGAAAAGTTTGATGAAGATGATTTGGTTACTTCTGAATTTCCCAATAATATTCCAGGCGAAATCGAAGATAACTCTGAAAGTGACGGGAAATGGGATGACGAATATGATATTTCATTGGCCGATTTAATGAAACAAGCCAACAGAAAACAGAAAATTGTCGGACCTGAATGGACTAAAACAGCCATAATCATGAATATCAATGGTACTAACGGCACAGACGCTCGTTTTGAAAGAGTACGCGAAGAGTTGTTTGGGCTAAACCCTGTAGAAACTTTTGAAAAATTATTTGATGAAGAAGTTGTAGAGCACATCGTAGAACAAACGAATATTTATGCAGCCGCCTCTAATAACCATTCTTTCAATATAACAAGCGAAGAGTTAAAGATTTTAATCGGATTTCTTCTGTTTACTGGATACTACAAATTGCCTCGTAAACGGTTATATTGGAATTTAGACGAAGATTTACGTATTCCTTTTGTATGTAATGCGATTAGTCGAAATAGATTTACTGAAATAAAAAAAAATTCATTTGGTAGACCATTCACAACTTGACAAAAACGATAAAATTTACAAAATCAGACCTCTCATGAATTTGATCAACAGAAAATCTCAACAGTGGGGTGTCTTTCATGAACGTTTGTCTATCGATGAAGCAATGATGAAGTACTTTGGATATCACTCTGCAAAGCAATTCATCCGGGGCAAACCTGTACGCTTCGGCTACAAAAATTGGATGCTATGCAGTTCAAATGGCTACTGTTACGCATTTGACACATACTGCGGTACTAAACCTTCAGCTGCACAAGATCAGGCTACAAATAAAAAATCCTCTTTACCACTGGGATCACAAGTAGTTTTAGATCTTTTAAAAGTAATTGATGTACCAACTGATCACATCGTGTTTTTTGATGACTATTTTTCAAGTTATGAGCTTTTGAATACTCTTAGACAGCTACGAGCTACTGGCACAGTACGTGGTAATCGTACAAAAAAGTGTCCGCATTTACCTTCCACAGACGTGTCAAAAAAGGAATGAAAATATTAACATTTCCAGTATGATCAAGAAAATTCCCTTCTTTTGGTTAGATGGAATGACAACAGTGTGGTTACCATGATAACAAATTATAATTCGTTGACCCTAATGGGACAATTCAATGGTCTGCAAAAAACAAGGAAAATATATTTGTACCAAAACCCCAACTGATCAAAACATATAACTCATCAATGGGAGCTGATGATTTACTCGATCAAGGAGTAAACAATTATAGGATCAGCATTCATGTCAAAAAATGGTGGTGGCCAGGGGAACAAGGTTGAGAACTTAAGAGAACTAACGATGAGATTAGTAAAATTTAACAAGTTATAATCTTCCAATAATGTCAAGAGCAGCCGGCAACAAGCCAAGTAGATAATCCGAATTAGCATTGCCGGCGCCAACCGAATAAATTTTTACGAGACGTGCGGACGACAAAGTTAAGACGTTTCATGATGGAAATAAAAGGAACTAAAAATATTTAATAAAAAATTTTGGTTAGTGACGTTTTTAAGTTTTTTGATATTTTCTCATATGTTCTCACTTAGGACAGGATTTTGGTGCACTTGTGACAGTAGCATAAGATACGGCGCGTTTGTCGAGCGCTTGTTGTGTCTGGGTAGCCAACCATTTTCGTAGTTGGTCCGTCTGGATTTAAAATTTACAAATACATGAATATTCAATTAAATATAATTGTATTGGATTGTTTTTCATGCTCAAAAATAAGTATAGAAACATAGAAAGTACAATAATGAAGGCAAACAATACTACTATTCGTATTGAAAGTTAATATCTTGATATGTAGAGCTTTGCAACATGTTGAAATATACGTAAATAATTGAAATCGTAGACAGCTATTTTCCTAGTTTTATAGTTAGTTTCCTAGTATTATAAAAATTACTTATTTCGGAATCTTTTGTCGGTAAAATATCAAAAGAATGTACCTATATAGTTGTTTATACATTTTTAGTATTACTGATTGAATTATGGAAAACTAAACAAATATGAATAAAATACGAATGAATTCTTAATTGAGACCATCTTAGATGTTAAAAATAACATTATTTTAATTAGTATTCATTGTTTCTTTTTGTTATTAACGAATTTTAATAGAGGTATTTACGTAAAATTTATTTTTAAACAATGTTTCTTCAATTATCATTTAACTTATGATGCCCTACAGCTTTGTTTATGCTCTACATGGAACGTTCATTGACAACGCAAGGAAGGATACCGATTTTGTGCGACAGTAGATCGCCGCAGTTGTCACTGTAACATCGTGAGGTTTTATTGGCGTTACGACTGGCTAACTATATTCCATACTAACATAGTAAGCGCCTAGTAGAATTCACTACCGCTCTACCGCTTATACCGGTATCGCTCCACTGTTAGATAGTTCGGACTCTGACGTCAGCGCACCAAAATCCTGCCTTAAGTTCCCACTGTACTTGATTGGGTACACTTTTTTTTAAATATAAAAAAATATGAAAACATTTATTTCTCAATCATAATATAAACATATTTTGAAGTAATTTTGCGAGTGGCACGTTTTTGCCTCTTTCAGAAATTCGGTGGGCATTAATGGGTTGACAAAATATTGAGATTATTAAAGAAGCTGGAAAATTTAGTTTAATTGTTGACGAAACTATAGATATTTCGACATATGAACAAATTTCAATAAATATTAGGATTGTCAACAAGAACTTAGAACAGGAGGAGTTCCTTATATGTTTTTACAATACCGAAGATACAACTGGAATGTCATTAGAAAAACTTATACTAGATTCTCTTTTAAGAATGGGACTGTCAATAGAGAATTTGCGGGGACAGTGTTATGATGGTGCCGCAAACATGTCCCGAGTATTTAAAGGAGTACAGGCCAGAATTTCATCAACTCAGCCGAAAGCTTTATATGTCCATTGTTTTAACCACTGCCTTAATCTTGCTTTGCAAAATTTAGCAAAATCTGTACCATTAGTAAAAGATGCTTTACAATTTATTAATGACCTTGGAACAGTAATTTCAGATTCATCAAAACGTATGGTAAAATTTTCTGAAATTTGTTCTACCCAGAACTTAATTTTCAAAACATTAAGACTTCTATGTCCGACACAATGGACAGTAAGATCTTCAGCTTTCAATAAAACGATTGAACTATATCCAGCTATTTTAGAAGCTTTTTACGAATTATCACTATCTAAAAGTACAATTTCTAGCAAAGCAGGTGGTCTCTATAATATCGCAATGAATGCACAAATTTATTTAGGTGTACCGTCAAACGGGGTTACTTTGGACAGCAGGGTAACATTGGCCATTTTGTATTTACCAGGTGTTTGTGACAACTGTGGCCATGTTGTACAACGTAATGCTACAGAAGTTACTAAAATCTGTCAATTAAAACAATATGAATTGTTTAGCTTTTGGTAAGTACAATTTATTTAAAAAAATAATAAAATACTTCCTTACAAATACCCATATTTAGATAACCTGTAAACTTTATCCAGTTACATGATACGGATTAATCGTCGAATACTAACCTGTGTACTCTTAGTATCTTTAATGAATTTAGTTTGAGGTTATATCATTGCAGTTTGAATTTTTCATTTCCAGTTAAATATATATATATATATATATATATATATATATATATATATATATATATATATATATTTTGTTTGTAGGCTACACGACCTGGGGTAACATTGACCATGGGAAGAATTTATAAAATAAAAATACAGGCAGGTTGTCGACCTTAAACGAATTATAAAAAAGAATATTTAGATAGTGCAATAAAAGCGGTTCGTTGTAAACAGCTGAATATAAGGCAGGCTTCAGAAAGGTATGCAATACCCAAAAGTACCCTAGCTTATAAAGTTAAAGGATTATACCCTCTCAGGCCCGGTGTGCCCAGTGGGGGTTTCCTCTAACAAAACTAGACGTTAGATTATTGGTAAAAGGATATTTAGATTCCTCAGGTCGAAAGCATTCTAAATTTAAAAACAACTTTTACGAGCGACATTTAAATAAACTGTCTAGCAGTTTCAAAAAAAAAAAATTGTTAAAGAGTATTTCAATGAACTGAAGAAGACCTTCGAAGGGGTTGATCCTCAAAATATATACAACTTTGACGAAACCAATTTTACAGATGACCCCGGACGTGTCAAAGTTATAGTCAAACGAGCCTCAAAGCACGCAGATAGGATTATGGACATTTCAAAAACATCTATCTCCGTCATGCTGGCAGGAAGTGCAACTAGGGAAGTATTGCCGCTCTATGTGTGCTACAAATTTGAACACTTATGGCAATCCTAGACAATGAATGGACCCAAGAAATGTCGTTACAATAGAACCAGAAGCAGTTGGTTTGATGCCTGTGTTTTTGAAGATTGGTTTGAATCACATCTTGTTCCATCTGTTAAAGACAAACCAGGCAAAAAAGTCGTTATCTGTGATAACGTTTCCTCTCACTTATCTCTACACGTAACTGAATTATGTAAAAAATATGATATTAGTTTTGTTTTACTTCCACCTAATAGTAGGCATTTGCTACAACCATTATATGTTGCTTATTTCAAACCTCTTAAAAATGCTTGGCGTAAAGTTTTAAAAGACTGGAAGACTAGAAATAGGGGCCTCCTACCAAAAGACATGTTCCCAAGTTTACTTAGAAAAACTCTGGATGAACTTTACTCAAGAGGAATGGAAAGTATGAAGGCTGGTTTTGCCGCAAGTGGTGTACATCCATTTAAACCAGAGAGAGAGTTCTAGAAAAATAACCTGATAAAGATGGTGATGTAAACGAATCCAACGATGAGTCCTGGACTGCTTCGTTTGTAAATTTTGTAACATTAAAATGTTCCATTAACATAACTATCGTTTCCGTTTTTGTTCGGAACTCTGATTTTCCTTCTTTTGGGAGAAATTGGCTGGAGTAGGAGGCCAAAGGGTCCTACTAATTGCTTGGGTACCATTTACGTCACCATTTGACGTTACTAGAAGAGCGATTTATCGTTATGTTTGGATGTTTCAGGTGTTCATCTATTTACCGTACCTTACCGTTTGTTTCTTATCGCTGTAGATCGATGCTTGGACATCGTGATGTAATCTAGTATCGTTCTTTTTTTATTTCCGGGTTGGGTCCCAGATTTGAATAATTTGGGCCTATCCACTTGGTTGTAGGGTGACATCTTTTCGTTGTCCTTGCAACCAATCCAAACCTTGATTTCTTATAGCCATTTAAGCTTCTTGAGGGTGTGCTATAATAACCTTCACACTGTCTCGGCTGCAGTGTCCCGTACCTTTATCCTGTCTTTTCTTTATTGTTTCTACTTCTTTCAGCAGTAGACCTTCAGAGGTAGGGATGTAACCCGCTTAATGGAGTTTTCCTTTTCCTTCCTTCCCTCTTAAGCTCAGGGCTCCCGAAACTGAAGGTCTCTCTCTACCCTTTTTCCTTTCCTCTTTATTTTTGTACGTATCTGGGAGAATCAACGGTACCATTTTAGTATCGTAAGTTCGATTTCATTTGGTTTACTTACTTTCTAATTTTTTGCTTTCGACCATAGTTCGCCTGTGAGGGGATGTTTTGTTATTTGAGGTTATAACGATTTTTAAACAACCTGATAATTGTCGGTATTGCAGTATCCTGCCTTTTTTATTTCCGGTACTCGGTTAGCCAAAACGGCGTTGTCTATTGTGCTTATTCTTATTTTCGCCCTTAATTACTGGTACTAACGGCGTTTAGGAACACGGAGTCCTTTTTGAGCTGTGCGCAATCACGTTTTCCGAAAACACGTTTTCAGTACCCCGATTTTGTAGCGTTCACTTCCCGTTCAAACGTTAAATTGATGAGACGTTAGTTTACATTTCGTTTTTCAATTTAATAATTGGGAATTTATCGTACCGATTCCTTGCGGAATATTTTCTATATCGTTAAATACCCCGGAGAAAAGTAATATTTTCTTTTCAAATTCATTCTTTGGGGTTCTAATTCCATTGTTTAGGGGTATATTTAGAGACCTGGAATAAATCCGGAGTTTTTGCTTGCACAAGCATTTTTTGGCATCACTCATCTAGTACGGGTACTATCGCTCATCCAGTGGCGTAATTGGCTGTTTTTCTGATACCGAGCATCTCACTCATCCAGTGGCGTGAATTGCAACATCAGTGTACCGTAGCATCGTTAACGATAAGTTTATCTTTATTTAATTTTCTATTTACGTACTTTGCATACGTCTTACGAGACTGTTTTTTTATTTTTTATGTAAATTGCGTTTCTCTACGATCATTATCCGTTCAATCATATAATTTGTATTATTTTGAACGTTTCGTTGTTTAACTAGTATATTTTCTCTTTAGTTTTAATTTTTGAAACTTCTTTGTAAAATTTGCCCAGTCACACCGGATTTATCTAAGGTATGCGACCTTGTATCGCGTATCTCCTGTGTGAGTGATAATCAGAGAACAGTGTATTAAATTTTAAAATCATTTTCATTAATTCTATAAATTATCTAAATTTAAACGAGTTCGAACTCCTTTAGCATAATAAGATCTACCACATTATTAGGGTGGTATATTTCACCTCCATTTGTTATTTTTTGTTAATCATTAAATTGTTTGACTTCAACTTTATTTTGTTTAACGGAATCCTATTCCACGATTGTGGGATTCTTTAAATTTTTGTAAATCGTGGTGGCGCCCTGTGACAGCTATTTTTAAAAACAAAAGAACCCCCACAGGACCCACCCATCGCTCCTTGTTACTGAGCAACGGGAGAACACAAAGTGTTATAATTTGTTAAAAGAATCGCGACTTCAAAGTAGCAACAACCCCAGACATAAACAACGATGAAGACGACAACGTCAATGCAGTTGAGAACAGAATTGACAGTGATGAAGACAACGGCGATTTAGTTGAAAATGTAACAAGCAGTGATAGAGAAAATAACACCAATGTAGTTGACAGTGAAGAAGACCAAAACGTTGATTTAGAGGAAAGTGAGATTTTTAATGAAGTCAATATTGTGGATGAAAGCTCAAATGGCTCTAAAGAATCTCTAGACCTAGAAAAAGGTGATTCCATTTTAACATCTTTTAAGGTGGGAAAGAAAAAAATATGAAATTTGTAGGGAAAATAGTGGAAATACAAAGCAGTTCTCAGGGTTAAAAAATATTTTTAAGACTGATTTTCTCAGAGCAAATAATACAAAAAATGACACCTTCGTTTATCCAGTGATTAAAGATGAAATGGAGATCACAAAAAAATTAATTATTTGCAAATTTGAAAAACCGACTGAATTAAGACGCGGTAGATATAAGTTTAATAAGTCATTATTCTGAAACAATTGTGATACAGAGTGCCAATTACGTTATTGTTTTATATAAATTAGATAATTTTTATATAATATTTACAAATAAAGTTATGAATTGTAATCATACCTTAAAAATGCAAAATTGTGTCCAAAGTTACCCTAAAATGAGTTAACATTGCTTTCCTGTTGATTTTTAATGCTTGTCCAAAGTTACCCCACAATAAAGGGGAACTTTGGACATTAAATAAACAAAAATATATAAATAACAATAAAAGATAAAGTAAAAATAATAGCATCATATCGTGCCTTAAACACCACTTGCAACTAATGTTCAATTGAATTGAAAAAAAATATGCTTAAAAAAACTACATGTAAAATACCATCAAAACTATCCAAAGTATCCCCGTTTGACGGTACTAATTTGTAAAGAAGTTTTTCTTCCAACAGAAAAACGAAGTACTCTATTTCAGAAAAGTCAAGGAACCATTAGTACTTCAAAAGAATCAATTAAAGCGGTTATTGATCTTTTAAAAGAATTAAGGAATGATGCGATGTTTTCTAAAATTTGGAAGCAAATGAATGAGGACTCAGAAAGGTTAAATTTAAATGTCATTAAATTACCATGAAAAATGACTATTCCTCGAAAACTCACACGAATTCTTCTGAAAATTATGAGCCCCATACAGCAGAAGAAAAATTTTGAATTGCCTATTGTGAAATTATTAACATTTTGACTGGAGAAATAGAAAGAAGATTCCAACAAAAAGGATTTGAAACTTATTGTGCCCTTGAAAATGTGCTTTTAGGTAAAAAGCTCGAATCAAATGAAGTGAACCTTCTGAATCTTTTTAATATCAATTTGGAAGACCTGAAGTTTGAATTTAAAATATTAAAAAAACTTAATATTGAAACTAATAGTATATTCGAGTTAATTAATAAGTTCAAATTATTGGAAAAACAAACACAACCTTTGATAGCAGAAATTCTTAAATTAATAAGAATATTAGTTGTAATCCCTGCATCCTCAGCAGGAGCTGAGATCTTTTTCCATGCTGAAACTGATAAAAACTTATTTAAGGTCAATAATAGGACAAGAACGATGCAACAAAGCGAATGTTTAAAAATACTAACATTAGTTTGGTACCAAGATATTGTGAGTCGGTAGGAAAAAGGTTTTACACTAAACTTTTAGATAAAATCGATAATGATAATAAATCTGGGGTTGTATATTCTATACCATGTAATGATTGTAATTTGACTTATGTAGGACAGACAGGGCAGTGCCTTATAAATCGGAAAAAACAGCACCAATATGACTGTAAAAATATGAATAAAGAACACACTGCGTTGTCTGACCATCATTATGAGATGGGGCATAGTTTTGATTTTAACTCAACAAAAATACTTGATACTAAGTGAGTCGTTATACAGAGTCTCGCAAAAGTATGGAAATGGTCAAATATTTTGAAAAGCACTGTTCAGAATCAAATAAAATTTGGCACGTGAAAAATATTTTAAAAAATCTATTAGCTGTAATTTTTGCAGATAAATACGTTCATTTGTTTCGAAGATCAAAGGCCAACTTCCTTTTTATTTAATAGCAACGGGGGTAAAATTTTACATTTTTAAAAAGTACATTTCTTTCTGATTCCAACAGTGTAACACTTGTTGTCCTTCTTTTGTTACAAAATGTCAAAAAAAGTGCTTTTTTGATAACACCAAAAATGTAAAGTAACAATTTAAATACAGTCAGCTATGGAATTAGCTGTCATTATTAAATTTTGACAAGTCCTTAAAATAGTGATTGTGAATTTACCGAAAAATGGTTCATTCACGTGACGCTGAAAGGATAGGAATTCTCATGATTCTAGGATATGGCGATGGAAAAAGAAGTTTTGTAGAAATTGTTTAATAAAGTTCTAGTGTTGTTTTCAGAATTTTTATGTTTAAGACATTTGACTATCCTTACACTTTTGCCCGCCTTTTAAATTTTGCAAAAATGAATAATGACAACAAATGTCATAGCCAACTAGGCTTTGCCTGTAACTCAAATTTTTGGTGTTATAAAATAAACACTTTTTTTGACATTTTGTAACAAAAGAAGGTCAACAAATGTTACACTGTTGAAATCAGAAAAAAATGTACTTTTTAAAAATGTACAATTTTACTCCCGTTGCTATTAAAAAAAAGGAAGTTGGCCTTGGATCTTCGAAACAAATGAACATATTTATCTGCAAAAATTACAGCTAATAGATTTTTTTAAATATTTTTCACGTGCCAAATTTTATTTGATTCTGATCAGTGGTTTTCAAAATATTTGACCGTTTCCATACTTTTGCGCGACCCTGTATATTTGATTGCATAATACGGTGAATTTAAGAGATGAGGTGTCGCTAGTGTCTGGTGTGTACATGTTGTATGATGTGTTGCATACAAGATAGTATTAAGATTTAGAGATACGTGATGGTAATAAATACTGTTGTTCTTTAGTTCAGTTGTTAGGTTGTACTCGAACAGTAACCAATAAAGTGTTAACTATATGAATCAATTGGTCGTATAACATGGCGCAGTCGGAGAAAGAATAGAAGAAAACTTAAAAAAAAAGTAAAGTGAATGAATAAAAGAAAATAAGAAAAATGGAGGCAGTAGCGCGTCTCCTAGAAAAAATGTCCTTTAGTGGAAATCTAGGTGAGAATTTCAAAAAATTCAAACAACATTTGAAGATATACATGACAGCAACGGGAATTGATAAAAACGAAGACTCAATACAGATTGCTACATTTCTAAATGCACTAGGAGAAAAAAGTATAGAAGTTTACAACGCTTTAAACTTGAAAGATGAAGAAGCATTAAACTACAAGAAAGTTGTAGAAGAATTAGAAAAATATTGTCACGAAATAAAATACAATAAAAATAATTTAGCTTTATTTATTATTAAATCACCGAAAATAAGATAATAATGCATCATAATTCTTGATAGACCACCCTCATATTTTTATGATCGGTTCCCAAGCTACCAGCATGGGAACCAACTTGGATCTTCATCCCCATAGAACTTTGTACCCAGTAGATTAGATAGAACTGTAGACGGGGGACGGATGTACAGCCGCCGCCCTAATCAGGTCATACAAAAACCGAAGATCCACTAGGCTAGATAGATTAGTAATAGTCAGTTATCTGTTGGTGATAGTTAGTCCATACCGAATCAATGGCGTTCAGTAGTGTAGACTTGCCCGAGTTTCTGTAAGTACCCAAACACCTCTATAATCATAATAAAGTAATACTATAGGATGCTAAGGTCTTACTCCCTTGCCAAGTCCCTATCCCCTTGTCACGCTTTAAAGCCCCTATTTGCTCTACCGATTCTAAGGTGTGACAATATGGTGGAGGTGCCGTTTTTCTAAAAAAAAAATCTTCCTTTAATTTCGTTTCCCAGTACCAACCCTTGCCGAATAAATATAATTTTCGTAATAGAATTCCAATTGATTATAATAAATTCACTAATACATGGCGTGTCTTTGCGCCAGACCATAATAGTACGTCGATTCCTGACCAAAATTTAACATTCAATTCACATTCTTCTAAGATAGAAACCGAGTCACAAAATCGAGATAATTCTTCCGAATTTGAATACTATTCGGATCCTGAAACAACAACATTAGAACGGTCATCCGATCCTGGAACCATAGAAAATTTACAAAATACCGTTATCATGCAGAATAACAACCCTCAACAAGTTAATGCAAATGCCACCTTGCAACAAGCTGTAAATGATATTAATCAGGACCCTCTATTACCCAAATTCCAAACACCTCCATTTTTCAATCCATCAACTTCTAATGTAATTTTATTTATACGCGAATTTGAAGACGCTGCAACCGATAATAGATGGAATGATATTTATAAAATAAAATTGTTCAGTATATATTTGAAAGATTCAGCGTCCGAATGGTTTTCTATGTATAAAACGCGTCCCGAAAATTCGACAAAAACGTGGGAACAAATTAAAAATGATTTTCTTGAAGAATTTAATCAAGATGAAGCTATCGAAGATTTACGTGATAAACTTTATTCGCGTCAGCAATTTCCGAGAGAAAGTCCAGTCGAATATTTTAACGATATTATTCATCTGTGTAGTTTAGTAGATAAAAATATGCGATTAAACTATATTAAATATATTATTCGCCTTGGATTAAACACAGATAGTCAAAAAATCTTCGAAACATTGATTAGGGGTGATGAAACTCTCTCTCAATTGCAAAAAATTATGAAAAAATGCGAACACATTAATAATATCGGGAAAGATAAAAAACCTTTAGATGAATCTCCACTATTAACATTTCAGCCTACAAATTCATCAAACAATTTTAGAAAAAATTATCAACAAAATTACAATAAACAATTTAATCAGAATAAAAACCAAAAATTCTTTAATACAAGAACAAAAGATACACGACCGCGCTGTTATAACTGCGGTAAAACGGGACATTTGGCAAGATCATGCCGATTTAACCATAAAAACCAAAATTCGACATCAACCAGAAATAATAATCGGGAGTCACGAAACGCAAAACATGTTACATTTTCTCGTAATAATAGCAGGGGAAGTTCTAGGGAATCACGATCAAGTACACCTAGAACTCAGTCTCCATCCACCAATCGTAATACTTTAAACTAGATGGGGCACCTAGTGGAAACCCCACACTACAGGTGCTGAACAAAGAAACTCGGGGATTTTCTAATTTACAATTACCATTTATTAAAATTAAAATTAATGATATTACAGTGGTAGCTTTAGTTGATACAGGTAGTTTAGAAAATATAATAGAACACAAATATGTTAATAATTATGATAAATTAGAGTTAGGCTTTAAACATTTAATTTCTGCTACCAACCATAGGATTCCGATCCTGGGTTATGGGAATATTGATATTACGCCAGAACCATTAAAATTAACTACGAAATTCTTAGTTGTAGAAGAAATACCATATCCAGTTATTTTAGGAATTTGCTTTTTATTAGATAATCGCGTAGATATTAATTTTGAAAATAATTCTTTAAATATAGATGCGTATGACTTTCCTTTTATTCTAGTAAATTGCGATAATAACTTTTGCTCTGTGGAAGATAATAGTGAACGAATAAAGATAATAACAGGGAAAAAATGTAATTCTAGAAGCGGGTAATGAAACCGCGGTTCTTGTTAGGTTTTTAAAAGGAAAAAACAAAATACCCTGTAATCGTACAATTCAAATTATACCCTCTAATAAATTACTTGACAAAAAAAGGCTAATAATAAACCCTATAATAAAAAACGGCATAGCAGCGATTGAATTAAAAGGTATAAGAAAATTTAAATTATTTGAAAATACAGTAATTGGGATTTTTAATGTAGGAACGGATTTAAATACACAACCGCTTCCGTTAAATACGATGACAGCTACGGAAGATGAGATCAGACAATTTATCATAAATGATTCACTAACCACTGATGATAAATTAAAAATAATAGAATTATTGCGCGAATTTCGCGATGTTTTTGCGTTTAACCTTTCGGAAATCGGACATACAGATTTGGTGCAACACAGCATAAGGTGTATGGTCAGTGAAGCAGGCAATTTTCAACGTAAAAATTTCGTGCATTTTCCAATGGATTTTGATGATCTACACGGGCATTTGAAAGGGCATTTCTTCGTTGTTGTCGTGAATTATCAGGTTTTTGGAAATTCGAACGTGGTCCGGAGTTACAAAAGAAAAACCGGAAGCATGTTTTTTTATATTTTCGTTCATACCTCTGTTAATATTGCTTATTTTTGAATGAATTTCACCCAGCATGTATAAAATTAAAAGCGCTTTCCAACTATGATATTTTCCGATCGCATTGTTAGTTTTTCGGGAAACTTATGAAAAACGAATTGTTGTTGTTGTTATGAGTGGCTTACTTCATCTTGTACCGGATAGAGGGCCTCATCATAATTACAGATTGCTTTATCAAATATCCGGGGCGAGCACCTTACGTGTTTGCAATGTTGTCAAACCTCTTTTTTATGATTTAAAACCACACCTTCGGTTTTTTATAAATAGATGGCCACCTATTTGTGTTTATAAAATTTCGAGTATTTATAAGCTTTTTTCTTTTGATTGAAAATAAAAATATTAGACGTCCCTACTTGTTTAGAACGTCTTTTTTTTTAAAAAGAGAAAAATAAAATCCCTCAAACAAGTAAGATGAATATATGACCGTAACTGCGTTGAAAACCTGGAATAAATACTGATAGTTGCCAAAAATTAAAAACCCAAACATTCAATAATGAAAAAGAAATGGCATTATCGCACCATTTACTGGGTAAAGAAATAGATAGATAGATAAGGTTACAAAAAAAGAAGAAATAAATTGATTTTTTTTAAGATTTTATTAGGAGGCACTATATTAATATTTATTATAAGCGATTGTAATTATTGTGTAAGGATTAGACGGGGAGCGAAGAAAATTTTATTAAAAATTAAAATATATATTCTTAGAATAAAATGGTAAATAATAAATAAATAATAAAATATTAATATAGTGCCTCCTAATAAAATCTTTAAAAAAATCAATTTATTTCTTCTTTTTTTTAACCCTATCTATCTATCTATTTCTTTACCCAGTAAATGGTGCGGTAATGCCATTTCCTTTTCGTTATTGAATGTTTGGGTTTTTAATTTTTGGCAACTATCAGTATTTATTCCAGGTTTTCAACGCAGTTACGGTCATATATTCATCTTACTTGTTTGAGGGATTTTATTTTTCTCTTTTTTAAAAAAAAAAGACATTCTAAACAAGTAGGGACGTCTAATATTTTTATTTTCAATCAAAAGAAAAAAGCTTATAAATACTCGAAATTTTATAAACACAAATAGGTGGCCATCTATTTATAAAAAACCGAAGGTGTGGTTTTAAATCATAAAAAAGAGGTTTGACAACATTGCAAACACGTAAGGTGCTCGCCCCGGATATTTGATAAAGCAATCTGTAATTATGATGAGGCCCTCTATCCGGTACAAGATGAAGTAAGCCACTCATAACAACAACAACAATTCGTTTTTCATAAGTTTCCCGAAAAACTAACAATGCGATCGGAAAATATCATAGTTGGAAAGCGCTTTTAATTTTATACATGCTGTGTGAAATTCATTCAAAAATAAGCAATATTAACAGAGTTATGAACGAAAATATAAAAAAACATGCTTCCGGTTTTTCTTTTGTAACTCCGGACCACGTTCGAATTTCCAAAAACCTGATAATTCACGACAACAACGAAGAAATGCCCTTTCAAATGCCCGTGTAGATCATCAAAATCCATTGGAAAATGCACGAAATTTTTACGTTGAAAATTGCCTTCTTCACTGACCATACACCATAAGTACGGGAGACGCCATCCCAGTTCACAGTAAGCCGTATAGTTTCACAAAAAGAACGCGACATTATTCAAGACCAAATACAAGAAATGTTAGATAACAACGTTATTAAACCTTCAACGTCAAACTGGTCGTCACCAGTCGTTTTAGTTAAAAAGAAAGACTCAACAAATCGCTTTTGTGTTGATTATAGAAAATTAAATTCAGTAACAAAGAAAGATGTATATCCCCTTCCTGTAATAGACGATATATTAACCTATCTCGGAGATGCTCGTTACTTTACAACCCTTGACTTATTTAGCGGTTATTGGCAAGCTAGCGTTGACGAAGACAGTAAAGAAAAAACAGCATTTATTTGTGCAGACGGTTTATACGAATTCGAAGTACTACCGTTTGGACTATGTAACGCACCCGCGATTTTCCAAAAATTAGCCGATAAGGTATTCATGGGAATGAAATGGAAAGAAGTCCTAATATACCTAGATGATATAGTCGTTTTCTCATCTACAATCGACGAACACTTAACACGGCTACGTCATACATTTGAGCAATTACGACAAGCGAATCTAATATTAAAACCGAGTAAATGTTCATTTTTCCAAACTAAAATTAAACTATTAGGACACATTGTCAATGGAGATGGAATAACACCTGACACAGAAAAACTAGAAGCAATTTCTAAATTCCCTCAACCCATAAATGTTAAAACTTTGCAATCATTTCTCGGATTATGTAATTATTACCGCAAATTTATTCATAATTTTTCCAAAATTGCGCGACCATTATACCAATTAACACAAAAAGATTCAGAATTCCAATGGAAAGAAGAACAACAAACATCGTTTGCAAATTTAAAACGTAAATTACAAGAAGCACCCGTTTTAGCACACTACAATCCAGAAAAAGAAACCGAATTACGTGTTGATGCGTGTATTGACGGAATCGGAGCAATCCTACTACAAGAAGGAAATGATAAGAAAATGCACCCTATCGCCTTTATCTCTCGAACACTAACAAAAGCCGAAAAGAACTACACCATCTCAGAAATGGAAGCATTAACGGTAATTTGGAGCCTTACTTATCTTCGTCATCTCATTTATGGAAGAAAAGTTAGAATCATCACCGATCACCACGCCTTGTGCAACCTCAAAACAATTTGGAGTCCTACAGGGCGATTAGCACGATGGGCGATTAAAATTTCCGAATTTGAGTACGAAATAGTTCACAAACCAGGTAGGAAACATGGAGACGCTGACTGCCTTTCACGTAACCCAGTATGGACAGCATCACCTGACGATGAAGATCACGCAGAAGACATTCCAACTTATCTGTTAACAGAAGATAAACTGTATGAACTACAAAAGCTGGACCCTGAACTTAGTCATCTGTTCACAATAATCAATACTACAGATCCAACAAAGGTAACCGCAGCAGAACGCAAGAAACAAAAATTATTCCGGATCTCCAACGGAATTTTACACCGTATTAACCCTTTCAGAGATGGATCACAAGATTTAATAATGATACCAAAAGATCTACGCCATGAAATCATGTACGCACATCATAACGAACCCTTAGCAGGACACCTGAGATTTGCTAAAACCTATAACAAAATCAAACAACGCTACTATTGGCATAACATGCAATCCGACGTTAAGAGGTATGTGAAAGGATGTCCAGATTACCAAGCTAGAAAAGGAGCAACAAATTTAAAACCGCAAGGACTTCTACAACCTATCTTGGCATCCTACCCTTTCGAAAAAATTGGTATAGATTTATTAGGACCCTTTCGGAAATCCGTCCGCGGCAAAACATTTATCGTAGTCGCCACCGATTATGCAATCAGATGGGCAACCGCCGCTGCAATTCGAGACGGTAAAGCAACCAGCGTTGCACAATTTTTACTCGATTACGTAATAACCAAACACGGAGCCCCGCGCTATATGCTAAGTGATCGCGGCGCTACCTTTCGTTCTGAATTAATTCAAAATCTCTTGCAGGAAATGGGAATAACACCTTTGTTTACAACTAGTTACCATCCACAATGTAACGGTCTAACAGAAAGATTTAACAAAACCTTAGCGGATATGCTGAGTCTATATACGAATTCTAAACAAACCGATTGGTGTCTCTACATCCAACAGTTAACGTTCGCATATAATTGTTGCAAACAAGACACTACTCAATTTACCCCGTTTAAATTAGTATACGGCAGAGAACCAGTATTACCGACCGAAGCAAATTTAGTTGCGAAAACAGGCTTCGATGTTCGAAATGTCTTAGAAAATGTTAATCATGTTCGGGAACAAGCAATCGAAAATATAAAAAAGAAACAACAACGCGATAAACAACGATATAATAGTAAACACAGGGAAACTACTTATATTATTGGAGATTCTGTAAAGGTTTATACGCCGAAACGAGTAGTAGGTCTAAGCGATAAACTTATACTCCGATGGCACGGGCCATACGAAATAGTAGGGAAACGTGGTAATGTTGATTATATTGTGCGTATGGGAACCAAACGTAAGCCACTTATCGATACTATTTATGTTAGTCGTATTTTACCTTACCACGCGCCGTGGTCAAGCGAACAAGAAGCAATCCAGCGGATTGATACCGTCCACACAAATACTACCCAATCCTTAAATTTGGCATCTTATTCCGTGGACGACGAATAAGCACTTTCTATGTATTCTTTCAGTCTTCCCCTGGAGCTCGATCTGTTCCGAAAACATGCGGCGTGGAGGGAAGAAATCCTCCTTGACATTGCCAAGGCAGCTCAACGAGCACCAGGGCCAGCCACCGCTCCCCTAAAAACGACAATCATTACACTCATTAATCAGCCCGAATTAAACATATGGGAGGCATTACTTAACCAAGAAGCCCTAGACCCCCGCTACGAGGGGCAACGCGTCGCTCGTTTAAGAGCAACCGTCCTGAAAATTGGCAAGGAGATCATGGATATCCATTCGAAAGAATACCGGTATCCACGCGCCATCACCATTTTGAAACCACTCCAGCAAATGTTGGATAACATGAGCTGAATCCTTAAACAGTCAAAAGATGGGGAATTTACCCAGCCTATGAGACCCGCTCTGCCATAAGAGGACAGTGACGACGATTGGGAGACCCCATCTTAATTTAATCTTACTTTCTTTATTTGTTTCTCTCTCTAAAACTAGTATTCAGTTTTATTTTAATTACCTTAAATACATTAGCAACATCTTTACATAAGCTAACGCGTTTTCTTCTCATCCTTCATTCCAGATTCTTATTTTTAGCAGGAGCATCGGCTCTTCCTGTAAAAGTAACACCGGGGGCATACTGGAAAGCTCTTCCAGAAACTATCGCATACGAAGCAACGATACCACTAACTTATAAAAGTGAATGGTTTAAACACGACAATATCGATTTAATAGATCCCCGCCATACTGCTCGTGGTAGTTGTGAAAAGAATGATAAGAGAACTATTTGCCTTTACGGAGTCCTTTTAAACGAATTAAGCAACTATTTTCAAAATTACTTAAATCATATTGAATATTCACTTGATCCGAATATCTTTAGCGATCTCGCTAACGCGACACTCTTAGAAACTCCCTCTGGATTTTCCATAGAGGAAAATCACAGTGAATATCTTCCTCGTAACCCGAGAGCGATTGATTTTCTTGGCAGCGCCTTAAATTGGTGCTGTGGTGTGGCAACCCAACGAAAATTGGATAAATTAACAACAACTTCTATGCATTATCATGACCTGATCCAACGAATTAACAAAGGACTTCGACACACAATCCTTTCCCTTGTTGATCGCACTAACAATTATCAGAATTTCACTGATAACGTTCAGGAAAACTTCAAAAAACTAGAAGCAGTTACTAAAAAATTAATTTACCAATACAAGACGATGAATGAATACCTGACATCGCAAACTCAAGTCGTTCAAGAAGATATTGTAGAAATTTTCTTCAATTTATTTAAAAACTCACACCACATAATTCAGATTGCTCATACACTTCGTAACTCTGAAATTATGCAAAATTGTAGAACCCATCATATACCACCTACAACCTTCTATTCTTTCCAAAGACTTAGCAGCATTTGAAACAACAATACGATACGATGGTTATGGCTTGGCAATTCCGCGATTAGAGATTTCTAAATACTACAAGCTACCATTAGCAGATTGCGTCTTGGTAGACTCTCAATTGGTGATTCAAGTACGAATACCCGTCACACAATTACATATCGAATGGAAACTCTGGGAATTATTAACTACACCATTTGCATAGCATAACGACACCTGCCTAATTATGCACGACACCATGTATATAGCAATGGGCGTTTCCACCGACCCACATTCTGAACAATTATTACGTCCGATATCTGGAAGCAGCCTACATGATTGTAAACCATACGATACCCAACTTTGCTACCTACCACGGTTCTCCTCGGACATTACATATGGACCGGCGTGTGCCTATAAAATGCATTCTGGTGCAACAGTTGACGATCTTAGTCAGCACTGCGCTTTTCGTTGCCATCAAGTAAAATCTATGACTACAGCAGAGATACAAGAAGATATCTATGTGATTACACATCCTGAGCGCCACCTTCAATTAGTCTATCAAAACAATGTGGAAGAATTAAGCGACGATATACTCAACAAACCCGGCGCATTGGAAATCGATTTACGATGTAACTGCAAACTAAAAACGGCAACATCTACAATCATTCCGACACGGTACATGTGCGAGGACTTCCCGCTCTGCATCCATGGTTCATGTGCTACCAGCAACATGGTCCACGCTTCAGTCATACTTAATCCATCCACTACATCGTGAAACACACCCAGTTTTCAATAATTTCTCCGAATGTCTCAATACTAATTGGACACTTAAGGTACCACATTTGAATCTCTCTACAACATCGCTCCAAGCAGACATCGCTGAGACTGTGACAACATCCGTCGAAGGCACATTCCATGCTCTAAATACAGTGGAATATCATACGGACTTCCTTATTATCATATGGAATATCATACTCACTCTTCTTGTTATATGGATGCTTTTCCGCAATCGATCCCATCTGCTAGCCTTGGCGGCATCCATTCCACCAATTAACGCTGATACCCCAGTTTACTCCGAACGAATTTTTCTGATTACGCTTGCTACTAGCGTCGTCCTTGCTTTAATTATTATCTAATGTATTTTCTTCACTTTATGCTTGGTTAAATGTATCCATCTTCCAGGTGAATCTACCGTTCCTCAAGAAAACTCTACCGAATTAGAATCTGCCGAATCCCCCTCGCGAAGTCCCGCAAAATTGCATTCGGTGAAACAACCACCACGGTTACCGCGAGCGGACGAATCCCAACGACCACCCTCCCGCTAGAGAACCGGTAGTGGATCTCCCTTAAGAGTGTCACCAAGTCTAACTTGGGCCCTTTTTACTAGATTTGAGTGTCACGATATCCACTCTCTAGCCCCGGGGGAAGGATAAAAGCATTATTTTACTTTTTGCACTCTTTTACTTTTAAGGATTCACGTACGTACGATAATAGATAGCCGTACAATCTCTTTACTTGGTATACTGCTATACTGCCTTTATAATTGCTTTTGAATTGTGACGATATCATTTGTGCATATATGAACAGGTATCACCGCCATGCGATAACTTAAGACACGTATGTCGGCTCTACCTGTGTGTATATATATATATATATATATATATATATATATATATATATATATATATATATATATATATAATAAATCTTTCACTATTTTATTTAGAATTTTAGAATAATGTATTTACTCTTGCTTTTATTAATTTTTGGGACATACCCGGAAAAGACGCTTCAAACGGTCGAAATTAACTCAGGACTATATGTGGAGAGATTACCACACGTACACTTGTTTGAAGCCTCTTCTCCCACTATCTTTAGATTAAGAACTGAAATGTCAAGTGAAAGTGATTATTGTAATCGCTGTAAAAATCTTTGGTGTTCATGGTTTGTTAACGCTGTAGACCTAGGTCAAAAAGATGTAACCAAGAACGATAATGAAGCTGCCATTTTATACGATTATGGTGGAAGTGAAACGTATAATTCAATAACAAGAACACATGTTAAACGCCTACTGGCTGTACAGAAAGAATTACAAATTTTGGTAGATGAAATACAAAAATATAATGTGTCTATAATCGAAATGAATATTGATCATAGAAAAAAGATAGTGCCGAATTGTACTCCAGAAAGTGAACGCGATTTCTTAATGAACGGGATATTAATTCGCGAAAAAGTGATGTTAACTCTAGAAATGTGTCAAAACCGCAAACTGCATCCGCGGGTGGTTCCTCCAAAAGTCCTTCGGAAAGCTATCGACCAACGACAGCCACTATGGGCTAAACAAAATTACGTACTTACGTTTAGCGACTTGTCCAAATATTATCAAGTGTCCTTAGTGGAATTCGTGATCTCCAAGGACGATGCCGTCATTGGTCTCCACGTCCCGCTAATCCGAAAGTCGAATCAACACCTAGAAGTGCGACAAATAATAACTCCGACTTTCGCTTGGGGACCGTACACCTGCACCGTGGACATCGACCTGTCGGTTATAGCCATCGCCCAAAGTACAACCGATACTACCATCCTGACTCCGTCGTGTGACCTTAATAAAGATGAAATCTGCCAACTAATGGAGCCAACAGGGGAACATATGGCCAGTTCTCTATGCGTCCTTCCGGTCGTCAAGGGAGCTACGGTCGAACAATTGACCAATGATTGCCCAGTGAGATGCCAAAAAACCGGCAATAAAGTCCAATATTTGACTGCCCTAGCCAATCGAAGGATAGCAGTCAACCCATCCAACCAAGACCTGCAAGTGGTCTGTGGGCAGAATACAACGAACATTAAACCCACTATTGGGTCAGTCGAAATCTACTTGCCCTGTAACTGTACCCTGCAATCGATCAATCAGCAGGAATACAAACCACACACCGGATGTCTAGTGGGTAACCACGGACTAGCCACATATAAACGAATTTTACCCGCCGCTTGGACGAAAATCAAGACGCTACGAGTTCCACGCTATATGGAAGCTAAACCCGTATTTGCAACTCTAAATGAGTGCCTTGACGAACAATGGATCCAAGCCGTGGAGAACGTCACTACTCACATCACTTCACTTTATTTCACTATACTCCTTGATTTATTATTATTATCTGCCATAATTTGTTTAACTTTTTATGTTCGATACATGGTTAGCCAAACCCGGAAACTAGTCTACAGCCATACGGCCGATATGATGCGACCACGCCTATCCAGTGTCACTACACCACACATTCAACCTTCAACGGTCGAAAACCGGGTACGAATCATTCCGCCACCACCTCCGTCGGCGTATTCGTCCGAATATTCCGAAATTCGCCCTGAAGAAGACGATTACGTTCGAATGCACGCACCCGGCTATGTAACCCCAATTCTGCCGCACCACCGGAGCGAGAATGGGAATTAGCGAAGTCACGCACCAGCCGAGTCACCTTACCACTGGGAAATCTCATCATGTAAACTATGCTAAAGAACTATACAACCAATGACTAGCATCATTCACAGTCAACCGTTTTAAAGCTGCCTACAAAGCTGCACTACAACGACTGAATGAATGGACCCTTCTATACGTTTCGCCTACACCCACCTTATCACCAACGGAAATAGATAACACCACACGATATAAACTAATTAACAGCAGGAAGCTTGAAAATTGTAGTAATTATGAATGAAAATTACTTAGGTACGACAAACGGACATTTTAGGCATAACCCTTAAGATGGAGAAAGAATGCAAATCCATTGTCGTAGCTAGGTCCTTTTACCTCTTAGCATTTATAGTCTCCTAATACCGTCGTAGTAAAAGTAATTAGCAACACTGTAATAATAACAATCTTAAAAATAGTGAGGCTGCCTATCAAGGTCTACTTGACTTATCGCCCGGTGAAGCGATTTTCTAGACCGGGGGAAATTGTCACGAAATAAAATACAATAAAAATAATTTAGCTCTATTTATTATTAAATCACCGAAAATAAGATAATAATGCATCATAATTCTTGATAAACCACCCTCATATTTTTATGATCGGTTCCCAAGCTATCAGCATGGGAACCAACTTGGATCGTCATCTCCATAGAACTTTGTACCCAGTAGATTAGATAGAACTGTAGACGGGGGACGGATATACAGCCGCCGCCCTAGTCAGGTCATATAAAAACCGAAGATCCACAAGGCTAGATAGATTAGTAATAGTCAGTGATCTGTTGGTGATAGTTAGTCCACACAGAATCAATGGCGTTCAGTAGTGTAGACTTGCCCGAGTTTCTGTAAGTACCCAAACATCTCTATAATCATAATAAAGTAATACTATAGGATGCTAATGTCTTACTCCCTTGCCAAGTCCCTATCCCCTTGTCACGCTTTAAAGCCCCTATTTGCTCTACCGATTCTAAGGTGTAACAATATGTCGCACCGAAAAAGAATGTTGTGTATGAAAGGTTTGTGTTTTATAATAGAAAACAAGATGAAGGTGAGCGATTTGACCATTTCTTGACTGATTTAAAAAAAATTGTAAAGTCCTGTGAATTTGGTGATCAGGATGATGCGATGTTGAGGGACAGAATCGTGCTGGGTATATTTAATAAAGACATACAAGAGAAATTATTACATGTGGAAAATTTAACGTTGCAAAAAGCTATAGCGGTTTGTCGCATAAACGAGGTCACAAAAGCACAAATTAAAGGTGTTCAAAACAGTGGCAGAGTAGATATTATAAGAAATAATTAAAAAAATATCAAAAATAACAACAATAAGGAAGAAAAAAGGTTAATAAATAAGTGTAACAAGTGTGGAAAGAGTCATGAGATAAAAAAGTGTCCCGCTTATGGAAAACGATGTAACAAGTGTAATAAGTATAACCATTTTGAGCGTATGTGTAGAAGTAAGTGTTGTGTTAATGAAATAAATGATCAAAATAGTGATAGTAGTGATTTAATGGTATCATCTATACAAATACGAGAAATCAGCAACGTTGATTGGACGGAAAAAATCGAAATTGACAATGCGGAAATAAACTTTAAAATAGATACGGGAGCGCAGGTAAATGTATTATCAAAAGAAATGTTACAACATAAATTAGAAAAAAACAAATGTAAAATTAGAGGCTTTTGGGGGATATAAAATAATACCAGTAGGTACAATCAAACTACAATCTAACTACATGTCCAGTAAATTGTTGATCAATTTTGTTGTTGTTGAAGGTTTAACTAAGCCAATTTTGGGTTTAAATAGTAGTTTTGATTTGAAAATAATCCGTAAAATTGATTCAATAACCAAAATTGCGTCTAAAGATGACTTAATAAAAATATACAGTGATGTATTTACTGGAACTGGTAGGTTTGGTAAAAGTTGTTATCTGAAAAGTAAGAAAGACGCTGTGCCAGTTGCTAAACCACCCCGACGGGTTCCATTGGCATTAAAAGATCGGTTGAAAAATCAATTAATACCGCTAGAGAAACGTGGTACAATTGAAAAAATTGACGGACCGGTGGATTGGTTGAGTAACTTGGTAATTATTGAAAAAACTGATAAATCACTGAGATTATGTCTAGACCCACAAGAGTTGAATAAGGTTTTAGAGAGAAATTATTGTTTAATACCAACTATTAATGATATTAAGTCGAAGTTAGTAAATAAAAAATGTTACACTGTATTAGATTTTAAAGAGGGATTCTATCAAGTAGAATTAGATGATGAATAGAGTGATTTGTGCGCGTTCGGTGCACCATTTGATAATTATAAATTTAAGCGTTTGCCCTTTGGGTTAAATTGTGCTCCGGAATATTTTCAAAAAATAAATGAGGATAATTTTGGTGATATCAGTGGCATTGTATATTTCGATGATTTATTGATTGCGGGTGATTCAATTGAGAATCATGATAGAATTCTACGAGAAGTAATGAATAGAGCCAGACGACTCAACGTAAAGTTTAACCCACTTAAAGTACAATTTCGTCAGTCAACTGTAAAATATTTAGGTCACAAATTTAGTTCTGAGGGTGTAAGTCCAGATGAAGGAAAAGTCAGAGCAATAAAAGAATTGAAAGATCCAAACAACAAAAAAGAATTACAAAGGAATTTTGGTGTAATAAATTATTTAAGAGATTACATTCCAAATTTATCGTCATTATCAGCGCCGTTACGAGAACTATTGAAAAACAATGTGGAATGGAGTTGGACAAACGGCCATAAGAAAGATTTAAATAAAATAAAGAAGTTAATATCAGCATCCCCTGTTTTAGCAAATTTCGATGAAACCCAGAAAATAATAATACAAACAGATGCATCCAAAGATTGTTTGTTACAATCAAATAAACCAGTCGCATTTGCATCAAGAGCGTTAACGGAAACTGAAAAATCGTATGCTCAAATCGAAAAAGAATTTCTGGCTGTTGTGTTCGCTACAACTAAGTTTCATCAATACATTTATGGTCGCGTTGTAGAAATTCATACAGATCACAAACCTTTGTTGGGAATAATGAGCAAGAGTGAGGTAGTGTTATTTCACCTGGTCTGCAAAGAATAAAAATGAAATTATTAAAATATAATATTGAATTAAAATATAAGCCTGGCAGAGAAATGTATATAGCCGATTTGTTATCGATAAATTACTTAGACGGTCGAGTCGAAGATGATGTGACAATGAGTGACGTAGTACACATTGTTGAGAAAAATATCAATATGTTATCAGATAGAAAGAAACAGTTCATATTAGAAACAAATAAAGATAGAGTTTTACAAATGGTAATCAATTTTCACAATAATGGGTGACCAGAGTTGAAAAAATCTGTACCGGAAGAAGTTAGACATTATTGGAATATAAGAAATGAATTAAGTGTCGCCAATTCGTTAGTGTTTAAAGATAATCAAGTTATTGTTCCAACAAGTTTGCGAAATGAGATGTTAAAAATGCTGCATCAGAATCACTTTGGTATAATCAAAACACAACGCCGAGCAAAGCAAGTTTTATATTGGCCTGGAATAAACAAAGCACTTGAAGATTACGTTCAAGGTTGCGAATTGTGTGAAAAATATAAAAGTAACAATAACAGAGAACCACTTGTCATGAAATACCGGATATTTCTTTTAGCAAAATGGGGTGTGATATCTTAGATTTTTGTGGCAAATCGTACTTAGTAGTCGGAGATTATCTAACAAATTGGATTGATATAATTTTACTAAATAATAAAACATCAGAGAGTGTAATAAAAGAATTAAAAAGAGTTTTCTCAATGTTAGGTACTCCTGACATTGTAATAGCTGATAACATGCCATTTAGCTCTTGGGAATGTAAGAAATTCGCCGAAGAATGGAATTTTGAAATAAAAACATCAAGTCCTCAAGTACCCTAGATCAAGTACCCTAGATCAAATGGACTCGCTGAAAGAATTGTTCAAACAACGAAACAAATTTTAAGAAAAAATGATGATCTATAGAGTGCTTTATTAAATTATCGTAATACCCCGATAAATGATTCAAAATCTCCAGCTGAATTATTATTAGAGATAGGATTTGGCACCGTAGAGCGTGCCGGCCAAAATCTACTCTCCTGACAAATTCGAGTAGAGCGGAATGTCATTTTCTGTTTTAATCAAGTGTTTTCGTCGCCAACAAAACGAGTTGCTCTATAGCGATAGTAGCAGAATGTTGAAAAACAGTAGACCATTTAAAATACCCGCATGACCGATCGACGTCATTCGTAAAACGCAGGCGTTTGATTGTACTGTAAATTTCAATGGAATGGGTTCGCCCTCCTGAATACTCTTATAGTAACTCGTTTGGGTTAATAAACATATGATTTATACGTAAAGAAATTTAAAATATTTTGATTTAATTTAATATTTTAATTATTATTTCAGACTATAATTTGTAAATAATAATGATTTTTCGTCTCCGATAGTTTATAACATACAAGAAGTTATTTAATCAGAATTATAGAACAACTACGCTAATGGTAGGTTCAACGCGTTGAAATACTTATGGCGAAACTGTAGATCCTAACACTAATTATTATTAAAAAGACGGTCAAAAGATAAATTGTCTGCCTTCAGACAGACGCTGAATTATCAGAATATTGACTATAAAAGAACTAAAGAAATTGTTGACGAAAACAGATTGAAGTCTAAACAGTATTACGATCGTAAAACAATGAAAAGATCAGAATTCAAGGAAAACGATAATGTTGTTATTAGACATGGAGAGCAATGGGTTCCTGGAAAAATCGTAGAAAAACATCAGTCTCCAAGGTCATATGTTGTTAAGAATTCAAATGGAAATATAGTTCGAAGAAACAGCTATCATCTAAGAAATTCAAAAAAATGAGTTTAAACCAAAACCAAGAGTGTTTACAGATAAAAACAATAGTGATAGTGATAATAACAAAATTAGTGTCGAAAATAATCAACATGTCCCTGAACCATCAACAAGTAGTGGTACAATGAGAGAACAAAGACACAGAGCATTGCCTAGCAAGTTTAAAGACTTTGTGATGTATTAATAATTCTTTATTATAAGGAAAAGGGGAGATGTTGTATGATGTGTTGCATACAAGTTAGTATTAAGATTTAGAGATACGTGTATGTAATAAATACTGTTGTTCTTTAGTTCAGTTGTTAGGTTGTACTCGAAGAGTAACCAATAAAGTGTTAACTATATGAATCAATTGGTCATATAACAGTACCTACCTTTATTAAGATAGTATTAAGTTGGGGTACACAAGGAGTACTGCGCAGATGTAGCAGTACTTGTGAAAAATTGTCAAATGTCAAAAATTTATATTCGATTTGTTTCTGAAATGAACACGTGTTTTCCATGTTGTATGGTTTTTGATTTTAAGAAAGATTTTGATAAAAGCAATTTTGATTACTACATCGTTTTCAAATCATTGTATCGGTTATTTGTCTTTTTTTTGTGTTTTGATTAAATTACAAGACTTTCGTGAGAATATTTGTAGACGTTTTATGAAACATTCGTCGAATTGTTTTGATCACATATTAAGGAAGCGGTATTTATTATTGATTTGTCTTGTGATTAATATTCTTATTCCATCTATAGCTCTGATGAAACTAAGAGAATTTTAGCGAAACGTTGGTGAAAATATAAAGATCTAAAAACAGAGTATTTGTCTTTATTCCCATCAATTAACAACGCAATTTAGTAGTATGGTAGACATGAACAGTGATAATAAGATTGCAAGGCTATTTAGTTAATGGGGAGGAAGTAGTTCATATATTTGATTTTTTTCACTTGATGAAATGTGTAAGAAATATGTTGTTAACGAAAAAACTTCATTTTGTCCATGAAAATGCCGCAAAAGTAGCATCCTGGGATCATGTCATGCGTCTGTACGATATAGATAAAAATCGTGGTTTCTATAGTCAATTTGTAAAGCTTACACTCAAGCATACATTACCATCTAAAATTTAAAAAAAATGATCGTAAAGACTGTACTCAGGTTTTCAGTCATACCGTAGGTACGGCGACGCATGTGGTCGCTCGAGTAAGTGTAGAACTTTCACCAGAAACTGAACTTTACCAAGATCCTCAAGCTGTTGACACTGCAGATTTATTACAATTTTTTGACACACTTTTTGATACTATCAATGGTTCATTGAAATGTCCTTTACCGGGTAAAGAATTACAGAGCGTGGTGACATAAAAATCAAAACATGTTTCCTTTCGGCAGTTTTGTCTGCCAATTATATCTTCTATGTATTTTACAACAACAAATTCATAACTACCTATCAAGCCACCAAGTTTAAAAAACTGGGTATTTTCACTTCTTGGATTAATTTATTAAATTAAAGCTCCAAAGTTTAGAATCTCGGTGTTTTAATCAAGATTCAGTTGAGAACTTTTTTTCTTGTATTAGAAGCCACGGAATTCGAAATACAAATATTACATGTTCTGCTTTTATCTCATTATGTAAAGCTTTATTGGTTAACAATTTTGTATCACCACATTCCGTAGGTGCTAACTGGGAAGCAGATGATATTGTAGGTCCATTAGATAATTTACGTTCATTTATAGAGACGCCAAAGTTATCACATATAAACCCAGAAATATCTACATTAGTTTTTCCTCCGGTTGCATATGATATATCAAATTGCTTAGAAAGGTATACTTCAGCATATGTGGCTGGTTTTATAGGCAAAAAAATTCACAAAAGACGTTGTGTAACGAATGTAAAAAAAATTGCACTGCTGTTCCGTTAAAACAAAATCTCCTAATTTTAGAAAGCAATACAAAAAGTGTAATTTAGTTTATCCTCACAAAAAATTTTCAGCAATTTTTAGCCAAGTGACACAATTTGTAATAGAAAACATCCCAAAATTCATTTTATGTTATGATTTCAAACAGAAGCTGCATTCGAATTGTCATGAAAATTATTCCCATCAGATTTCAATGCTTTTTCAAATCACTATAATGGTATAAATTTATTTTTACAAGTTTGTGCCAATGTTCTATTACATTCATATTTATGCCACGTAAATAAAAAACTATTAGGAAAAGATTTAAGATTCACAAATCAAGATCCACTTTTTAAATTGGCGCATAGTAAACATCTAAAACATATAAAGAAATAATTTATACTTCTGATAGAAATGTACGGACATATCACTTGTTATATTGCAGTCTAAATGTTACTCCCTCCGACCGAAAATATGGTATACATTTGAAATAAAATTTTAAATTAAAGAGACATTTTTAAATTAATAATAATAACTTATGTTTCAACTCATACCCTAGGCAAACATTAAATACATAGTCGGCTGATGTCAGATTTTGTTTATGTCAAAAACGTTAATCAAGCTAAAACTTCATTTAGTCTAAAACAGTTCTACAGACGCGCTGTTCACAAAGAGGAAGATATTGATGTAAACAATCAAGAAAGTTTATTGAATAAGAGTTCCAAAGTTCAAACAATTAACCGCTGAACAACGTAATGGCATATTCCAAAAATTGTTGCAGTTCAGAAGCTGAAGCATGGTGCTATAAATAAAGTTGCAGCTGATTTTGGAGTAACACGTTTGTCTGTGTCTAGAATTTGAAAAATGGCTCGAAAACAATATAATGAAGGTAAAATTTACGCTGACGTTTCTTCTTCTTCTTCAAAAAAAAACAAGTGGACGGAAACGTAAAGATTATTCTGAACAGTTGGTCAAAGTTAACAAAGTTCATTTCAATCGTCGAGGGTCAATTCGTAGCTTATCTTGTGCTGTCGATATTCCAAAATCTACAATGTTTGACATTTTTAAACGAGGGAATAAAGTAAAACGTATATGTTCTACAGTTAAACCATTGCTGACGGATGAAAACAAATTAGAGAAATTGAAGTTTTGCTTATCAAAAGTCAGAGTGGATGGTTGTTTTGATAATTTGTACGATGAAAAATGGTTTTATTTAACGCAGAACAAACGTTCTTATTACATGATGCTAGATGAAGGAGAAGATCATCGAACTTGTAAGAGCAAACGTTTCATAAGTAAAGTGATGTTTATGGCTGCTGTCGCTAGACCACGGTACGATCCACATCGAAAACATTCTTTTAATGGAAAAGTTACAATCTGGACCTTTGTTTTTCAAGAACCGGCTAAGCAAAATTCGAAAAATAGGCCTAAGGAATCTTGATAACAAAGACTGTGGAGTCCGTTAATTCAGCAGAATATAGGAAAATGATTCTGGAAAACGTCATTCCGGCGATCAAATCGAATTTTCCCGTTAATCATATACAAAAAACCGTTATATATACAACAAGATAATGCAAGACCACATGCATCGGATCACGATGAAGAAATTCTGGCTCATGGTTCTACGAATGGCTGGTCTATTCTGTTCAAATTACAACTCCCAAATAGCCCCGATTTAAATGTTTTGGATCTTAGCTTTTTTAATTCTATACAATCTTTACAGCATAAAGCTGCGCCAAAAAAAGGTAACGAACTGATTCAATGTGTTGAAAACGCCTTTAACGATTTGGACAGAGAGACTTTCGGCAATGTTTTTTTAACATTGCAGAATTGTATGGAGTCAATTATGTTGGTTGAAGGAGGAAATTCTTATAAAATTGCCCACATCAATAAGGCCAAACTTCGTCGTGAAGGACGGTTACCAACTAGTTTAGTATGTTCACAAGAAGCTGTGGAAAAAGCGAGATCTAATAATTAAAGTTGTAAATGTATACCATAAATTCGAAAAAAAATAAATTTCAAATGTATACAATATTTTAGGACGAAGGGAGTATTAAATAAATTTTTATTGAGAATTTTAAATGTTTTTATCTACTTGCTTCCCTAAAAGTCCGTAAAGAAATTAACGAATTATAAATTTTGAATTTCCCGGTAGTAACAATGCCGGAATCTATAGAGCATTTCTGCAATCTCTCATTAATCTTTTTGGCCGTAAATACAGATGGCGTAAAAACAAGCTGCCTGTTACAGTCACTTAATATATACAGTAACGCAAGGTCCGCCATTTTTGGGTTACAATTTACGCGGAGCACTTGAAAAGTTATTTGGTATCATTTAAATTTTTTACACAAGCAGTTTAAAAATCTTACCTAAAAAGTAAATGATTGTATAGTGTTAAAATTTAAGTGTAAGGGTAGAATTATTAAAACCAATATAAAAATGTACAAATAACCGTTTATTTTTGAAGGCAAAAAACATCATTTTACCGCAAATTTGTTCCCGTCGCGATACTTCTACGTCGTGCTATTAAATAACACCATATTTGTCTTCTTGCAGTTAGGCATTTTTATAGTTAATGCACCAAGGAACAATATACCTAGAATTAATTAAAATATAAAACTATTAATAAACTCTTGCACTACACCTTTTCCAATTGTAATTCAGAAAATATCAAGTGTATTTCAGAATGTATCATTTGTAATTCGGATTAATCAAGTGTATTTCAGAAAGTATTACTTGTAATTCAGATTAGTCAAATGTAATTCAGTAAGTATTAATTGTATTTCAGAAATAGTCAAATGTAATTCAGAATGTAAGACTTGTAATTCAGAAAATATATTTTTTTAAATAAACACAGATCTCATGGAAATGAAACCAAGGCAACCAAGATTATTTGACTTGTCAACAAATAACAAAAGTGACGACGTAGAATACAGTAAAAACTAATTATTTGCAATGAATTTTAAAGATAATTGTTGTCTGTCGGGTACCGATGACACGAAATGCGGTGGTTCGCCTATTACCTTGCAGACATTTGTTGCATAGAAAGTGCTCTACTCGGCTACAGCCACCAAATGTGTCTTGTCCACTTTGTAGGACCGTTTTAACAGAAACGGAACCCGTTGAGCGTCGAAGTTACAAGAAAAATTCTAGCCAAGATCATGCAAGAATAGTTGCATATGTAAACAGAGGCAACGACTGGGTAACTTTGGCAATCGCTTTAGGTATAAAATACAAGACTGCATTTCATTGGGTGTGATCCGGGCGCGATACAATGTAACCAAAAGGGGGAATAAAACCTAAAATTCTTTCTGAACAACACATCCAAAATATTATTGAATGGATAGAAGAAGATTGAGGATACACACTAAAGCAATTAACACATAAAATAATGCATAATTTCCAAGTGATGGTGTCTGCTTCAACAGTAGCTAATTATATTGAAGGAAGACTTTTCACGGTAAAACAAGTGCACCATGAACCAACAACTATGAATTCCGAGGAAAATAAAAGAACCAGGGCTGAGTATGTTAAATCTTTAAATCAATATATAGAGCAAGTGAAACAAATCATATGGATAGACGAAAAGAACTTTAACTTATTTTGTCGACGCACGAGAGGACGTGCTCGAGCTGGTATGAGAGCCATACAACATCTTCCGGCAGCTAAGGGACCTAATGTTCATCTCATTGGTGCAATTTTGCGGCGGGTGCTGTACTGATGGATCGTAGAAGAGGGTCGTTTACCGCGAACTTAGCCAATGATTGGGTTCTAAGTTTGTTGCAACAATGGGAAAATATGAGAAATCATTTGGCAGATTTGGTTATTATTGCAGATAACGCACCTTGTCATTCGAGACTTGAAACAGTCATAAATGAGACCCCAGCAACTTTATTACGGTTAGTACCGTATTCTCCCATGTTGAACCCAATTGAGGCTATTTGGTCGAAAATTGAGTTATATGCAAAAGCCAATCTTCGAGTTCCAAATGTGGCAGCCCCTAGTGCTGTACAACAAAGACTGATTTACCTAGAAGAAATAATTGACCAAGCCAAGAACACAATTGTAGGTGGAGATTGTGCTCGGGCAGCGCAACACACCACCTTTCATCATGGAGACGCTTTAATTTTAAACGACATGCCAATAGGCCGATAAAAATATAAAATAATCACATACGTTTCATATTACGTTTCATATTATGTTACTTTTTGAATCGTCAAAATTGTTCTTTTGAATTATAATATTTCCTTTTTTTTTTAAATAAAATTCAAATACCTACATAGGTATACTGTTTTTTTTTTTAAACCATTGTGGTGCAAATGTCTGATCTGTCACTATGACAACTCGTAAAAACAGGGAATGGGACGTTTCGCCGCCAGACAATTTCGCCGTTATCTTTGTGACTTGTGTCATATACATTTCACCGTGTTTATACATCGAATTTTGATTACTGATACAACTTTATCAACCGTTGTACTCTAAACCTCAGCATGGTATGTACAAAATGCGTCTTATAAAATTCGTATAGAAAAGTGTGAAGAAAAAAAAATTGATTGCGTCAGATTTCCATTTATTTTACTCTTGATGTAACATCTAGATATTATAAATAGCATAAATAAGATTAGCTGGGACGCAATTTATGTGCACCGGCAAGTAGATAGTAATTATAGATTTCAAAGTATTCTTAAATGTACTAGGCTTATCTACCTGAGTGTCCGCTATTAGTCTGTTAATTTAAAATGTTTGCAGATATTCATAAATATTTCTATTTACCTACCTAGCCTGAGAGGAGCCCAACAATTCACAGCGTCTGCCGGCAGATTACGGGCACGTCGGGAATTAGACCCATCGTAAAAGTGTAGTTCCTACTCTTTGTTTATTATTATGACAATTGAAGGCCATAACGTTTATTGCTTAGTGGCTTTAATCAGTAGATATATTAAATTATTTTTCTTGGAACCGAATTTTTTTCAAGTCCGAAAAGATAGAGGGTTCGGTCTGCTGGCAAATTTTAAGGAAAACAACCCCCTTCCCGTTTAATGTCAAACAAAAACCAAATGTTTTCCATTACAATAAGTAGTTGTTTTCCGTATCTCTTACGAAAGGGTGTATTTTGGGTAAGATGGAATATCACATTTTAAGTAAACATGGTTGTGAAAAGTTTTCCCATGATGGATTTGTGTATCTTTTCGACAAAGTAAGTGCCAAGGACGACAATTTGAAATTCTGGCAGTGTGAAGAACGAGGTCGCTGCAAAGCTCGAATCCAACAAAATTGTTGATTGTTAATAGAGAAAGAATTTTTTTTGCATTATCTCAAAATCTTTTGATATTATTCCTGACTTGGTAAACTTGACTAAATTTACTTTCTATTAAAATTACTAATTAATACACTTAAAAGTGAAGACTTTCATAATTTTTTTAAAAATTCACCAACCCCACAGATTTTCATTAAAAACAATCCAACATTATTCGGTGTTGTGCGAGCACCCTTATTGTTGAAATCTGTAACTGGTGTCATATCAAGGCTAGACTCCTCCCGCTTCTCTTATCGCTATAGCGGGCATCTGATTCGTTACTTATTTTAATTAGTTACTCGTTACCTCTGTGTCAGGTTAAAAAATGATATAAGACTTTTCGTCTTAGAATTTCATCCTCTATTTACATCTATCAGGATGGGCGCCAATTATGGGACACGTTGTATATATATATATATATATATATATATATATATATATATATATATATATATATATATATATATATATATATATATATATATATATATATATATATTATAAGCTTGAACCATTTGAAAAAAAAAATGATGGTACAGTGAGAAACACCTACCTAATGTAAGTTACACAGAAACTGAACAGGCTTGGGCTAAACGAAAAACGAAAAATTTTAGACATAGTACCAATTGATGAATTTTGTCATATTGCTCATAAAGTTGATAGTGAGAAGAAATTTGAACTCACACAAGAATTTGAAGAAGAATTCTTGGCACAATCTTTTTCTGGTAAGTGATATGTACATGTTTTAACGGACATTAATTGTTTATTTACAATATAATAAATAATAATTGTTTATTTATTTCAGTTGTTCCAGAATCGGAAATGGCTGAATATTTCAACAGAAGACACACTGCAAGAGGTTTAAATATTATAGTCAGGTTGTATCAAAATTATAATTCAACATGACGCTAGCATGCCTGTGCAATTTGGCCTAGATGCCTCGCACAATTTTATTGTTGTTCTTACTGCTTTTTTTGTATTTTTTTTTTTTGTAGGAATGAAGAATGCTGATTAATGAGCATTCTAAATTCTCGGAATTTAGCCAAATATTGTACAACATAGATATTAATACGCCTCTCCAAAATTGTTAGACTCAAACATACAATAAGTTGTATCCTTGCGAACCTTTTCAATTGTGTAAAGATACACTTCACAACGAAAAGAAATGAATGCAAGAACGTCAATTTAGAATAACTGGTATGTAACTTCATTGCCGTAGTTCTCTATTTGATCTACTGTCTCGATTATAAGAACGTCATGTTATAATTCAGGTACCTATCAAAATGATAATTGGACAACTAAAGCAATAAAACACTTTTACCCGAAATCATTAAAAGGGAGTTATGCTACTCAGTATGGAAAACGCGAGGGAAAAAATGCTCGCAATTTTTATCAGTTACACCTTGCCGAAGGAGAAGAAATAGTAGAATACGGACTAGCTGTCTGTTACAGCAATCCATGGTTACATATTCACCTGATGGCATTATACTTTCATCTGACAAACCAGTGGCTTTAATTGAAATTAAGTGCCCTCTAATAGGTAATTTTAACCTTTACATCGCTACGTTGTAACCAATGTTTTAGGTGAGAAAAGAACTATATTGGATTGTTTACCTGAATTGGACTACATGAAAAGAACATCCGAAGGGTATACCCTTCATAAGAAACATTCATACTTTGCTCAAGTTCAATTGGGTATGTGTATTTTGAATCTAAAAATGACTCATTTTCTTCTTTACAGTTCCTTTGACAAATCTCTATTTGTTGAAAATATTGAATTGGATAATGAGTTTTGTGGTCGTTTGTTAGTTACACTGAAAAGTATCTTCTTTGAAAAAATGGTTCACGTTTTATGTAATCCTATCCTATAAAATGTTCTTCATTTTACTAACGTTCTACTAATATCGAATAATAATGCCTGAATTTTCAATAACTTTGTTACCTAAATAATTAAAATAAAGATTTTAATACCAATAAATGATCTGTTTTTTTGTCTAGACATATTTTAAACATGTCATCTTTGAGATCTGTTCTATAATTTAACAGGATTTTTCAATTAAATAAGCAATTAAATTTACAAAGAAGATATTTATTTTCAAAAAAAATTATCTATTGATAAAATAGGTTTAGATAAATTGGTTAATCCTACTATTATTGTGACTACACTATTTAAATGAACTAACATTTTGAAAGGAATTACATTTTGAAATATACGGAAAAGTTCCATTCTTTAAATAACTCTTTCGATATGAACCCTAGCTCTTGCAATTTCCGCGGTTCTAGTTACCTCGAATTGATCAAACTCTTTTTTGTTTGTTAAAAAAGATGGCCTAATTAATTCTATATCCCACTCTGCACACTCTTTGTGTATTAAAAATCCTTTGTCAACCATAACAGCGTCTCCAGGAGTTAATTTAGATATTAAATCTTCTCGATTGAAAATGGCTTTATCTGAAACTCTACCGCCATAGGCTTTACTTATAAACGTAATTAATCCTGAAGGAGCTACACCAATTAAAAATTTGACTGTGTTTAGTGTTATATAACGAATATGTACGTTTTCTGCACTTTAAACACTTACTTTTTTGAATTTCAATTTCTGTGCAGTCTAGGACGATTCTCGTATTTAGGAATTTATCAAAACATCGCGGCATGTTACTAAAATTTAACTCTCTAGAAGGAAACCGAATTACTGTTTTTAAAATACATGCTAAATTTTTAAGTTTTTTGAAAATATGTTTGTGCTGACGTATGGCTGATATTAAACAATGCACTTAGACCAGTGAATGGAATATCTAACTTAAGACACATTAGTGTTAACAATGTTAATTTTTTATAATCGAATTTATGTTTCGATTTATCCAATTTTGAAAAAGCTTGAGTCAAAACATTTAATAAAGCAAGGTTTTGAATTCCTGTTAAAATTCGAACTTTATTATCGGTGTTTATAATATCAGATACATCAAAGTGATTGAACTCTTCATACGTATTAACTTGTATTCCTATATCTACAAACTCGTGACCTTTGCGAAGAGTTCGAAACTAAGTCTTATGAAACCTTAAAGAGAAAATCGGGCCAGGATAGTCCATTTAATACGGCGAATAATATTGCGAGCACTGCGGGTCAGGGGAGTCCAAATCAAATTCCGATTAGTAACGTTGCAATCCAATTACCAGTCATTAACTTGCCAAAATTTAAGGGCTCATATACAGAGTGGACAGCGTTTCATGATAGTTTTAATTCAATGATTCATGAAAACAATAGCTTGAGTGAGGTACAAAAGTTCCATTATTTGAGAAGTTGTTTGTTAGAAGACGCGAAACGAACGATAGAGTTGTTACCAATTGCGGCTAGCAATTATCAGCCAGCATGGAAATTATTAAAGGATCGGTATGAAAACAAACGTTTGATTGTACACCTTCATTTGCATGCGTTATTCAATTTACAGTCGTTAAATAAGTCGGTAAGAGAACTGCTAGACAATTTTAATACTAATACAGCTGCTTTGAAATTTTCCCATCGAAATTTTTCCAATATTTAGTTCAATATAATCTTTCATTTAATAATGAAAACAATGTAAAAGTTTTACATAAATCGAACAAAAGTATTAAATTAACTTTATTAGAAACTTTTGAAATTTATAAGCAAAAAAATAATAACAACTTACTAAATGATAAGATTAATTTGAATTTCACGCCCATATTCACTTATCTAGACTTTTGAAGGATTGATAGTTTTTAAAAATTTTTGGATTCAACATTCCAGATTCTTCTTTAGTACTGAATAGTTAAAAATAAAATAAAATTGTGTATTTGATATTCTTTATTATAATTGATAATTAGTTTAATTCAATTTCTAAAATAGTGTTTTCTATTGAGTGGAAATTTTCTTAAAAATTAGATGATTTTAAATTGTAAATTATTGTCTTCTCTGTTTTGTGAATGTTTGTAATTTACTGAATTTGACATAAGTTTTAATTTTGTAATTTTATAATTTTAAATATGCTTATGTCGATTCGATCCTATTGCAATACACAACTGATGATGGCTATTTAGTCGAAACATGTACTGTGCAATTTAATCAAGAAGTTGATTTTTGGCTTAAAAAAATACTTTTCATTTATATTATTTTTTTTTTCTTAACATTAAAGACCTGCAGTGGAAAATAGCTGTTTACCAAAATTTTTCTTTTAAATAAGCGTGCACTGGAAATACATTTAAATATGTTTGTTTTTGATTTTTTTTTAATCAGTTACGTTTAGATGCAACACAATTTATTCTTAAAATTGTTAAAAAATGTTGCTTTATTGTAAAATAAGGCTACTCTTGACGCCATGTTGCCAGGCTAAAAAACTAAAAGCTGATAATTCTCGTGTCATTATCAGTAAAATCTTTGAATTACTATTATTAATTAATTAATTACCTTTTTCTCTAATTTTATGTTAACTTTGAACAGTTAATAACAAGGAGTTATTGCTACTTAAAAGAACTATCATTTACATAAAAGTTTAAATTATAAAACACGGTGCTCACAAAACATTCGAAACAACCTAATTTTTTTGACAAATCTGACAGAAATAAACTTCGATAAAATTTTCATTTTGGCAAAGCGACAACATGGCTAACATCATGGCTAACAGTATTTTATGATAAAACAACGAACATTTTTAATAAATTTGAAGACAAATTTTGAAATAATTTAAAGCGAAACTAGTCAAAAAATCATGCCTAAAAAAGTTTGGTCCGCGTGAAAATTTAGAATTTATAAAATTTTTAGCAAAATTCTTAATAATACAAATTTTTAATTGTAGATCTAGAAAGTTAAGAAAGAAAAAAATAATAATTCATCACCAAACGAAAGCTGAAAGTCATTAGAGTTTCTGTTCTGAATTTTGCTAAAATCGATTCATAAATGAAAAAGTTAAAAGGGGGGTGCCCGTTTCGGTGGGACACCCTATATTAATAATCTGGAAGAAAATGAAATTTGTAAAATGTGTGACAATTTTTCAGAAAAGTATTCTGAAATTGTAACATCTGAATTCACAAATCAATTTTATCTGGGAATTTCATTACTAAAAAAAGACTTACATCCAAATATGCCAGAAGTATTTCTTTCAAAATATGGTGTTTTCGAGAGTGATTTATCCGAAGTGTATATTGCTATCATGTTATTGTTAACGGTTCCGGTAACTAGGGTTGCCACCCGTACTTTATAATAAAGTATTGCACGTTATTTCGGGTAATTGTACTTTATACTTTACGAGAACAATAATGTACGCAAAAATACTTTATTTTGCATGATTTGATTTTTCTGGGGTTCAATAAAGTTTGGTCGTTGGCATGTTTGCTTAAAACAAAACGTTATCGATTGAGCTATAATGAAGCCGAATAGATAGGTTGCCACTGCCGACTCGCCAGCGCCGTTTAAATGCTGGTTTTTGAACAATGAGGTATATAGAGTGCGCATGAGACCAATTTGGTCCTCATATGGGGAAATTTTGACAGTTAGTCCTCACTCTCTCTAATTTATGAGTGTGTCGTTCAATAGGGACCTCCTTTGATCGATCATGGCTTGAGAAAAGGAAGGCGATATGTTGGTGTCGTTTCTGTTAAAACGGCACCAACATATCGACATATCCAAGATGTCTGCCACCATACGTGGTCACATTTTTGACCGGATGCGCGCTCTAGATAACTCATTGTTTTTGAATGTAACCTAACCTCACATTTCAGTACTGTCAATGACATAGTCAAAACTTTTGTGTAAAACGGTTTGAGTGCAATACTTGGGTTTTATAAATTATTGTTACAGTAAGTTATGGACGAGGACAACTTCAATAAGCAAATTACACTTAAAAAACGTACTTGTGATAATGAAACGGATCAAATAAATAATGAATATGTTTCACCGAGAAAATGCGTCAAAAAAGTGATACGACGAAACAGAAAAATAAACGATTGCAGAAATATAAAAGCCAATGGGAAATCGAACACGGTGATTGGTTAGAAAAAGATTATCAAAATGAATATAATGGAAAATGCAAATAATGTGGAATTACATTTGAAATTGAAAAGTAGACTTGAATAAAAGACAAAGTGCCAAAAAAAAGGAAATTTCTTTTTTTTCTTTAAAAAGGTGCTAAATGTCATGCTTCATGTTCTCTACAAGGGGCCAAGTTCCAAACGAATATCTGCTCATGTATTGGCTTCACAGGCGGCGTTCTTGTGCAACCCACAAGCATCGTGTCTTAAAGAAAGGTCAAAGTGCCATCGTTTGGTTTCGTGCAGTCGTGTCACAGCTCAGCTATTGCTTGCTCGACATTGTGTTGTTTATTATAAACAATAAAATGAATGTAGAAACAAATAATAATAAGAGCAAATATATAACGGGAATTAAATTTGAACATCAACAACAACTAAAGTGGCCGGTAATGAATATGTATCTCGCAAAGGAAAAACTATTCCAGAAGAAAAGCAACCGTAACCTAAAGTAGGATGTTTACTTGTAAACTAAGAAAGTTTTTTACTGATTTAAGGTAATATGCAAGTGTTACAATGATGGTTGTAAAAAGATGGCAGGTGAACAAAAAAATAAACTCCTTGATAATTTCTACTTTTTGGATCTAAAAGCACAAGGACCATATTACATGTCTCATATACATTTAGTAGAAGTTAAAAGAAGACGTCACGGACAATATACTGACCCGCGTGAGAGCAGAAGGCAGGCTTCCTTATCTTATACTTTGCCTGATGGATCAGGAAACATTGTAAAAGTTTGCAAGAAATCCTTTATGAATATATTGTCATTGGGGAAGAAAAAAATGGCAGTTATAATAACAAAGAAAAACGGTAATTAACTTATACAGATAAACGCGGAACTCACGACAATCATCGAAAAGTATATAGTAAACAAGATCGCGAGCGAATTATAAGTCATATAAATTCAATACCAAAAGACGAAAGTCATTACTCTCGTGCAAAATTACACCTAAGCCCAGACTTTAACATACATCGTCTTTCAAAAGTCTTTAATCAAAAGTATCCTCAAACTCAAGTGGGTTATAAATACTACAGTAGAGTGTTAAAACAAGAATTTCCAAAGCCAGAACGGATACTTGTAAAACGTGCGATAGATATGCATGTGAGATAAAAATGGACGAACCTGCATCGCAATCTGTAAGTAAAGACTAAGAGTTGCACCACCGTAAGGCCGAAAAGGCTCAAACCACCCTTAAACAAGAATGCGCTTCCTCGCAACAACCAGGAAGTGAGACTTGAACAATAACAATAGACTTTGAAAAAGTATTGTTTATTCTAACGCTAACACACTCCGACATGTATTATACGAAGCAACTGTCTGTTTACAACTTTAGCGTGCACATTACTGTTACCAATGAAGCCTACATGTGTATTTGGAATGAAACCCTTGCTTTCAGGGGGTCTAATGAAATGATGTCTTGTTTACCAAAAGTTTTGAACACTGACGTTACAGAGAAGACCAAACTGACAATATGGTGTGACAACTGCACTGGTCAAAATAAAAATCGGGTAGCGATATTTCTGATGTTTTTTTTTTTAAACATCTATTGGTCTTTTCACAAAAATTACTATGAAATTTCTCGTTAGCGGCCATAGCTACCTACCAAACGATCAACATTTTGCAAAGATCGGAAAAAGAAGAAGATTTAAAAATGCTACGTACCTGAGGACATAGAAGAACTCGTAAGAGATACCAGAGCAATACAGCCATACAAAGTTGTAAAAATGAAACCTGGTAAGTTTTTTTGATTTGCAGCAAGTCGCGGAGGCTCTAATATCTACTAATAAGCTTTCAATTTCAAAGCTATCACAGATACGCGTTACGAAAGAAAACCCGGGATACGTGTTTATTAGAAAATCGCATAGTGAGATTGAATCTTGGGAAAAGATTAAAGTTCTGAAGAAAAATATATTTGAATACCAAATAAAATACGCCCAGATAGTTGTACAAGAATCCAAACCACAACTTAATGCAGCAAAAAAGCAATATTGCCTGTTATGATTCCCTCTTTGATTTTACCAGAACACCAAGCCTTCTACAAAAAAATTACAGCCTAGTTAGCGGCACTTACCTACCACGAAAAAGCTCGTGGTACTTAGCCCTTTTCTATTTATACCATTTTGTTTTGTTTACCTTGAAAACATTTTTTGATTCATGTTATTTTTTCTCACAATGAATGTATTTTAAGTCTGTTAATAAACATATTTTTCTTGCAACCAAAATTTTTATTCATAAATGGTTAAATAAATCAGTTTTTTCACTCCTCTGAAAATTTTGCTTTTTGGCACTTAGCCCCTTATTCAATTGCTTCAGCAGGGATAGGACAAGTAAGGAGAATTTTTTTTGTCCATTTGTGTTTGTTGTACAATGAGTGTCCAGACGAGAGTAATATTTAAAATTATTTGATTTATAATTCAGTCTTTCCATAACAACCATAAAAGCATGATTATTTGATGGTGACTGTTGATGATTGATAGATAAGGTGAGGTATTTTTATTATTTTCAGGTTAAACAACATTTGCGAACAAAACAACACAAATCAAAATTAGAAATGAAGAAGAGAACATCTGGATTACTTGAGAAATTTCTTGACTCTTCTGCTTCTAGATCATCTAAACCTTCATTCTGCAGTGATAAAGAAAATGTTGTTGCGGCTGAATTAGCACTAACATATCATACTGTAAAAAATAATTTATTCTACAACAGTATGGACTGTACTATCAAATTGAATAAAATAATTTATGCAAATTCAAATACAGCCACAGGAATTCATCAAGCTAGAACAAAAATGGAAGCACTAGTTACAGAGATGTTGGGCCATATTCTATAACGTGTCCCATAATTGGCGCCCTTTCTGATAGGTGTAGATAGAGGAGGAAATTCTAAGACGAAAAGTCTTATACCATTTTTTGTACTGACATATAAGTAATGAGTAATTAATTAAAACAAATAACGAATCAGATGCCGGCTACAGCGATAAGAGGAGAAGGGGGCGGAGTCTAGCAGTTACAGATTTCAACAATAAGGATGCTCGTACAACGCCGAATAATGTTGGATTATTTTTAATGAAAATCTGTGGGGTTAGTGAATTTTTTTTTAAATTACGAAAGTCTTCATTTTTAGGTGAATTAATTAGTAATATTAATAGAAAATAAATTTAGTCAAGTTTACCAAGTTAGAAATAGATTTTGAGATAAAATTCTTTCTCTACTCCCATGTTAGAGTAGCATTATTCCATGTTCGACAACTGTACTGGAATGATTTCATTCCAGTACAGATTTTTCATTCCACAACAGCTAAATTAACGAATAGGAGCGTAGCATTTTGCTTGGTAACTATGGATGCGTTATTAGTTTAACGTTTAACCTATAAAGAGTCAAATAAATTTTAAATTTTCAATGACATTTGTCATTTGTTATTAAAGTAAACCTAACATTTTGACCGGTAACCATGAGAACATAACTTGTTTAAAATCTAACAACTAGAGACCGGCAAACAATTAAACAGTTTGGCGAAATTTTGATTAAAAAATAAATAATTTTTATCATAATGTCCAGTGATAGTGACAGTGATATAGAAAATGTAACACCCCCTGATATTGTTGCAAGAGCTGCAACAGCAACAAACAGTTTGTTATCGAAAAAATCTGAAGAAAGATATGAATTTGATGGACTGGAGGAAAAAAAATAAAATTTCATCTTTTTCGGAAGACGTACTAATATTATATTTTGATGAAATGTCGAATAATTTCAAGTCTTCAACTATATGGAAAAACTATTCTATATTAAAATGTACATTGAATCTTAAACATAGAGTTGACATTGGAAAATATGCAAAATTATACAGCTTAATAAAAAGAAAATCTGAATGATACAAAGGAAAAAAGTCTAAAATAGTTACCACGAATCTACACCTATCAGGAAGGGCGCCACTTGTGGGACACGTTGTATACAAAGTGTAAAAGATGATATTAATGACAACCGCCACAAATGCGATTATTAAAGGTCATTTTCAAACCCAAACATTTCGTGCATTTTTCAATAAATTTTGATGATCTAAACGGCATTTGAAAGGGCATTTCGTCGTTGTTGTCGTGAATTATCAGATTTTTGGAAATTCGACCGTAGTCCAGAGTTACAAAAGAAAAACCGGAAGCATGTTTTTTTATATTTTCGATTATAACCCTGTCAATTTTTCTTATTTTTGAATGAATTTCACACAGCTTGTATAAAATTAAAAGCGCTTTCCAATTATGATATTTTCCGATCGCATTGTTAGTTTTTCGGGAAATTTATGAAAAACGAATTGTTGTTGTTACAGTGGCTTACTTCATCCACTTCATCATTAGTGACAGTGGCTTACTTCATCCACTGTCGGATAGAGGGCCTCATCATAATTACAGACCGCTTTATCATATATCTGAGGCGACCACCTTACTTGTTTGCAATGTTGTCAAACCTCTTTTTTATGATTTAAAACCACACCTTCGGTTTTTGTAAATTGATGGTCACCTATTTGTGTTTATAACATTTCGAGTATTTATAAGCTTTTTTCCTTTGTAATTGTTTTTTCTTTTGGTTGAAAATAAAAATATTAGACGCCCCTATTTGTTTAGAATTAACGTTTCAAAAGCTGCGATTTCCATAATGTTTGCAGTTTGTGCAGTAGGAGAAGTATTGCCACCATATGGTTTACAAAGCGGAAAGGATTTATGATATATGCTATGCTATGCTGGAGGACCTCCATGACCAGATACAACAGAACCAGATCAGGTTGGTTTGATTCTTACACATTTAAAGATTGGTTCAATACAATTGTCATACCGTGGGCTAGAAAAAAACAAGGTCCGAAGATCATTATTGGTGATAATCTGCCATCTCACTTAAATGTCGACCTTATTGTAAGCTGTCAACGTAACAACATAAAATTTATGTATTTACCTCCGAATTCGACCCATATTACTCAGCCCCTTGATGTGGGTTATTTTGGTCAATTAAAAAGAGTCTGGAAACAAATTATTACCAGCTACAAATTAAAAAATCCAAAAGAATCTACGGTCAATAAGTCAACATTCCCGACATTACGCAAGAGTTTAGTACAAAAAAATGAGTTTTAATGATATTAAAAACATTAGAAGTGCATCTAGGGCGACAAGAATTGTCCCCTGTACCGGCAGCAGGTTTTAAAAAACTTCCTAAACAGAGATATGAAAAACATGTTGATGGAAGTCAAATTGGTGATTCGTTATTAGAATATTTAAAAGAAGTTAGTACTCCTTCGACCTCAAATCAGAAGCAAAGAAAAAAGATGGTGAAAGTTGTTCCTGGGAGGTCTGTTAATCAAGAAGACTTCACTTCGAATGAAGAAAGAAATTCAATAATCAGTGACGAAATAAGTGAAAAAGATTTTGACGAAGACATTATTTATGAAAATTACATTCGCAATGACTTCAATGAAAACTGTGATGAAAAGGACGATTTACAAACCTCTATAATTATACCAAAGACTGACAATTAAGTGATAGTAGCATTTCCAGGCAAAAACACGATTAAGCATTTTATAGGTCTTGTTCAAAATAACGATTCTGACGAATACACAATCAAATTTTTAAGAAAAAATAAATCAAAACGCATTTATTTTTCCTCAAATAGACGATGTTTCGCAAATATTTAACAGCAATATTGTCAAGATCACAGTAAAAAATCCCACCGTGTAAAATCGAAAATGTGCAGTGTAAATAATATAGTTATATTTTAGTGTTAATTTACACTAAAATTTAACCCTAGATTCTTTTCGTGTAAAAAGTACACTAAAGCATTCATTTAGTGTTACATTAACTCTAAATAACTCTAACAGAACACTACTTATTTCATCGAACACGCGAGACGTACAATTCAACTCTATCCAAACTCTGTGAGGTTATGAGTAAGCAATGGCTTTGCTGTGTCGTATGCATCTTTGAATTGTATTGCAGTCGTTGGTCGTTGGAGATCTTTGTTGATTTTCGTTTGTACTTGTGATTTTGTGAATGGTGGAAACGGGCAAGTAGATACTAATTATTTTAAAAAAATATAAAGTTGCGAAAGGGATAATTGCAAATATATAATTGATATTTGTGCATGGTGTCGCTATTTTTTCAACATATTTTATAGGTGAAATAAGAAGGCAAGGAATTGTGTTATAATAATTTATCTCCCGTTTAACACAATCTAACGTAATCCAATGCCTAAGTTTTTACGATTTGACTGTAGAGCAATCCAAAAACTTTTAGAGCTTCATTAGGTATTGTTACTGTAGAATTGGTCAGAGTAGATTATATATATGGTACATAGATTGGGAGCTATTATTTAGTGTAATAAAACTCACATTTGCTCAAACAATCCAAAAAGGATGACAGCAATATTCCTAAAACTTCTTCATATTATTAGACGAGAGATTTAAAGAAGGCTCACTCAGCACTTGTGGTTTACAGTAATTTATTATTAACAATAAATATGTTGGTTTTTCATAGCTATCATTTGCATAGTTATTTCAATTTTTAAAAGGGTATCTAGATATCATTATTATTAACGAAAAGTAATATAAAAGGTAATAATTACGTTTCTATTCATTTCCTAGGGTGAAGATGTTTATCAAAATTAAGTACCTCCATACCATTAAAATGGCAAAAATTTCAAGTGATTTTTGCTATGAGGATTATGAAAATTTAGGCAAGAATTTAACGCTTTTCTCTGTTATAATAAATATAATTACTGTGATACTATTTCAGCCCGAAAAAAATTTCCAGAGCTTGGCGTAGATCCCATCATTTTCTTGGATAAACAAATGTGCATCTTAGAAAATGACGTTTTAGCTGATTTTGTTATAGAAGCAACAAAAAATCAGCAGCAAGTTGAACTTCTTATTCGTAAAAATCGGGAAGCTGACAGTGAGTTACAAAGCCCAATAAATAACAAGGAGTAAAAATCTTTGTATGTAACATCTAGGTTGTCGTTCCGATAATACAATATTCCTAACTAGTGTTGATAATTGGAGTCAAAGTACCGACACAGACACAGAATACATAACAATCAGCTTTGTTGACAATTTGGAAAATACAGGTCTATTGTTCTCAACAAATTTTGATCCAACTGTCAAAATTGGTATTATATTTGCACAAATAAATGTTTGCAGAACAAACTCGAAGCCAAGTAAATAAGGTTCCAATTGCTAGAGAAGAAAATGATGTACTATTACATCATATAAATGTACTATTACATCATATAAATAAATCATTTAAGTTGAAACTATATGAAGCTTTTGAAATTTATAAACATTTATCAAAAAACAAAAAATTGCTTAATGAAAGAACTGATCTTGGTTTTGAACCTTTTTTCAAACAGTTGAGACATTTTTAATTCTAACATTATATGATAGTTATGATGTCGATATCTGATGGAATGATTATTATTCGTCTGTTTTGATTATGTAATTGTATTTTTCTTTATTTCCTATACTTTTCTGATTTGATTGTTTAACGATAAATTTTTATTTTAATACTTTTAATTAGTCCATTATTGAGGGTTAATTATTTGTGAGAGATAAAAAATTTATAAAAAAATTCAAAGTCTATAGATTATCATTTTGAAAACCAATATAATTCTGACAATTGTTAAAATATTGTTAGGCTGATATCGGTATAAAACCAGTTCGTTTAGTTTTGAAGTATTTCATTATAATTCAGATTTTGTCAATTTCGTTTCAACAAAAATAGTGATATCAGCTTTGGTTTAGTTTTATAATTTTCGACCTACACAATATTTTTGATATTATTATTATTGATGTGAGTAATTTCTATCCTTTGTAATGTTGGTTTTCATATATTATATATCCCTCTTTTATTTCTAGTTGGTACTGATGATGGTTTTTTAAGAAAACCGAAACTAGTATACTAAATCGTTAAATAAATTTTCCTTGGTATAATAGAACAAGTCAGTTTCAATAATTTAATATTTCGATTAATACCATGGATGGCACACAATTATCTAATTATGGTACTATTTAAAATACCCGAAACACCTTCAGTGAAGAGAGAACTGACAGTTGAGGTAGGCAAATGCAAAATATCCGGTGTTCATTTAAATTCCTTCTCGCAGTATCCACTAACAGTATCCTAAGGAATACAAATTTACGATTGTCTTTAAAAAAGTTTATCTTACATTTACATGCCAAAGGTATGTCACAATTGTTATTAATGTACATAAATGTTTGCTATTTAAATAAATCAACCTCTTGAAGAAATAATTAACAAAATCACCACAAGCAACCATATCTTATCGCTCAAGGAAGCTGTAAAGCAACCATCCCTCAATACAATATAGTTCTCGATCAAAAATCGATACCGTGTCCATACTTTTGCTCCAGTAAAAAAGCCTTTGAATTGCTTTTTATGTCCCATTACATATTTGATGTGTCATATGACGAACAATTAACTATCTTTTGCAGTTCATGCAAAACCAGAAGTAATGTACACACCAAAGATGATTGAATTACGATCAAGAATTTTTAATTGTGTTCAAATACTGATTGCTCTTTAAAACTTAACAAAAAGAAGAAGAATATTTTCTATTAAGTTTATTTGTTTTAAGAAGAAATATACTTTTTGTGTGTTTGTTATATAAAAGACGTTTCTATATTTTTATATTACATACTTTTAAGGCACATCACTTCCAAAATGTTTTCATGTTTTTTATGTCAAAGCACATCATGTACTGTTAACGAAATTATCCTCCATCTAAGACTATCACATGCCTTTTTGATAGTCCAAAACTGAAATTAAAATGTTGTGTTCCTTACTGCGACAATTATTATAAAACGGTTAGTGGCCTTAGAAAACATGTTTTCGCATTTGAATCATATAATTAGTTCATCAATTTTTAATCACGCACGATAATAACCATAACCATAACATAACTAACATTTCTCCACTGTTTGGAATCTATCACTGATCCTCAGACTCTCTTTTCTGACAATGACATTCATAGAAACGAGAACGTAAATAATCTATCGACTGAATGTGCAAACATTTAACGTGAATAGCCATAATACACCAAATAACGCAGAAGAAGATGCAGAAGAAAACGAGTTTGCTAACACTGGTGACGTTACAAAATTAGAAAATATTTTTCAAATGTTCTTCGTACAATTAATGATACTCGCCATACCTGATTCGCAATTTCAGATATTTTTTCTTCCGTTAATGAATTGTTAGATAATGTTTTTGACGTATTGTTACTATCAGAGAATACATGTAAAAAAAGAATTTAAAAGTACAGCACTATCTACAAGAGAAATAAAACTACCAATAACTCTGATATAATTTTACCCATAGAGAAGCATTTAGGCATGCGTAACGAAAATATATACGACCGTCAAACAAACAGTTATATTGAAAAAAATATTTCGAAAACATTTCAGTACATACCCCTTTTACTAACACTTAAAAATATAGGGTGCTATTCAGAAACATTTTAGTTAGTAACCATTTAATCATTACTAAAAAGTTACTAGTTTAGTAACATGCTAGTAGCGATTAAGATGTGAATATTTTAAACGTATTCAGAAACAATTATTATGCTCATTCTAACTTTAGTTGCTAACTAATTACAAAACGGCGTTGCCAGCTCAAGTAACACATAAAAGTATTATTTTTTAATGAAAATAAAATGTGTATGTCCTTATAGATGTATCAAAATAAGCATTGAGGTAACTATTAGTTGGTAAAATTCAATTTTTTGCTTGATTTTTGATTAATTAACATAATATATAATAAATTAATGCAATTTATATCAACGTAGTATATCTGAAAGTATTTCAAATTTGAATATGACAATGTCAAAATATAGTGTCAAAATTTCTTTTAAAGTATCATGTCTATTGATTAATTGAGTTATTTGAAATAGACATGAAAAAATTTTGAAAACAAAAATAGGGATGAAAATTGAACTCAGGAAGAGATTTTTTTTTACTTGAACATATTAATCAAATTGAAAATTAAAAAATAGACATCACCAAGAGCATTAAAAGAAGTCATTATAATAAATGCACTTGGTCTTTTTTGAATATATACCGAAATCTAAATTCGTCTCAATTAAGCATATTCTTAACCCCTTGCCTTATGAATCGAGCGACGATTGTGTGTGCCACTTTCGATGCAAGCTTTTCTCATGCGTCGTGACCAGAAGCAGTTTCATCACAGGCTAAATTGTGACCAAGTCAGTGGATATTAATCGTACTGCATTTACTATTTAATCAAACCACAGAGTTTGATAATTATATTTCATTGTTATTTAAAAAATGCAACTGTATATTGCAACTGTAACAAACAATAACGCAAAAACAAAAACATTATCGCGTAAAAACAATAACGTGTCTGATACGTGATTTTAACTTTTGGCCAGAAAGAATCATCACGTGTGTGATACGATGTTTTCATTTTAGGCACAGTTGTACGATCACGTCTCCCATACGTTGTTTTAAGACAAAGGTTTAAGAAGATTTTTCAGTGTTTTATAAATTCTAACTCTGTTTCGCGTTATATTTACAACTTGCTTTACTTCAACCGATTTTTATTTCCGCCATGTTTTTCTCTACTAACGTTAATCAACCATTAAACTACCCCTTTAGTAGCGACTAAATTTCTCGGTCACATGGTTGAAAATTAGTCAGTGATTAAAATGTAACTAAAAGTTAGTCGCGCCTTGAATAGTTTCTGAATAGACACACGTCAATTTGTAGTTAGCTAAGGCTTAATCATAAATTAGTTACGATTAAAAAAATTTTCTGAATAGCACCCATAATATCGAGCAATAAAAATCTTTTCAAATAAATGTTAGATACTTCTCAAAATATTTACCATGAAAATGACTTAGTTATGCATGGCTCTTACAGACAAAATAAGTGCCTGTTTAATGAACAAGAAAATTGTTATTCAGTTACAGATATACTATGACGACTTTGAGACTGTCCGTTAGGGTCTAAAACAGGATGCCATAAGATGGGCGCCTTTTATTTTTCTAATGAAAATGTACCTCCTATCTTGCATTCTAACCTTAAACATAATCACTTATTGTCTTTACTTTTCACAAATGATCTGAAAACGTCTGATAACTCAAATGAAGTTATAACATTAAATGATATATTGAAACCCATTGTCAACGATATACAAAAATTAGAGTCAGTAGGATTTCAAATAGAAGGATTTAATGAGCCTATTTTTGCTACAATCACATCCCTAAGTCACGATAACTTAGCTGCTAATTCTTTATATGGGATGGTAGAATCTTTCCAATAAAACTGTCGTGTATGTATAACACATAACTCGCAGATTCAAAATAGGTACACAGACAAAAATTGTACCCTTCGATTTAATCAGTTATATGAAGAGCATTGTAAGTCTGCAACTTTTAACAAAAATGTTTTTGAAGTGAAGTACCAAAGCATCTTGAACGATATAAAATTTTTCACATTGTTTGATTCTGCATCCGTAGATAGCATGCATGAGATATTGGAAGGTTCAATACGTATTAAAATTATTTTTTACAGAACTTTTAGCTGAAAGCTGTCTTAGTTTAAATGAATTATATAACAGGATATATGTCTATAATTATGGCTACTTAAATCGTTGTAATAAACCGAGTTTAATAACATTGGACAAAACCAGTAATTCATTAGGTCAAAAGGCTGCTCAGGCATGGTGTCTAATACGATATATTCCACTGATAATAGATGATGCCGTAACGTATTTGATGCCAAAATTCGATGTCGTATTTACTCTATTACAAATTATGTCCATAATTTTTGCACCACGAATTTCAGAAGAAATGATCCTAACTTTAGAAGGTGTAATAGAAAATCATCTGCAAGCATTTCAGTGCTTGTTTAAATCTAACTTAATTCCAAAACAACATCTTCTTTTGCATTACCCTCGTATCATCCGTCTCATGGGTCCACCAATACGTATGTGGTGTATGCGTTACAAAGGGAAACAGTCTGTTTTAAAACAACTTGCTAATAAGTTAAAAAATTATAAGAACATGGCAAAAACTTTAGCAGTTCGTTTTCAACAGTTATCCTTTTTTTTGTGATATCATTGTCATTGAAAACAATGTGTTTTTTATAACTGAAAAATGTAATACTCTAAACTTTTCCAAACATATTCACGCCTATAAAATTGGTAACTTTCTAGAAACAGTACAGAATGTCGTAAATATAAAATTTCTTACTTACGCTGAACCTCTAAATCTTCATCAAACATATTACTCTTCAGATTGGTATGTAGTGCCAAAATACTTTTAAACATTTTGAAAGTGAGTACCTATATTGGTTTATTATAGTCTAGTAGATTATGTTCTTATATTTTTATATTTTGTTATTGTTCGATGTTATTTTGATGTACATACATGTGTTTAAATAAATTTGTTAAATACTTTATTTATGGGTTTTTTTAACCTTTTTAGTCACATTATAGTGTAGCTTTTAAAATTACCGCCTCAAAATACTTATACCCTAGTTAAACAAAATTGAAATTTACACTAATTAGAGTCTCATGCAGTTACACTATAAAAACACTAACAGACATAAATGTACACTATATCTAGGGTTCATATAACACTGTGTTAGTGTATTAATAACACCAACAGTTACACTACAAGTAGTGTAAACTTATACACTATTTAGAGGGACCTATATATGCACTAAATAGTGTTGTCTTGAGTTAATTTTTCGTCAAAATTTTTTACTGTGATTTTACCGAAACCAAATATCACACGAGGAATTCATTATTTTAATTCTAACTTAAGTTCATTCAAATTTTAATGATTTGTAACGTTTGTTCCTATCAGAAGAAAGAATTTTTTTCTTTTGTATTTTTGTAATAGAATATATTTTTGTTGAAATTAAGATATAAATATTTTTTATATACCGCGTTTTTCATCTTAATGTTCCCAGTTCTTATGGCAGCCCCTATTAATTGCCGGGCGATTTGAAAAATATTTTGAGGATTTGTAGGGTAGTCCCCAGGGAACATTTTACCAAAATTTGAGCCTTGTCACTCATTGAGAATTTGGTGAAAAACCGCTTTAATAGGAAAATGTTGCGATCAACCTCTTTCTAAATTTGACATTAAATAATCTACAGTGATATGACGATCCGTGGAAAACAGATTTTTTTCGTTTTTCGTCGCAAAATCCTGGAAAAACCGAAAAAAATGCTTTCTAAGATCGATCATGAATGAAAAGTTCATTGGCCACAATCAGCTGTTTACTACTATTTTACTCTTGAATAGTGTAAGAGTCTTTATCGCTTGTATTTGTTTATTTTTTCAACTGCTTGACACTTAATATGTTTGATAACAATAATTAGAACTGGGGAAAAAATGAAAGACGCCCATCATCTTTGAAATGAGGCAGAAAATAAAAATACCAGTAATAAAAATATCAAGTAATTAAAAAAATAAACAAACACAAGTGATAAACAATCTTACACTATTTAAGAGTAAAACAGTAGTATACAACTGTTAGTGGCCTATGAACTTTTCATTCATGATCGATCTCAGAAAAGCAATTTTTAAGTTTTTCCAGGATTTTGCGAAGAAAAATGTGAAAAAACTATTTTCCACGGATAATCATATCACTGTAGATCATTTAATGTCAAATTTACAAAGAGGTCGAAAGCAACATTTTCCGATTAAAGTGGTTTTTCGCCAATTTCCCAATGAGTGCCGAGGCTCAAATTTTGGTAAAATGTTCCCTAGGGACTAGCCTACAAATTCTCAAAATATTTTTCAAATCGTCCGGCAATTAATAGAGGCTGCCATAAGAACTGGGAACATTTCGTTGAAAAACACGGTATAAACTTTTCAATAAAAATATTGAATGTTTGGCATTTTGATTTGTGTTGCTTTTGAGATGTCTTGCATGTGTTTGATAAAAAATTTTCTAGAGATTTCGAATATTTTCATTTAATCTTTAATAATTTAATGACTAGTAATATATTGGTAATATTTTATATTGAGACTTATCATATTGTTTAGAACTTGATGCAAATGTGTGTCTTTTCACGTTTCTGTTGTTTTATGCGTGGTTTTTTGTTTATATTGATTTGCATTAAGAAGTATTGATTTTTGTATTGAAAAAGAAGCCTTGAAGAAGCAACAAATTGTTGCGGAACGTTGGCTAATAAATTTTTCTAGAACAAAATCATCTAATTGATTAACACTAGATTGCCTAAGCAAGTCATTTTGATTGCTTTTGAATTTCAATTAAAAAAATAATTATTTAAATAATGACACAGCTTCTTATAATTTTGTGACTTTTTCTACAACATATAAATGGGTTAATTAATCATTGTTGTTTGATTGCTTGGAAAAGACCAGTTGGGCTCTGGATTGAAATAACATGATAACATGCAAGTTCATGATAAATTGTCGATTTCGACATATACTTGATAAGTTGCAGTTGTTGAATAACTAAAGTTATTGATATTGTTATTCGTAATTGTTATTCGAAATTGTTATTCGAATCTTTATGCCAGACGTGACCACGCACTTTGTTCCCTTTGACAGCGTTGTAACGTAATTCAGATGGGAAGGAGGAACACAGAGTGTATGATCTCATACTGTAATCGATACGCCGGCGCACCTGTCGACTTTGCTCAGGCCTGCTTTACGCACTGCCTGTCGTTCTAACACGTTGTTCGGTTGATTTCTTTCGCGCCCTAAGTTCATAAAAGAAATGTCCAACAGAAGAGAACCATTAGAAAAGCTAAGAGAGATAGGTGAAGAGTGTTCAGACATAGAATCAAATGCAGCGAGATGGGAACTATCATCTGAAGATGAACCAGATCAAATTCAAAGTAAGACATCTGATGCTGAAGAGAGCGATCAAGAGGCGATCACCAACGATGAAAATGAAGATGTCATCAATGTGCCCTGGAAAAGGCGTAGGGTGCTTATTAGTTCAGATGAAGAAACTGAAAATACCACTCAAGAGACCGAAACAGCTGCAGATGGTACTGTGTGGTCGAAATTTGACGAAAGCGGTATTCCCGGAAGGCTACCATCTACGTGTATTTTCAAGGGTGTAACAGGGCCAACAGGCTACGCAAGAAGAAACGTTATGGCAAATAATCTTGTCAGTGCATTCTCGTTAATAATAAATGATTATATTATCAAGCATATAAAAAAGGGCACAGAAGAAGAAGCCCGCCGAATTTTAGATTGCGATTGGACAACTGCACTGCCGGAAATACGTGCATTTGTTGGCATTTTATATGCTCGTGAACTCGAGGCAAAAAATTTAAAATTAAGTTATTTATGGTCAGTCAAGTGGGGTCCCGAATTTTTCAGAAAAACTATGTCCCGAGATAAGTTCAAGCAAATTCTACGATTTATTCGTTTTGACAAACAAACTGAAAGAAGTACACGCATTCGAACAAATAAATTTGCCTTGGTAGAGGAAATATGGAACAAATTTATTGAAAACAATCAAGCCTGCTATCAACCATGGCAAAACATAACAGTCGACGAACAATTATTTCCCACAAAAGCGAGGTGCAAGTTTATTCAATATATACCTATTAAACCAAATAAATTTGGCATCAAATTCTGGCTTGCATCAGACGTTACAAGCAAGTACGTGTTGAATAGTTTTGCTTACTTGGGGAAAGATAAACAACGACCATTGTCAATGCTTCTAAGCGAATACGTTGTTCTGAAACTTGTCGAACCATATACAGGCTGTGGAAGAAATGTCACAACCGACAACTTTTTTACGAGCGTGTCACTAGCGACGAAATTATAGGCCAAAAAAACTACATTAGTTGGAACTATTAGAGGAAATAAAAGGGAATTACCCAAAGCAGCCAAACAATCGAAGGACAACATGTCTCGTTTTTCCACTCTCCTATATAGATCAGAAAATTGTGTCCTTACAATATACCGAGAGGGTAAAGTGAATAGAAACATTAGCGAATGTAGCTCTCCTTCCTCTTACAGCCGTTTCGTTCTCTATGTTAGAAAGAGATCGAGAGAACTAAGGCGTTAGTGAGGCAGAGTATAATTAATTAAGTTTACCTACTTCTACCACTACTCTAGTCAATGGAGAAGAGAGCTCTTATCGATATCTGAGATAGACAAAGACAAGTTTCTATTTTACCTTCTTTCTCTCTCCAACAGAATTCAGGAAAAGGTAGTGAGTATCGAATATTGAATAGACAGAGAGAGCTATTGTCCTCTCTGTCTATTCAATAGAGTTGAATTAGCTATCGTTACTAGAGTAGTGGTACAAGTAGGTAGACTTAAGTTCATTATACTCCGCCTCACTAACGTCTTAGTTCTCTCTACCTCTTTCTAACATAGAAAACGAAACGGCTGTAAGAGGGAGAGCGCTACATTCGCTAATGTTTCCATTTACTTTACCCTCTCGCTATAAAAACAAACCGAACAAAAGAGTGGCTGTTCTAAGTTCCAGGCATAAATTTGTTTAAAATTGTTAAAAGTAATAGAAAAATGTTACTAGATTCTATTCAGTTTTATAATAAAACAAAATTTGGAGTTGATATAACAGATCAAATGGCCAGAAATACGGTGAAGTCTAGTTCTCGTAGTTGGACCCTCCAAATATTTTTTAACATTTTTGATTTGGCTGCAATAAATGCTTGGATCCTTTATAAAGAAGTGACCGGAATACAAATAAAACGAAAACAGTTCCTGTTTCAATTAGCAGAACAGTTTTCCGCCGATTACACAACTGAAAGAGAGAAACATTCATCACAACAGGAAGACCCACAAGTATCAACTGCAACATCTTCAAATACAACAGATGCTACCAAACGAAAAATTTGTCAAATACGACTTTACCACAATAACAAAACAAATAATATTTGTCAAAAATGTAAAAAGTATGTTTGCGGAAGATGTACATCCAAAAAAAAATTGCACTTTCATTTGCTTAAAATGTCCAGATAATGTATAAATTATTTTTTTCGAACTGAAATACATCTTTTTTATTGTTAATACTTTTTAATAACTTGTTATATGACTGTAAGTGATATAAAATATATTAAAATTTACTATTAAACAAATTTCTTTGCGCATTAGTTATTTTTTCACAATGCAGTCATTTTGACTGCTTTCAGGCAATATAGGTGTATACTAAGCTCCCGTCTTTCTAGAATTAAAAAGAGTCCTTTATACCCGAAAACGTAATATGATTGATATTTTCAATAAAAAGTTTGAAAATTAACACAAAATGTTTTTAATACAAAATCCCCACTCCCCAGCAATTAAAGTTACATATTATATACACAAATAAATGAGTTTTCATTCTTATTGGACACTATAATCTTTATTTCAAAAAAATCTTTATTTCTACATCTGGAAAGCAAGAAAGTTGTGTACACTGAATAATAATTTTTTGTTTTTGATATCTTTTCATTGTTTTATAGTTGATGATAATTTCATGTACTGTTGATTTATTTTGTGAAATATTATTCAATTGAATCCTGAGGAAGGGTAGCTATTAGGCACCCGAAACGTTGATGAAAATTGTTTGTGTTTTTGAAATAAAGATTATAGTGTCTAATAAGACTGAAAAATCATTTATTTATTATCGATTACAATGGATAACAATAGATTTTCTGATATTATCTATACAGTTTTAAAAAGCAGAATTTGTTTGTGTAAAGTATCCTATTATCACTGTATAAAAGGCAATGGTACAGGTTTTATAAGGACGGGCAACTTAACACCTATGTTGGGGTAACTTTGCCTAAATTTTAAAAAATAAAAAAATATATATTGACTTCAAATCTGCCTCTAATAAGACATGCACTTGATAGTATTAACATGAATGTTTCATATACATATGTAAAAACTACGATGGTATAACCAACATGGAAAAAGTTATATATACCAGTTTCACGATAGTATTAGAATCTTCACACGAACTTAACAAAATGAAATTTCCCAATTGTATCTGGAAATTATAAAACCGTCAGATTGGTACACCGTTTTCTAGTGACTTGTGTGGCGATCACGTGATGTAAACATAAGAGACGTTTAAAATTATAACCTCAATCATTATTTGCAATCGGTAAGTTATACGATGTTTGCTGTGCTTTTGTTGATTTTTCCAATCATTGTATGATTTTTCGTAGATTATTTTGATTTTTCATCAATCATTTTGCATTGTCGTTGTTGATTGTATTGATTTTATTAATCGATTATTTCGATTTTTCATTAATTATTTTGAACTCTTATTCGTTTGATTATTGGCTTTGGTATTTTATTTGTTCTTCTCAAAATGGAGGGTTTTAATACTGGTATTGCGGTAAGAAATATACATGCATTACTTTTAATTGCGAAAAAAATGTAATGAATTTAATATCAATAGAAGCAGGGGAGTTTTAACTGATGGAGGCACACGTACACGCTTAGTTTGTGCCAACAATTGTGTGGCTCAAAAAATGATAGCGAATGCTTATAAATTCTTTAAAACGCATGGCCTACACTTGGGACCGTCTGTTGAGGTAATTATATTGCAATAATTAGGTGTTTTATTCATTTTAAAATTATATTGCTTGCAGATGACTGCAAAATGTCTAGAAGTGAGCGTTTCCACAGTAGTCAAGTATAAAAATGGACCTGTCGAAAACTCTAATCCATTAAAACGTGATAGACCACAAACTGCCCACAAGGATCTCGACCCAAACATAAAGACTGAAATTCGAGAAGTAATATATAATATGGTGGAGAGCAGTAAGAAATTTAGGGCTTCATTATTTTGCTTTTTTTAGAATTATGTTCAGTTTTTCGTTTTATTTCATTTTGCAGAAAAGAGGGTTTTTATTTAACTTACTATATTTTATGTTTAAAGAAAATCTTATTTCTGTTTTAGAAAAACGACTGACGTTAAATACTTTGATGGCCACTCTAAAAGACAAACATCTTTACGATTACGGGCAGACCTGTTTGGCAAAATTATTGAAAGATCTAGGTTTTAAATATGTCCAGGACGATAACAGACGTCTCTTGGTGGGAAGAATCGATATAAGGGAAAAACGTCGGCAATTCCTAAAACGGTATATTGACAACCGAATTAGCGGAGATAGAGACGTGGTCGTTCTGGACGAAACCTGGGTTTTTGCCAATGGTACTGCCCGGAAATCATGGCAGGACGACAGCATTAGATCAGTCAAGCGAAGCAGAGGTGATGGAGGTATATTTATAAGAAAAACATATACTGTAAGGTTTCGAAATATTCATATATTTAATTTACAGAACGTTATATCATTATTAATCCTGGTAACAAAAGGGATGGATTCCAAATATGGGTTGTATATTCAAATCAAAAAAGAGCCCTACGACAGACTACCACTGTGAGATGAATGCTGAAAATTTTGAAGAATAGTTTAAAAAGCTAGTGGTAGCTCTGGAGGAACCATCCCTTATTGTGATGGATAATGCCAGTTACCACTCCCGACAAGTGGACAAGCATCCCACCACTGCTTGGAATAAGACATCAATGCAACGTTGGCTAGAGGCACATAACGTGTCATATGGGAAAAATTTGACAAAAAAACAATTATTAGAAATCTGCAAGGAGAACATAAAGGAAAAGGTGCTCGTTGCAGATAAAATCGCCAGTGAGGCCGGTCACGAATTGCTTCGTTTGCCTCCGTACCATTGTATTTTTAATCCGATTGAGATGGTATGGAGTCAGGCGAAGCGATTTTATGACCTAGAAGTCCTCACTGGCATAAACCCTATTCAAGCTTGGGGAAATTCTTTAAATAATGTAACGGAGGAACAGTGGGGAAATTATTTTAGGCACACGGAAGAAATTATAGAGAAATATTGGCGGAAAAAAACCGAAATTTTCACTAATCAAATAATTATTGATGTGAGCTGCGATTCTAGTGATAGCGATCTATGTATCAGCGACACTGATGGCGAAAACTAAATACAGTAAACAAACTTTCATTATCCGATGTCCAAAATATTTTTCCTGACGACCTAGGGATCTCAAAATATTTTTCACATATTCAATTAATTTTATCCTATTAATTTAAAAAAAATAAGCAGATATCAGGAATTCAAACAGAACACAAAATAGTTATTTTTGTATTAAGTGCGCGAAATGTGTGTTTTTTTTAATGGCACCTGAGAATGTCATTTTAGTCGAGACCGCCAGGTCGAGACCTAAAAGACATTCGAAGGTGCCGTTAAAACAGACATTTCGCCACGAAATACAAACAACGTTTTTTCTACAGCCGCTAGAAGAAGAGAAAATAACAGAAATTAGTTGCAACAAAATGATCTGACAAATCTAGTTGTCTACTGCTTACATGGTTACGGTGATAAATAAAAGTGAAAAATTTGTTACAATAGGTATTTTTGTTGAAGAAGTGTGATGAATTCTAATAGCGAAGACGAAATAGATGCAATTGCAAACGCGGCAGTGTCAAATCTTTTGCCTGCTAAATCAAGACTGCAATACGAAAAAACTTATCTTCAGTTTCGGCAGTGGTGTTCTATAAGAAAAATTGATAAAGTAACGGAAAATGTTTTGTTGGCGTATTTGGAAGAGAAGTCTGCCATCTTAAAGCCACCAACACTCTGGTCCCTTTATGCGATGTTGAAGGCCACCTTAAACGTTAAAGAAAATATCGATACACGCAAGTTTCCGAAGTTAGTGCCCTATCTGAAAAGCAAAAGCGTAGGTTACAGAAGCAAGAAGTCGCAAATTTTAGACAAAGAAGACATTAGCAAGTTTATTAACAAAGCGGATGACAAGACATATTTACTGATGAAGGTAAACTTATGATATCAGTGTAATACAAATCTAACAACTCATTTTATTTATAGACTGTGTTAATTTTGGGTATATCGGGAGCCCTTCGACGTGAAGAATTAGTTAAAATGAAGACAACTGACATAGAAGATAAAGAATCTACCTTAATTGTGAAGGTACCTGATTCAAAAACCCACTGCGAACGAGTATTTACTGTTTCAAATTTTCAAAATATAGAAATTGTTAGAAAATATAAAGCTTTGCGGCCTCCACAGGCGACTAGTGACCGTTTCTTTTTAAAATATACCAACGGAAAATGTGTGAAGCAAAATGTTGGAATTAACAAAATCGGAGAGATACCAAGTTTGATCGCAACGTGGCTTAACAAAGACGAACCCAAAAAATATACTGGTCATTGCTTCAGAAGAAGTTCTGCCACTCTTTTGGCGAATGCTGGAGGTGATCTGATTTCAATTAAACGTCATGGTGGCTGGAAGAGCAGTACGGTGGCAGAAACTTACATCGAGGATTGTTTGAATAATAAAATTGAAATTGCCAATAAAATTCAACCTTCTTCCTCTACAGAAAGAAACAAAATCACGCAACCTTCTACATCTACTTCTTTTAATGACGAAAATAACTTTCATTTTCAAGGGACTTCACTCACGCCTTTGGGTATACACGGGGGCACGTTTTCGTCATGCATATTTAATTTTCATATATCAAAGTAAATAACTATTGTTATAGTAAATTAATTGTAATATTGTTCTGCATAATAATTATAAAACCTTTAAAACGATAATTTTAAGTAATGAAGAGAAGGATCGGTAATGAGAGATATCATTATCGATTCCTCCCTTCATTTCTGCTGCTGTTGATGTATTTTCGCGTTTCTAAAATTACAGTGAAAAAATATTATTTTTTCATTGAAAAACAGTGAAAAAAAGATATTTTTTCACTGTTAAAAAACGTCAAACTTTGCGTATCGGTAACTATGCAAAAATGTGACGATTTTTTGACGGCTGTAGAAAAAATTGGTTTTATTGTTAATTTACATCGACATTTTCTATTAACATTCGATTATTTCTTTATTCAGACATTTTATTAAATATGTTTTCATATGTTGAATGTATTTTTGACTGTTTTTTCTACTAATATTAATACATTATTGATTGCTATAACGCAATTATTTATTTGTATGATAAAATTAATTGAATATGTGAAAAAAATTTTGGGATCCCCGTGCAATCGGGAAAAATATTTTTGAACATCCGATAATGAAAGTTTATTCACTGTAATTATACAGTGTGGTTCATCGACGACTATATAGTTTATATGGCAACCCCCATTATTTGTCAAGGGATTTGAAAAATATTTTGAGGATTTTTAGGAGGATCCCTAGAGATCATTTTACCAAATTTAGAAGCTCGTAGCTCTTTGGGAAATTGGTGAAAAGCCATTTTAATCGGAAAATTTCGCGATTTCCGCCAATCGAAAACCTATCCCAAACAAACCAGCATCATGAAAAGATTCGAGCAAAACAGTTTTTTTTCATTTTTTCTCGCAAAATCCCGGAAAAGCAGAAAAATTTCTTTTCCGAGATCGATTATGAATGAAAAGTTCATTAACCACTATCAGCTGTTTACAACTTGCAAATCGAAGGGGGAACATTGTTTACGATATCTCGGTGTATTTTTTCTAAGAAAAAATTCTTGACATTGAAAACAACTGAAGTGTGCGTGACTTTTTTGTTTACGTATTTAATGGCAACAAGGGGAGAATTAAAACACGGATAATTGTTGAAATTAATCTTAAGAAAATTAATAATAAAACCAATGGAAGTGATAATAACAAAAAAAAGACGAAAAAGATGAAGAAACAAAGAACCCGACGAATCGAGTAGTGACAACTGGAATACAATGCAAAACACTCAAACGTAGAATTATGATAGAAATTCTAGAAGCTTAAAAACAGCTTATGGGTACTACGAAGTACTGTAAAATTGCTGATTTTGCCAAAATAAACAAACATGATTGGGGACGATATTTGTTTCATTTGCGATGAAAACATGGTTCGACTCACGTTGGAAGAGCGAAAAATCATTTTGCGCCTGTTCCATCTAGAACAGAACTTCACCCACACAGTGCATCACGGTTCAATCAGCGTTTTTTCCAACCCGCCAAATTAGTCTCTTAACGGTACGTCACATTGTTCAACTTTTTGAGGATACAGGAATTGCGTCCATTACCGCGAGTACAAATACGTCCAGTAACTAGGAATCCGGCCGTTGACGGGTAATCGAAGAAATAATCCAAGGCGAGCCTCACCGCTAGTACATCTGCTGTCAGTCAACGAGCCGGCATTTTCACGAACATCAACATTGAGAATTTTGCACTCGCTCGGATTGCATCCGTACAAGATCCAAATACATCAGCAACTGAGTCCTGCGGATTATCAAACCCGAGTGCAATTCTGTCGGTTACTGCGGAATATGGACGCGGCAGATAACTTTAACAACCGTGCTGTGATGAATCGGCACAACATGCACTATTGGGCGCCTGAAAATCCGCATTGGGTTGCGAACAATTGATAATCAGCGACGATTTTCGGTCAACGTATGGGGTGGTATTGTGAGACAACATGTCGTAGGCCCCGTGTTTCTTCCTGCGCGGCTCACAGGTGCAGTATATCTGCATTCATGTTGCAACATGAACTGCAAAACTTGATGAACAACCTGTGAGCCGCGCAACGTCCAGGAAAATTTGATTTTCATGCACTACGGGGCTCCACCATATTCCTCTCGGGCTGTCTGCCAGTATCTCAATAATGCATTTCCCGGGCGTTGGATTGGGCAAGGAGGACTAATTGGCTGGCCTGCACGTTCGCCAGACTTGACGCCGTGTGAGGTCTTCCTGTGGGGGGTATGTCAAATCGCGCGTATACCAAACGGAGCCGCACACAGTGGATGAACTTAAAGCTCGGATTGAAGCTGCTTTTGCGTCGATAGATACGGCGATGCTGTTGAGAGTTAATGAAGCGTTGCATCGTCGATTACATCGCTGTATTGAAGTCAGAGGACACCTCTTTGAACACGAATTATGTAAGTAATGTTAATCGCATCTAATACAAAAGCTAATTGATAAATCCTAGAATGTTTTCGCCTCTGGAACATGAGAATTCACCAAAAGCTAGGAGGCACCGTACCTGTTGGTGAGAGTCGTTAAAAAACAATCCAAACTTACTGATGTACACTGATGTGGATTATTTCTTCAATTACCCGTCGAACGGTCGGATTCATAATTATTGGACGTCTTCATACTCGCGGTCATGGACGTACATTCCAGTATCATCGAAAAGTTGAACAATCTGACTACCGCTTTGATGCTCATTTGGTTGGTTGGAAACATTAATTAACCGTTGCACTGTGTAGGTGAAGTTCCTACTTTAAGACATTTGATTTACGCTTTATTGTAGTTTCTCTTTTTTTTTTCGTTAGTATTATCGTTATTATTATTATTATTATTATGTTAATTTATTTAAATATTTATTGGTACCATTGGTTTTATTATTAATTTTCTTAAGATTAATTTCAACAATTATCCGTGTTTTAATTCTCCCCTTGTTGCCATTAAATACGTAAACAAAAAAGTCACGCACACTTCAGTTGTTTTCAATGTCAAGAATTTTTTCTTAGAAAAAATACACCGAGATATCGTAAACAATGTTCCCCCTTCGATTTGCAAGTTGTAAACAGCTGATAGTGGTTAATGAACTTTTCATTCATAATCGATCTCGGAAAAGAAATTTTTCTGCTTTTCCGGGATTTCGCGAGAAAAAATGAAAAAAACTGTTTTGCTCGAATCTTTTCATGATGCTGGTTTGTTTGGGATAGGTTTTCGATTGGCGGAAATCGCGAAATTTTCCGATTAAAATGGCTTTTCACCAATTTCCCAAAGAGCTACGAGCTTCTAAATTTGGTAAAATGATCTCTAGGGATCCTCCTAAAAATCCTCAAAATATTTTTCAAATCCCTTGACAAATAATGGGGGTTGCCATATAAACTATATAGTCGTCGATGAACCACACTGTATAATTACAGTGAATAAACTTTCATTATCGGATGTTCAAAAATATTTTTCCCGATTGCACGGGGATCCCAAAATTTTTTTCACATATTCAATTAATTTTATCATACAAATAAATAATTGCGTTATAGCAATCAATAATGTATTAATATTAGTAGAAAAAACAGTCAAAAATACATTCAACATATGAAAACATATTTAATAAAATGTCTGAATAAAGAAATAATCGAATGTTAATAGAAAATGTCGATGTAAATTAACAATAAAACCAATTTTTTCTACAGCCGTCAAAAAATCGTCACATTTTTGCATAGTTACCGATACGCAAAGTTTGACGTTTTTTAACAGTGAAAAAATATCTTTTTTTCACTGTTTTTCAATGAAAAAATAATATTTTTTCACTGTAATTTTAGAAACGCGAAAATACATCAACAGCAGCAGAAATGAAGGGAGGAATCGATAATGATATCTCTCATTACCGATCCTTCTCTTCATTACTTAAAATTATCGTTTTAAAGGTTTTATAATTATTATGCAGAACAATATTACAATTAATTTACTATAACAATAGTTATTTACTTTGATATATGAAAATTAAATATGCATGACGAAAACGTGCCCCCGTGTATACCCAAAGGCGTGAGTGAAGTCCCTTGAAAATGAAAGTTATTTTCGTCATTAAAAGAAGTAGATGTAGAAGGTTGCGTGATTTTGTTTCTTTCTGTAGAGGAAGAAGGTTGAATTTTATTGGCAATTTCAATTTTATTATTCAAACAATCCTCGATGTAAGTTTCTGCCACCGTACTGCTCTTCTGCGCGAGAAAAAATGAAAAAAAACTGTTTTGCTCGAATCTTTTCATGATGCTGGTTTGTTTGGGATAGGTTTTCGATTGGCGGAAATCGCGAAATTTTCCGATTAAAATGGCTTTTCACCAATTTCCCAAAGAGCTACGAGCTTCTAAATTTGGTAAAATGATCTCTAGGGACCCTCCTAAAAATCCTCAAAATATTTTTCAAATCCCTTGACAAATAATGGGGGTTGCCATATAAACTATATAGTCGTCGATGAACCACACTGTATATTATATGGAATATTGAGTTGATTTTTTTAAATTATTTTGTTCGAATTTCTGTAATAATTATTTATTTACTGTTAATCTTTATTTATCGTTCTAATATATATTTTTCCTTTACTTTCCCCATTGTCGATTAATTTTATATGGCTTGTTTATTTTGTTTTTGTTTAATAAATTTTAAACATTCTTATTTACTTATTTATACTAACATAAATAAAAAAATCAAATCTCGTTATGGTTTAAAATTTCGCGCCACTACCGGTACGCCTAGTAACTTTTCTGTCAAATGAGAAATTCCATTACTATCGTGAAACTAGTATACCCGATTCACGATTCAATTGTGAAATTTTGAAATGACAGTTTAGAAGATTGTCCAACATAATTTTTAAAGCGTAGTAAAATTTTTAAATGTACTTTATAAAGACAGAATGATATCTACTGTCGGTACCACTGAAGGCATAAAATCCTACGCGTTTCTTTACATTTTTCTGAGCGGGTTTTGTGTTTCGGTTTATGCTTTTTTAATATATAAATATTTTAAAATATAAATTTTCATTTTTCCACAAAAACGAAATGTATATTTGCTCGACAATTCAATCCATATGATTTGAATTTTTCCATGTTTTTGTTGGTACTAATTTTTACTCCGCGCTCAAATGACAGTTCTGTCGTTCTGTCTAAATTTCGCAATTGAATCGTGTTGTGTACGTAGCGATTTTTAGAGTTAGAGTTGGTTTAGATTGTAGTATCGGAATATCTTATCTTTTAGTTGATTTTTTAACTTGTATATTTATTCCTTTGTGAGAATCCAATAAATGCAGTTAGTTAAAATAAACGCACATTGTTTAATTTTCTCCACATATATAACAATTTTTGCCGTAGTCCGTAAAAATAAATTAATTAATTAATTAAAATAGTAATTAAATTGTCGACATTAAATTCATTAAATTGATTTTCGTCTAAAATCAAACATGTCAATTGACAAGATTGAAAAATTTGATATTAAATCTGGAAAATGGACAAATTACATCCAACGAGTTGATCAATATATTAAAGTCAATAAAATTGGAGATGATTTGAAAGTGGCAGCCCTAGTTTCAATGGTTGGTGATGACACCTATGACATCATGTGCGACTTATGTCATCCAGATCAGCCGGAAAACAAAAAAATGGGATGACCTGGTGAAAATTGTTCGAGACCACATGAACCCGAAGCCATCAATTATCGCCGAAAGATACAAATTCAGACAACGTGCTCAACACGCTGGTGAGTCCATAGCTAATTATGTACAAGCTTTAAAGCATCCCTCTAAATATTGTGAGTTTGGTGATCAATTACAAGTAAATTTAAGAGATCAGTTGGTATCTGGTCTCCAAAATGATCAAATAAGATCACGTTTGTTCACCGAAAAAGATTTGGATTATAAACGGGCAGTTAAGTTATCCTTGTCTCTTGAGCAAGCTGAGAAAGACGCCAAAGAAGCTAATCCTGCTAAGTCCAACGTAAATTTTATAAAAAAATGAAATAATTGTAGAGTTTGCGGAAAGAAAAATCATATTTCTGATAATTGTTATTTTAAAAATTGTTCATGTCACATTTGTGGAAAAAGAAATCATATCAGTAGTGTTTGCCCAAAACGAGATAAAAACTCTGGTAAACGTATACAAAAAGGAAATAAAGTAAATTCCAAAAATAATCAAGATAGCCAACAAAAAAACTTTTTTATATCTCAAAAGTCAAATTCCGACACTTCGGACATTGATACAGTGTATCATCTTTTTGAAATTAATTCGTGTTCTAATAATACAATTTCCTGTAAACCTTATTATTGTGATCCAATAATTGAAAATATAAATTTAAAAATGTTAGTTGATACAAGAAGTTCTATATCAGCTATTTCTAAAGAATTTTACATTAATAATTTTAAACATTTACGTTTACATAAATCACATTTAAAGTTTAGTTCGTATGTTGGAAATTATATCACACCTATCTATATATATAAAAATGAATGTTTGTTTGTTTGTTTGTTTGTTTGTTTGTTTGTTTGTATGTTTGTATGTCCCTTATGCATTCCTAAACCACTCATCCGATTGCGATGAAACTTTGGCAAGTTGCTCTATGAACTCACGGCAAGGTTTTAGAATTAACATAACCATTTTAAAACCTATATATAAATTACAATTCATGAAAATATACATAGGTGTTTAAAAGGGTTATTTGCAAAAAATGGTATTTACTTATTTATACGTATATTACCATGACAACGGCACTACATTATATTTGATTGATATTTTAGCAAGAATGCATAGTTTCCGAGCGCTCCGCTACTACCCTCGCGGTGGCGCTGTCAACAAATCCTTAGTAATGCCACGCCTACCTGCGAACTCTGTACCTATTGCGCAACACCCTGCGATTATCCGTCGTCAAGCCCCTATATAAGAAGCTGCTTTGGGGCTAAAGATTCAGAATTCCGAATGTAAATGATCCTACAACATTGGTTTTCAACACAATTGTTCCTGATTATTGGTATTGGTATCCGCCATCCTGTTTGTTCCTGATTATATCGGCATTGGTATATCCGCCATCCTGTTTGTTCCCGATTATATTGGTATTGGTATATCCGCCATCCTGTTTGTTCCTGATTAATATTGGTATTGGGATATCCGCCATCCTGTTTGTTCCTGATTAATATTGGTATTGGTATATCCATCATCCTGTTTGTTCCTGATTAATATTGGTATTGGTATATCCACCATCCTGTTTGTTCCTGATTAATATTGGTAATGGTATATCCGCCATCCTGTTTGTTCCTGATTATATTGGCATTGGTATATCCGCCATCCTGTTTGTTCCTGATTATATTGGTATTGGTATATCCGCCATCCTGTTTGTGCCTGATTAATATTGGTATTGGTATATCCACCATCCTGTTTGTTCCTGATTAATATTGGTATTGGTATATCCACCATCCTGTTTGTTCCTGATTAATATTGGTATTGGTATCCACCATCCTGTTTGTTGCTGATTAATATTGGTATTGGTATCCACCATACTAATTGTTCCTGGTTATTGATTATTGGTCCTGATCATTGTTATAATATTAAATTATTCTTTATTGATCAAAATATTGATATCAAATAATTCAATAATCATATTCAAATCAATTATGCCACCAAAACGAACAGCTATTGGCCGATCTACACCGCAAGCAAAAAAGAAAAAGGCATCACGAGACTCAGAAACAAATGAGCAACGAGAAATAAGACTGCAGGCTCTTAGAGAACATAATTCTCAAGCCCGATTAAATGAAACAGATGAGCAACGAGAAATAAGGTTGGAGAACGTTAGAATACGCACTACTCAAGCCCGTTCATCTGAAACAGATGAGCAACGAGAAATAAGATTGGAAAACGTTAGAATACGCACTACTCAAGTCCGTTCATCTGAAACAGATGAGCAACGAGAAATAAGATTGGAAAACGTTAGAATACGCACCACTCAAGCCCCTTCATCTGAAACAGATGAGCAACGAGAAATTAGATTGGAAAATATTCGAATAAGTACTGCTCGATCCAGACGAACACGGCATGCTGATTTAAAGTTTGGTGCATTTCATTACGATGCTTATTTCGATTACTGTCTCCATCCAAGTGTGTCATTGGAAAAATGGATAAATTAAGCGTGCATTGCAAAGCTCTAAAATTTAAGAACGAAACACCAGGAATGTGCTGCGCAGGTGGAAAAGTGAAACTGCCAGAATTAAATTCACCACCCGAACCATTATCAATGTTAGTATCAGGTGACACAAGTCAATCGAAACATTTCCTGGCAAATATACGCAAGTACAATTCATGTTTCCAAATGACATCGTTCGGTGCAACCAATATCATACGCGAGAATTATATGCCAACATTTAAAGTGCAAGGGCCAATTTATCATCGTGCAGGGTCACTGCTACCACTTCCAAATGTTGATCATAAGTTTCTTCAAATTTATTTCATGGGAAACACTGACGAACAAATCGCCCAACGTTGTCAACTGAATTCAGGCACTAGACGAGAAATTGTTGCTGCATTACAAACTTTTTTCGATCAGCACAACGAATTAATACGATTGTTTAGAACGGCCCTTGACCGAATGCCAGCTGATAATTACAAAGTTGTGATTCGAGCAGACAAAACACCAGTCGGTCAACACGAAAAGCAGTACAATGCACCAACAATTGACGAAGTGGCGATCGTTATAGTTGGCGAAGAATTTAACTCACGTGATATAATTCTTCACCGTAGAAATGGTGATATTCAGCGAGTCTCAGAAACTCATCGCTCATACGACGGATTACAATATCCGATTTTATTTTGGCAAGGTGAAGATGGATATCATTTCAACATCAAATTGAGAAAACCACAAACAGATGAGGAAACGAATAAAAAAGTTAGTGCCATGAATTACTATTCATATCGATTAATGATTCGTGAAAACTCTGAAAATCATATCTTGAAATGTCGACAATTGTTCCATCAATACATTGTCGATATGTATGCAAAAATCGAAACTGAACGACTTCTTTACATTCGATTAAATCAAACCAAGTTGCGTTCTGAAGAATATATTCATTTACGCGATGCAGTAATTAATGATGGCAATGTGAATCCCAATGAATTGGGGAAAATGGTGATACTACCGGCTACATTTACAGGAAGTCCACGGCATATGCATGAGTACGCACAAGATGCAATGACATATGTTCGTGTATATGGCCGCCCATATTTGTTCATTACATTTACGTGTAATCCTGTATGGGATGAAATAAAAGAACTTTTATTACCTGGACAATCATCATCCGATCGTCATGATATTTGTGCACGGGTGTTCAAACAAAAATTGAAATCTTTAATGGATTTCATTGTCAAGTATCATATTTTTGGAGAGACACGCTGTTGGATGTATTCCATTGAATGGCAGAAAAGAGGATTGCCACATGCACACATTTTGATTTGGTTAATTGAGAAAGTCACACCAAATCAAATTGATCAAATCATCTCAGCAGAGATACCAGATGCAGTTATTGATCCAAGCTTATTTGAAGTCGTTACCAAAAATATGATTCATGGCCCATGTGGCTTATTGAACAACAATTCACCGTGTATGTCTGATGGGAAATGCACAAAACGATACCCAAGAAATTTACTTGCCGAAACTATCACAGGCAATGATGGATATCCACTATATCGTCGAAGATCAACTGAAGATGGTGGAAATTGCATTACCTTAAAAATAAGAAATATTGATGTTGATATCGATAATCGTTGGGTTGTACCGTATTCACCGTTACTTTCGAGAACATTCAAAGCACACATCAATGTCGAGTATTGCAATTCGGTCAAATCGATCAAGTATATTTGCAAATATGTAAATAAAGGAAGCGATATGGCAGTTTTTACCGTAGGAAATGCAGTTGAATCTATAGATGAAATTGAACAATATCAATTAGGACGATACATTAGCAGCAATGAAGCAATATGGCGCATTTTGTCATTTCCGATCCATGAACGCTACCCAACAATTTTTCATTTGGCAGTACACCTTGAAAATGGACAGCGCGTATACTTTACAACAGAAAATGCACGTGCAAGAGCATTGTTACCACCATCGACAACCTTAACTGCATTTTTCTCCTTGTGCGCGGATGATATGTTTGCAAAGACGCTACTTTACTCTGAAGTGCCAAAATACTACACGTGGAATGCATCAGCAAAGAAATTTCAACGTCGCAAACAAGGTAAAGCAGTTATTGGATATCCCAATTTATATTCTACTGACGCGTTAGGCCGTCTGTATACTGTTCACCCAAACAATTCAGAATGCTTTTATTTGCGATTACTGTTAATCAACGTACGTGGACCAACATCCTTCCAGGAACTGAAAACAGTAAATGGTCAAATATATGCCACTTATCGTGAAGCTTGCAAAGAATTAAACCTTCTTGAAAACGATGCACATTGGAACATTTCACTCGCTGATGCATCGCATACTGCCCAACCACAACAAATACGCACGTTATTTGCAATTATATTGACAACGTGCTTTCCTTCCAATCCACAAGATCTTTGGGGAACATATAAAGAACATATGAGTGAAGACATTCTACATCGTCTGCGTTTAACGAATCAAAATACGGACATTCAATTCACATCAAACGTGTATAATGAGGCATTGATTTTGATTGAAGATATGTGTTTGAAAATTGCTAACAAAGCACTGGTACAATTAGGAATGGCTGCACCGAATCGATCTGCAAACGACCTTTTCGATCGTGATTTACAACGAGAAACAAACTTCAATGTCGACGAATTGGATACATTTGTTCAAAGTAATATTCCGAAATTGACTTCAGAACAACGTTTAGCGTATGACAGAATTATGCATGCAATTAGTACCCAAAGCGGGGGATTATATTTTCTGGATGCACCCGGAGGCACAGGCAAGACTTTTCTTCTTTCACTGATTCTGGCAACGATTCGGTCACAAAAAAAAGGTTGCACTGGCAATCGCACCATCTGGAATTGCGGCAACTCTTTTAGATGGTGGCCGAACAGCGCATTCAGCACTGAAATTGCCATTAAATCTGCAAATCATTGAAACACCAACATGTACTATCAGTCGAAATTCAGGAATGGGTGAAGTACTTCAATCGTGTCAAATCGTTATTTGGGACGAATGTACTATGGCACACAAAAAAGCATTGGAAGCACTTGATCGTACACTAAAAGATTTGAGAAGAAATGAACAACTCTTCGGTAACGCACTTATTCTACTATCTGGTGATTTTCGACAAACTTTACCAGTTATACCACGTTCAACACCCGCTGATGAACTAAATGCGTGTCTTAAGGGGAAGAGGCAGCTTTTTAGACAATCGGAAAACAGGATTCCTGTTTTGTTTTCCAACCGATTTCAATGTTCTAAACGGCATTTAAAAGGACATTTCAAGAGGGAGGGAAGTACATATATGATTTTTTGAAATTCGGATGTAATTTGGAGTTACAGAAGGAAATATAGAAGCATGTTTTTTAGCATTTTTAACAGTTTTTTTTATATTTTCCCTCATAACTTGGCAAATATTGCTTATTTTCTAATGAATTTCACACAATATGTGGCCAATTAAAAGCGCTTTCCAAATCTGTCAGAAATTTTCCGATCGCATTGTTAGTTTTGCGGAAAATTGATGAAAGGTTTCGACATACTAATTTTGTTTTTTTACGGGCAGTTTTAAACTTAGACGACTGAACCAGGGCTTGTTTGAAAGGTAATGAATAGCAGATTATTTTGAAAATAGTTTGAGATTGAAATTCGGAAAATTACTGGAAATTTATGGTGGCGAATCTATTATCTATTATTTTTATCTGTTAAAAATTAATTATGTTTGTAGAAAGTATATTGCAATTTATAGATTATTTCATTACCTTTCCAACGGTACCATTGTTGCTGCAAAAAAGTGAAAAATCTTCTGGAAAATTAGTGATAAACAAAACTATGTTTATCGTGTGAAAAACTAGTTGAATAGCAAGTCTCCAAACCACAAAAATGAATTACATCTATTGGCGGAAAGGGGGCTCCAAAGTCTGTCATCTCGTGTTTCTGCCATGTTGCCAAATTTGTTTTTGTTCCTGAGGCCACACCTTTGGCGTCTTATTATCACATAGATAATTGGAGAAAAAAAAACAATAAACTGGTTGTATATAATTAACTTTAACAATTAACAAAAAAATTAGTCGCCAATTTGCTAAAATCGTTTATTTTTTTGTAAAAAAAAATTACAATTTTCTTTTTTTAACATTCCAATTAAAATAGCGACTATTTTTTTTTGTTAATTGTTAAAGTTAGTTATATACAACCAGTTTATTGTTTTTTTTTCTCCAATTATCTATGCAATAATAAGACGCCAAAGGTGTGGCCTCAGGAACAAAAACAAATGTCCGATCTATCAAGCAATTAAATGCCGCCATTTTATGCTGATAATGGTGGTACGAAAATTAAATGACGGCATTTAATTGCTTGATAGATTGGACATTAAAACTCAATTTAAATAAAAACAACTTTAATAAAGAAATTGAAATAATAAAACAATTAGCATCTAATAACGAATACCAAGAAAAAACTATCGAAAAATTAATAAATAATAAACAATTAAAAAATGATCCTCTATATATAAATGATAAAAAACAAAATACAATATACGCCACTTTTACATATAATAAATATATACAAAACATAAATAAGATACTCAGAAAATATAATATAACACCAGCATATCGATATAATAACAATTTAAATTCATTATTAAAAACAAAAACAAAAAATAAATTAGAACAAAAAGGAGTATATAAAATAAAATGCGAAAATTGTGATGCAATATATATAGGGGAAACGGGGAGAAAACTACAAATAAGACTTAATGAACACAAAAAAATGGAAACATCAAAAGTTTACCAACATAACAAGGAATTAAATCATCATTTCGAAGATCATAACACAGAACTATTACATATTTGTAATAAAGGGATAAAACTAGAATTATTGGAAGCATATGAAATATATAAACAAAAGAAAAAGAAAAAGGACATAATTAATGAACAAATTGAGTTAAATTACGAACCATTATTTAAATTATTAAAAATATAAATTTAACAAAACTAAAAATAATCTTGAATATTGAAAAAGATAAAATAAAACAAGTTATTATCAAAAAATGAAGTAAAATATTTCGCATTTAAGAACTTGACATCAAAAGTAACAGATCGTGTTTTCTAAAGAATTTAAAAATTTTATAAAATTGAATTATCTTTTTAAGAGAAATTGTTCGTTTATAGTTATCGATATTTGACAAAGAAAATTTCAAAAAATATTGTTTTCTTGTTATCATAATAATTATAAAAATTTATAAAACAATCATCCTTAATTATATTTTACATAAAAACAGTGTATAAAAACCTGAGTAAGTTCACTTTAAATTTGTTATATTATATAATAAATGAAAATAATTGTAGCGTGGGTACTGAGGATTGCTATATAGCCGAAACCGGTCTACCGAAATATCAATAAAACACCTTGGAAAGAACTAGTACTTTTACTCATTTAAAAAACCGATTCATTATATTTTCTAATAATATTCAAGTTTTCAAGTTCATTTAGTTTTAATTTCAACTTAGCATGCAAAGCATGAGGAACTCGTCTAAGAGGTTGAACTCGCGGAACTGCATTCTCCTTCAAAGCGATATGGTACTCTGTAGGAAACTGATCTAAACCTTCAAACAAATCTGAATATTGATTTACAAGAGCATCAACTGATTTAAAATAAGACTTAATTTCCGAAACTCGCTTTATCAGGTTTAAATTAACACTGTCTAATAATCCTAATAATGGTGTGTTTTCTTGAGTGTCAACAACAATAAACGTGACTTCCGATAACTTATCCTTTACTTGACATTTAATTTTCAGTTCACCAACTGGTTTTATTTTCGAATTTTTACTTCCATAAGGCAAGAGAGTTACTGACGTATCACGAATATTAGTGCTAGCACCCATAGTTTTTGCAATCTGTAATGGTAAGACACTCACTTCAGCTCCAGTGTCTATCTTAAATTTTACATTATGACACTCTACCTTAACTACTTGTGTCCAAACATCTTGTCTCTGTTTTCTCGTTTTGTTTATACTCCCTACCGTTTGATAGTGTTGATACATAGTTGTGAACTCGTTGAATCATCACCCCTTGAATACTCTTCTTCTGCAACCTGGTGTACTTTCTTCTTCTTCTTCTCACATTTTTTAGTTGTTTCTGACGACTGTTCTGTTTTCTTGTTATTACACACTGCAGGAAAATGATTTCTTCCTTGACATTTAGCACATGTTTTACCATAAGCTGAACATTCTTTTGGCTTGTGTTTATAGTTACAATACTTGCAGACTTTTTTATCACTAAATTCTTGAGATTTCTTGTTCCTATTTGTTTTGATACTATCTACCATGCTCACATTTTGTAATACTTTCGACTGAGATTTACTAACTTCATTTACTCTACAAATTTGAACAGCTTTGTCCAGTGTCAAATCGGTTTCTCCCAATAATCTTTCTTGAATGAATTTATCAACAATTCCAATCACAATTCTATGTCTGACCATTTCATCAGGCTATGTATATTCTGATGTTTTTACTGCTTTCTTCAATTCCGTCAAAAAACTATCAAAATTCTGACCTTCTTTCTGAACAATTCCATTGAATTTATATCTTTCAAAAATTATATTTGCTCTTGGCGCACAGTATTCTTCAAATTTCTTATAATACTATCAAGTTTCTTATCTTCATCTGCTTGAAAAGTGGACGAATTAAACAGTTCCAGACCATCATCTCCAATCAAATTTAGCAATAGTGCTTGCTTGGTTTCTTCAGATTTCAACGATAAACCAGCAGCAACCAAAAATAAGTTAAACTTTTGTTTGAATCTTTTCCAATTCTCAGACAAATTTCCATCCATCGAGAGGGGTTCAGGCGGCCTGTACAATACTTCCATTTTTAGTTCACAATGAAACTAGATTCCAATTACACTTATAGAAGCTCAATACTCAACAAAATCAGTCACAGAATTTGAAAAATCACACAATTTCAATACTTTCAATTTCTTTGGCTCAAAATCACAAATTCCAGTATTTCAAATTGACACTTTCCAGAATCACAAATCAAATTCTAAAATCACAAACTGATAACACCTGATCACCCCTGACACCATGTATTATTTGGGGCTGTCAAATAACAATAATTAAATGAAACAAATCAGTTATTCTAGAACAGTATATTTTCAATGCCTGACTGTGACTGTTCTATTACCGTATTAATCTCTAGACGCCAGTCAGCACTTTTACAAGAACTCTAAGAACTAATCTAAAGATACACATTCATAGTATAAACATATAAATTCCTTATCTCTGAAACAAAATGTTACCATTGTCACACAATTACGCTTTTTTCATAAATATTTTTACTACTTGAATTATGAGAAATCTGTATATTTCAGTCAATAAAGTTGGGGGTAAAGTAGTGTTGAAAATGGCACTTTCAATCAACATTCTCTCTGATTTCTATCCTTTCAATAAATTCTGCAGTAAGCATACATTAATTTGTAATTAATATGATAATCCCTAATTATTTTAAAAATTAGATTGCAGGTAATGTAAAATTAGTTTGCGGTTAATCTGGATACCAAAGGGATTACTTCTTGGACGTGAGGCAAGATCTGCATGGAATCAACTCTATTATTCCAAAAGTTTCCATCCACTGTTCCAGCAATCGGTTCACTGGGATTTCAGGTAATTACTCAAGAATAATTTTATGAGAAATGAATTCAAGTGGTATATATTTAGCCGCCATAACCGTCACCAAGCAGAGATGGTATTCTACATGCTAGAGAATTGGATCAACTAGAAAACACTGGGAAACAATCTGAAGATTATCTTTATCTTCAAGTAATAGAGTTTTTATTTAAAATTCTAATCAGTTTTCAAATATTTTTTTAATTATTGGCTACCGGATGATAATAACACTGAAGTGTTAGCGGTAATGGTATTTATTCGTGGTGGTTAATATGAGAGCTTTATATGGTCCTCAATATCTTACCTATGAAGATGTAATTATGGTCACGAAGAACTATAGAAAAGGAGTTTTCGGTAAGTTATGAAAAACTAAGTTCAAGGTCTAGAATGAGAAGTAATTTAATTTAAAATTGTAGGTTTCCTATCAACTCAAGACTATGTAATTCCTGGGAATTATGGTTTAAAAGATCAAACATTGGCTGTCGAATGGGTTTATGATTATATCGAATATTTGGGTGGTAATTGTAAACGAATCACAATTTTCGGTTAAAGTTCAGGTTCGACTACTGTATCTTTGCAATAATTAAATCCTAAATTTGATCGTGTAATTAAGAGGCAGATGTGAAGAGATTCAAGCAAATAATTCCATTTAAAATACATACGATTTTTTTCAAATAGCTCGAAAACGGTAAAAGATATCGAAACGGTTAATGTCTCATTCGATTCGAAATGCAATTCTGAATGTCCCTGGTGGTATAATTTTTTTTTCGGCTGAATTTTCCGAAAATTCGAAAAATTCATTTTCCGATGTAAATGCATAATTATTTTTAATTTCACTTAGCGCTTAGAAAACTTAACAAAATCAATTGAAATTAAAATCAGAAGAACCCTGAAAGTAATAGTTTTGTTTGTGCTTTTTCAGATTTAGAATTGTCTTTTCCGTTTTTCTGAAAATCGCATTTGAATGTAATACTATGTCTACACAGCGCGTATACTATGGTATCTGCACTACGATTCCGCTGTGTAGACGCCGAATACCATGGTATACGAAGATATACCACGCAAGCAACGTGGTATTTGTGTGGTATCGAAACTACGATTTTTGCGTGGTATTCTGTGTAGTATACGAAAAAAACACCTGGCAACTATGGAGAGGAACAAAACATTGATAGTGAAGATTCGGTAGAGAATGCTTTCAGCGCCACCATATTGTCTTTGGCGCCAATTTATATAAAAAAAGTAGGGTTAAGTCAGTACTGTAATGAGGTGCTGAAAATGAGAAGAAATTTGTATTAATTTATGAATGTGCATATGTCTCAATGGGTTTACTTTTCCAAAATGTTGTAATTAGTATTAAATTGAAAAGTTATTCAATAATAGAAAAATATTTGCAAATGAAAGATAAATGGACGGAAATTATTGCCAAATTATTATTGCCTATTGTAATAAAAGAAGTTTACGTCAAATATATTATATACAGTATACAATTAATTTATAATTTTAAGAATGAAAATAATCAAAATTTGTAATTATTGAAACTGTCGAAACTGTTCTGCGAAATCCAATTTGAGATTATTAATTGTAACCTTAATATCAGCAAGACCAATGTACATATTTATAAAATTAATTCTATATATCGGTGGAAAATGCAGCCCTACAATTCTAGTTATAAGTGATCGCATAATTCAAATTATAACTAGCACCTCTTTTTGTTGAGACTGGTACTACAAACGGTCTGACCTTGCCTATCTACTTCTGTCAAATGAAACTACAATGCGCTGTGTAGACACCCTGCGTAGTATAGTATACTATGGTATCTGTACCATGGTATAGATACTATCTGTGTAGACATAGTATTCGTAGTATAAATACAGGCATACGGGAACAGTGTTTCACGAAAAATTTCGCTAGATGGCGCTGGTGGCGCTAGTGTCGCTGGTGTAGTTTTCTGTAATACCGACCGCGCTACTCCGCTAGATGGTGCAACTCCCCGCTAGATGGCGCTGTTTTTACCATCTACAAGCGCCGTTGGTAGTTTCCTGTGAACCGATACGCGAGCTGACGCTACTCTCCGCTAGATGGCGCTGCAAAGTTTCCTGTAATATCGTCTACGCAGGATGGAAGATTCCTGTAATACCGGCCGCGACCGCCATTCCGCTAGATGGCGCTAGACAATCGCTGACAGTTTCCGCTAGCGCCACGCTTCGAGCTCCTCCTCCCACCACCTAGAATGAGACGAGACGAGGGTGTGACGAGGACTAGACGAGGGTGAGACGATGACGAGACGAGGGTGTGACGAGGACGAGACGAGGGTGAGACGAGGACGAGACGAGGGTGTGACGAGGACCAGACGAGGGTGGGACGAGGACCAGACGAGGGTGAGACGAGGACGAGACAAGGATAGATACAAATTACGAGTTTTTGCTGAAACATAAAAAATTGCTGTTGGTATTAGAGAGAGAGAGAGACAATGATAATGAACCCTATATGTGAGAATCTGAGTTCGATTCCCCGCCACGCCAATCGAACCATCAAACTTTTTTTGTAATTATTGCGAAACGATTCATTTAAATATTCTTTAATATCGTGACAGAATCTGGGGTTGAGGTGAGTTACAAGTCACTCGCTTTTTTTTTATCAAACTTGAATATTTAGTGAAGGTGTGTGCTAATATATTATAATGAATATCCCATATAGGTAGCGATGAATCCAAAACGATATAATAGTTTTCTTTAGCGTAAATTTCTTGGAATCGTGCAGATATTTTGTTTTGTATTTTGTAGTGTTCCGAAATAAAATCACCACGCCATACTAATATTTTCACTGGTGCAGTCAAAAGAAACAATAGATCTGGTTATAATAATTTATTTTCTTGTTGTTGACAAAAATGTAAATCTAATTCTAAAAAAAATACTCAGTGAAAATACAAAACAAACAAAATATACTATACCTTTCTTGAGAGAGCAGAAAGCTATACCGGAAAAGGAATAACAATCAACCACCACAAAAATATCATTTTTTAACATTTCACTTATTTCTTCAAAATTTTCCCAACAATTAGCAGCAAACAAAGACTGCATCACTTTTGGATGAATCTTAGACGTTGATTTGGTAGGATAATCGTTGATAACTTTACCGGTTGCTGTTGTACGATCAGGAAATGTCATTAATTCCGCTCGAATACTACGTTGCTTCAAAGCGTCTACCAATAAACAAGATTGCGTTGTTTTACCGGTATGATCGCTACCTTCGCAAACAATTAGCAAACCACGTCGTGATGAACCCATCGAAAATACGACACGTACCACATACGACTGGTTAAATTCGAGAAAGTAAACGTTCCTTTGAAGGACAGATCAACAAATTCCAAAATTATAGTTTAACGGTTATAACTATTGCTCAATTATTTCTTGTCACTATCAACATGTTAGTAAACTGTATTCAACAGGTCGTTTTCATTTTTTTTTATTGACATCACACGGTTTTATTTTAATTGTGAAAACAATATTGATCTGAATTGTTAACGTTGATGCACTCCTGTTTTTTTGCAATCTTTTCCGGTAGTGGTAGATATTGTGAGCCTTTGATTGGGCGGTATTCATTGATGGCAATTTCTAGATGTTGGATTGCAACCAACGACCAACCGCTATCCCTCTCTTGAAATTCCTCCATTTTCTTTTTAATTATTTGCCCCATTACATTCAAAGCATCACTTAATTCTTCATTGTTTCGAACAACTTGCATCTTTGTGTGGAATGACTTGCATGAAATTTCTTCTTCTTTCTTATCAGTCATTCTTACATATTCACCGTTCAAGTCCAACATAAATTTAATGGCATCATGTTGGATAATCTGTTGTTGTAGATACGGTTCGATCATTTCTCGTGCTTCTTGAAAAAAGGTCGTAAAATCCAGGTTAAGAAAATTTGAATTCATATACAATATTGTCTGGATACGCTGTTTTAAACAACTTTTAACAACCCTCAAATTTCCAGACAACACCTTTGCACTCTAACGTTTATGTTTTAGAGTACACACGTGATACATCCATTTTTTGCATGTCATACCCTTCATTTTGCAGGCTTCACAATTCTTCGTTCCTGTTGTACTAGTTGACGGTTGTGAATGGTAGATTGTCGTGGAGGATCGTGATTTCTTAGCAGACGGTTGAATCTTTTCAAATTGTGCATTATCTAACAATTTTTTATGTATTAGTCTATTTTCTTGAGGAAATTATAAAAATTAACTTACTTTTCACTTGCAAATGCACCTCCGCTACATGTCGTTGTAAATTGTGTTTTTTCCCAAACACTTTATTACAAATTGTACAGTGATGATTAGCGGGTTTGTTGTCTATTATTCAATAAAAAACTTTGTATATCTCATAATCAGGGTTTGCCGAAACTGAGAAATTTAAAGAAATTGGCTATTTATATAGTTAGGAAATTATGATAATTAGTTAAATTTTTATTTAAGATGTTGCCTGATGTTTTTATCAACGTAATAAATTAGTTTTCTCTAGTTATTTTAAAATCGCTGTTCTGTAGGACATTTGAGAGATACTTTATTAGCTTTTAAGGTGTGTCGGATTTTATTAATGTATTCTTTCTTCATTCATGGGTCGTTGTACATTTGATCTATAGGTCGCTGGTCCACATCCGGCTCGCAGGACCAATGTTAAGATGACGGGGAAATTTCACCTTAAATAATACGAGTACAATTCTGGTATGATGTATACTGCTTTTAGAATCGCTGTTCTTTAGGACATTAGAGGTATACTTTATTAGCTTTTAAGATGTTTCGGATTTTATCAACGTAATAAATTAGTTTTTCTAGTTATTTTAGAATCGCTGTTCTTTAGGATATTAGAGGTATACTTTGTTAGCTTTCTCTCTATCATAAATTTTCTTTTTTCAATCATGGGTTGTTCTTCATTTGATCCTTAGGTCACTGGTTCACATCCGGCTCGAAAGATCAATGTTTCATAAGAACAATATAAAATAATCTAATTATTTCGTTAGAAAATATTTCCAAATTTAAATGCGTAATTGTTTAAAATGTTAATGATCTAGCGGTTAAAGGTTGTAATTTATGCTATTGTATCGTTTTGGATTCATCGCTACCTATATGGGACACCATTACCCATAAATTTTCTTTTTACAATCAAGGATCGTTCTACATTTGATCCATAGGTCGTTGGTTCACATCCGGCTCAAAAGATCAATGTTTCATAAGAACAATATAAAATAATCTAATTATTTTGATAGGAAATATTTCCAAATTTAAATACGTAATAGTTTAAAATGTTAATGATCTAGCGGTTAAAGGTTGTAATTTATACTATTGTATCGTTTTGGATTCATCATCGCTGTTCTTTAGGACATTAGAGGTATACTTTATTAGCTTTTAAGGTGTTTCAGATTTTATCAACGTAATAAATTAGTTTTTCTAGTTATTTTAGAATCGCTGTTCTTTAGGACATTAGAGGTTAGCTTTGTTAGCTTTCTCTTTATCATAAATTTTCTTTCTTCAATCAAGGGTCGTTCTACATTTGATCCATAGGTCGCTGGTTCACATCCGGCTCGAAAGATCAATGTTTCATAAGAACAATATAAAATAATCTAATTATTTTGATAGGAAATATTTCCAAATTTAAATGCGTAATTGTTTAAAATGTTAATGATCTAGCGGTTAAAGGTTGTAATTTATACTATTGTATCGTTTTGGATTCATCGCTACCTATATAAGATATTCATTACAATATATTGACACACACCTTCACTAAATATTCAAGTTTGATAAAAAAAAAGCGAGTGACTTGTAACTCACCTCAACCCCAGATTCTGTCACGATATTAAAGAATATTTAAATAAATCGTTTCGCATTAATTACAAAAAAAGTTTGATGGTTCGATTGGCGTGGCGGGGAATCGAACTCAGATTCTCACATATAGGGCTCATTATCATTGTCTCTCTTTCTCTCTAATACCAACAGCAATTTTTTATGTTTCAGCAAAAACCCGTAATTTGTAACTATCCTTGTCTCGCCCTCGTTTCACCCTCGCCGCGTCAACGTCTCACCCGCGACTAGTCTCATTCTAGGTGGTGGGAGGAGGAGCTCGAAGCGTGGCGCTAGCGGAAACTGTCAGCGATTGTCTAGCGCCATCTAGCGGAATGGCAATCGCGGCCGGTATTACAGGAATCTTTAATCCTGCGTAGACGGTATTACAGGAAACTTTGCAGCGCCATCTAGCGGAGAGTAGCGTCAGCTCGCGTATCGGTTCACAGGAAACTACCAACGGCGCTTGTAGATGGTAAAAACAGCGCCATCTAGCGGGGAGTTGCACCATCTAGCGGAGTAGCGCGGTCGGTATTACAGAAAACTACACCAGCGACACTAGCGCTACCAGCGCCATCTAGCGAAATTGCTCGTGAAACACTGTTCCCGTATACCTGTATTTATACTACTAATGTACCTAATTTTTCCATGATTATAATACAGACAGATAGATGCAGATACTCTTCGATGATACAACGGACCAATCAGAGAATTCTATCCAACATTGAAAATTGCAGAAGAGGGTAACAGAGAAACAGATATGTGTTCATCACTTTTCTATCTAGTTGATGTAAAATAAACAATTATGGTAAATAAAAGATAAGAAAACTAACTGACACAAATTTTGTAAAATTGAGAACTACAATGGCTGAGGTAGCTATTCACTTGAGTGGTTCGATCCCGCGATATACTACATTTCGCTTGTTTCTTGTTTTTATCCAAATAACTTCATTTTCATTTGTTAAATTTATAATTACTACTTTTTAAGAAAAATGTTATTTTTTTATTTTATAAAATAGAAAATTTCAAATAAAAACTTAAAAAATTACTAATTGGCAGAGGATTGAACCCTCCAACAATCGATCATAAATGAACAATACATCTATTTAGCTATCGGACAATCCAGATGTACGACAAACTTACAACTGCACAGTATCAATAAAAAGTAACATCTAATACTCAACTTTTGATATATTTTTTTTTCTATGTTCAAATGGAAAGGGAGTTTGATAATATGATTTTTAGTCCAGTTAGTAGTTTTTTAGGAATTTTGATTTTTTTTTTTTTTTAATGTTTGAGTTTGCAATATTTGAAGAATTCCTATTTCAAAACCAGTAACTGAAATCTGAATTTTTAATAGCATAATTCATGTATTTTCCAGAATTGAATAAGTTGCTGAAATACATTTTTCTTTTAGGTAATTTTCAGACTTTAATATATTTCTTACTTTAATTGAAGACCATATCTTTTTACGGCTGAATGGAGATAAAGTTGTTTCGCTATGTTTTAGTATTTTCTTTCAGAAAACGAAATTTACAGGGAAATTTTAAATAACTAAAAAATTTTTAGAGAAAAGTATAAGAACGGTTAATACAGATCAATGCAGAATATTTTTCTCTATCCAACTGAATAAAGAAATCTATGTCGTTCAAAATAAGAAAGATATTGTGCTTTGAAAACTGACTGAAACAAAAGTTGATTTCAGTTAAACGCTGAAAGATTATTCTATAAAATTGAGAATAAAGTACATATTGTGAACTATCTAAATTCCAGAATTGGATCGTCTAGCAGCAATACTTCCCGAAATATAAATTTTTAATAAAAAATTTCTGAAGAACTATTAGTGCTAGACCATAGGTTATTTTATCAAAATCCAATTCAATTTCACCTAAATAAGAAAATAGGGTACTCTACCCCATATAACGAGGCTGATGGAAGAACGAAAATACTTTCTAAAGGTAGTTCAAATGGAAAAACATGTAGGTACATATGTATATACTAAATTTCAGAAACTTCCATCAATTATTAACTTCCCCGACCAGAGGGTAGCGAAGTTATTAGTTTCGGACCAAAATTTCGAATTTGAGATTTCACCAGATCTTTACATTTTGGGGTCCCCTGAACACGTTTTTGAAGTTTTTAGCTTGATGTCCGTGTGTGTGTGAGTCTCTCGGTTCTCCAACGATTACTCAAAAACGGTTTAACCGATTGAGTTCAAATTTGGTCAGTACAAACTATTTGGTGGCCGTTCGAGTTGATTAGTTTTTGGTGCCAATCAGGCCACGAGAGTGGAAGGGGGAGGGGGTTGATTGAAAAAAAATTAAGATAACATGTTAATTTGATATCACCAATCGAAAGAGAATGTGCTTTCATGTCCGAAACAAAGCCCATCATGTGCGATGTTCTCTTTTTGTAAATAAGGGCACAAAATAGGCAAAATAGTGTAGTCAACCAATTCAAATTTGCCGCCCTCTATTAAGAATAGGTTGCCATAGAAAAGAGTCGTTGTTATATAGAGAGACATACCCCATTCACGATTCAATGGCGAAATTTTGAAATGACAGTTTAGAAGGTTATCCAACATAATTTTTAAAGCGTAGTAAAATTTATAACGGTAGTTTATAAAGACAGAATGATATCTACTGTTGGTATCATTGAAGGCAGAAAATCATACGCGTTTGTTTACATTCTTCTGTCATTTTTGAAACATAACCTCAGAATATTTGTTTTTAAGCGGTTTTTTTGAGCGAGTTTTGTGTTTTGGTTAGTGCTTTTTTAATATACAAATGTTTTAAAATAATGTAAATCTTGATTTTTCTACAAAAAAGAAATGTATACTCCCTCGACAATTCAATCCATATGATTTGAATTTTTCCATGTTTTTGTTGGGACTACCGTACTACATTTTACTCCGCACTCAAATGACAGTTCTCTCGTTCTGTCAAAATTTCGCAATTGAATCGTGAATCGAGTTTATAAGAAGGTTGAACTGAAAAGGGTGTGTGTGTAATCACCGATTAGCGAACAGAGTTTTGGTTGACGAGGTGCTGGTTCCTCATTGAATTTTTCGGTGGTTGTGAGATCGCCGCAGTTCTCCATTCCCGATTTTGATTTTTATAGGAAGTTAGTTTTTTTTTAAATAAAGTATCTCCAATAGAAAAAATATTATAAAAAACTAGTGCTACGGTACTCGTTTTTTTTTTAAAACTCGAACTCGTGCATTAATTGTAGATTTCTGACACTTGTTTTTAATATACTATTCTAATTCATGATTAACTATCTGGAATTTGTCGGGGAAGTTATTAGGCCGCTTCTTAGATTCGGCCCCTTTCAAATTTTTTATTCTTATTTTTAATTTTTAAAAATAATAATGAGAATGATTAAAAGTTTTAAATGAACCCGTCATGCTTTTCTTCATTCCTAATTTTTACAGTATATCGTGAATCAGCAGCGATCCAATTTTGACCATCAATTGATAATTAAAAAAAATATGTTCCACATCCCTACTTTTAACAACTGATTATTTATTATATTATAACTATAAATATAAGTTGAATAATTTATAATCATCCAGTATATAGATATCCATAACTTGAAACCAAAAATAATACAAAAAATATTTTATTTATAGTTATATGTATGTATGTATTGCTATAAAACATTCACATTGAATTAGACTTTGTATAAAGGCTTAATTGTATTGAGCAATAATTATAATGATTAACTTTTACGTAAAGTGAGAACGATAAAAAGGGGTAAAGACAATTTCAAAAAAAGATTTGCTACCGAAAAATTAATGAAGGAGAAGGGGTTATAGGAAAACATTTCCAACTTAAATTCCTTGGCGGCACAATTCATTCGCTGTCAAATAAGAGAATCAGGAAAATCGGGTAAACAGTACTGTTTTACTACTGACGAGAAAATTTTGAGTCTCTCTCTTTATAATCGAAGTCCGAAAGCTTATCGTTTTCTTTCAAAAATTTTTACTTTACCATTCAAATCAACTCTAAATCAATTTTTACGACAACTAGACTTCAAGACCGGAATTAGTCTCAAAATTTTTAAAGCATTAAAGAGATCAACAGAAAGAAACTTTTGAAGACTGTGATAAATATGTTTCATTAATTTTTGATGAAATGTCTATCATGCCAGGTTTAAATTTTAATGAAGCGTATGGATGTATTCAGGGATTTGAAGACATGGGCGAAGGAGCCAGATCATTAGAAATTGCTGATCATGTTCTGATATTCATGGTAAGAGGCATGAAAAAAAAAATTAAACAGCCAGTGTGTTATGCTTTTGGTAGCAAAGGCGGTGAAAAAGCCACACAGCTTATTGAAACAAATAGTTGCTATTCTATTGGATGTTGGTTTGAAGCCTTTAACTACAATTTGCGATTAGTCTTCTACTAATGTAAAAGTAGTGAATAGTCTTATCAAATATACAAAAAGTAAAAAAAGAAGAGGTGACAACCGCTACAAAGAAGGATCATTTGAAATTGAAGGGTTTCAAGTGTTTCCTATTTTTGATCCAGCTCATTTGTTAAGGGGATGAAGCAGTAAACGGAAAACAATGTAACTTTTTTATTTTCCAACGGATTTCAATGTTCTAAACGGAATTTGAAAGAGCATTTCAAGGCGGAGGGAAGTACATATATCAGATTTTTGGAAATCCGGATGTAATTTGGAGTTACAGAAGGAAATATAGAAGCATGTTTTTTAGCATTTTTTACAGTTTTTTTTTTATATTTTCCCTCAAAACTTGGCAAATATTGCTTATTTTTTAATGAATTTCACACAACATGTAGCAAATTAAAAGCGCTTTCCTAATCTGCAAAAAAACATAGTTTTGTTCATCACTAATTTTCCATAAGATTTTCACGTTTTTGCAGTGGCAGTGGTACCGTTAGAAAGACAATGAAATGATCTATAAATTACAATACACTTTATATAAAAATAATTAATTTTTTGCACTTTCGGGACTAAAGTGAGATTTTAGTCCCTCAAAACAGGGACTAAAGTACTTCATTATATCCCTAGGGATATAATGAAAAATAAATAAATGTTTCTAAGACAACAAAAGTCTAAGAAATGTCAAATTTTATTAAAAATTTTGATGTTGATTTCCATTAAAAAATACTAACAGAGAATCTTCATTAACTTCTGCTTTTTTCTCGTGACACCAACTTATGAATATTCTATACTGGTGTTCGTATAATTTTTTTGATTTTGAAGGCAAAATACCTTTTTTAAATTGAAATTTTCAGACATTGCTTACCTTTCTATAATGACGATTTCATTAATCTTGTTTATTAATGCAGTAACTATGGTAAATTAGCATAGCACCCCATAATAAAAATGGTAATAGATATTTCCAAATCTTTAATTTTTTAAATTTATTACTTTAAACATTTCCGAAAGTGCAAAAAATATCGTATATACCTCGGGACTAAAGTGCTTTCTTTCGTCCCTCGAGTGGTTATTGCCCTCGGGACTTACGTCCCTCGGGCAATAAACTTCCACTCTCGGGACGAAATGACGCGCTTTAGCCCCTTGGTATATAATATACTATTAACAGATAAAAATTATCGATGAAAATTCCCCACTATTCCCCACCATAAATTTTCATTAAATTTTCACATTTTAGTCTCAAACTATTCTCAAAATAATCTGCTATTCAATAGTTTTCAAATAAGCCCTGGTTCAATTGTCTAAGATTAAAACTGTACGTAAAAAGTTAAATTAGAATTTTTAAACTTTTCATCAATTTCCGGGAAAACTAACAGTGCGATCGGAAAATTTCTTGCAAATTTGCTACATGTTATGTGAAATTCATTAGAAAATTAGCAATATTTTTGATGTTATGAGGGAAAATATACAAAAAAATGCTAAAAAACATGATTTGGATTTTCTTCTATAACTCTAGATCGCATCCGAATTCTCAAAAACCTGATAGTTCACGCGATGCTCCTTGAAATGCTCTTTCAAATACCGTTTGGATCATTAAGATCCGTTGAAAAATAACAAAGTGATCGAGTTTTGAAATTTTTCTACTTTACTGAAGCGGGTCCTTAATGCGGCGTATGAGAAACTCTGACGTCACAGACAGATTCGCACCCAGGCTAAAATTCGATTTTTAAAACTAAATATCTCTAAAACTATTTATCAGATTGACCTGAAATTTTTATACGATATTATTTACTTAATTCTCTATCGATTTACATATAAAAAAGTAGATAATTATAATATACTAAATAAGCCCATTGTACTAGATTACTCATGGAAGTTTTTCTGTCAAAAATGTATCATTTATAAATGCAATTGCTGATTCACTGATTTTTTTTACTATGTCTCTTATTTATTGTTATTGTATTATTTGATTAATTTTGAATTAATCGAGTTATTTGTTTTTATTGGATCACTAATTATTTGTTTTTATGTAGATATTTATTTATTTAAAATTGGAATTCCTTTTAAGTTAGCCCTGAAAAGGGCTGTATCTGTTTCTTAAATTCATTAATTTTGAAGTTATCGTGTCCCAACGGAATTCTCTTTTGTTATAACAGAGCCCTCTTTCATCTGATGTACCTAATTTGATAAATTGTAGGTGATTCTGAAAATGATACAGATAAAAACGATAATTGCAAAGGTGAGCAGATTATTTTCTCTAGTCATATCTTTGTTTATTTATTTATTCAATCATTTACGACTGGAATTCTTTGTAAATTGATCCTAACAAGGACAGCATCTGTTCCATTTTTCCATTTTCGAGTTCATTTGTTTCATGCTTCAATGCAATTTCTTCCACACTTGAAATTTTTCGTGTATTGCTATATTTTTAAAACCAAATTATCATCAATATTGGAATTCTTTGTGGGAATGAATTGTTAGCCCAGAAAAGGGCTGTTCTTGTGGAAGAAATACATAGATAGATAGATATCGCGTTTTTCAACCAAACGTTCCGAGTTCTTATGGCAGCCCCTAATGATTGCCGGGCAATTTGAAAAATATTTTGAGGATTTGTAGGGTAGTCCCTCATTGGGAAATTGGTGAACAACCGTTTTCATTGGAAAATGTTGCAATCGACTTCATTGTAAATTTGACATTAAATGATCTGCAGTGATATGACGGACCGTGGATAACAGGTTTTTTTTTCGTTTTTCTTCGTAAAATCCTGGAAAAATTTAAAAAGTGGTTTTCCAAGATCGATCATGAATGAAAAGTTCATTAGCCACTATCAGTTGTTTACTACTATTTTACTCTTAAATAGTGTTAAGATTGTTTATCACTTGTGTTTGATTATTTTTTGAATTGCTTGATACTTTTCTGCTTCATTTCAAAGATGATCGGCGTCTTTCATTTTTTCCCCAGTTCCATTTATTGGATTTTATGCATAAACAATAAAAGTCGGTTACCAAACGTATTGAGTGTTAAATAGTTGAAAACATAAACAAACACTATCAAGGGGAAAATAGTAGTAAACAATTGATGTAGTAAATGATTATTCACTCATTCATGATCGATCTCGGAAAACGAATTTTTCCGTTTTTCCTGGATTTTGAGAAGAAAAACGTAAAAAGAACTGTTTCCACGGATCATCAGATCATTTAATATCAAATTTACAATGAAGTCAATCGCAACATTTTCCGATTAAAGCGGTTTTTCACCAATTTCCCAATGAGTGACGGGGCTCAAATTTTGGTAAAGTGTTCCCTAGAGGCTACCCTACAAATCTTCAAAATATTTTTCAAATCGCCCGGCAATTAATAGAGGCTGCCATAAGAACTATGAACATTTGGTCGAAAAACGCTGTAGATAGACAGATAGATAGATAGGCAGATAGACAGATAGATAGATGAATACAAAAGTAACTAAAGTACTATTTATAATACAAAACCTAAAAAACCTAAATAATATCATATTCTACTTGTATTACTACGACTACAACTACGATTATGACTACGATTATTATACAACTACGACTACAACTACAACTACAACTACAACTACTGGGTGGAAAAGTATTATTAGTTAACCACATTACTTGCGGTACTGAAGCTAATTGTACTGTTCTCAAGACTTCATTGGTATATACAAATGTATGCCACCTACCTTGCCAATATGAAAAATAAGATAATATGTATCATATTACTTATGTTTCTCTTTGACTTGTGGGATGACTGAAACGGTCAATGTATTTTTTACTGAAGTATTTTTAAATGTTTTTCTTTTAATTACGAGAAACAGTACACACCTCCAACTTGATGTGTTTTTTTTTATTTCACATTTAAAAACATTTCGATGATTTTGGAGTGTTGTATGAGGAGGATTGTGTTCGTCACAAGAAGCATCTGCTGCATCGATCGAAGTATCTATTACGTTGGAATGTCTTTTTTTTTAATTTCACATTCAAAAACAATATAAAGATATGAAGGCAAATAAGTGGCATATTTACATATAGTAAAGAAAATATATGCGATTGATCAACTGCAACGTATCAAAAATGAGGTGCTACACTAACTATAATATAATGTGAAACATTAATTGGAGCAGGGGCTTTGAAGATCAAACTCCAACATCACAACATTGACGAGCAGAAGCCCAAATGACAAGAGTTTCAATGACACTTGTACGATTTAGAATTTACAGAAGAAATTAACTGATTCAGGTATTTTATAGATGTGAGATGTGAAACGACAATTTCATACATTTGAACGGTTTAGGCTCGCAAATATTCTAGTAATGACATTAATGACACATTCTTGTGATTGGGTTGAAATTTTTTATCTGTCTTGCTTTTTATTATATACGACGCTATACAAATGTTCACAATATTTTGATTGAATTAGCAAATATTAATTTACTTCTATAAGTAGATTACATCAACAATTGAAACTGACACACTCATTTCAATTTTTCTTACAAAAGATATACCAATTTTTGTAGTTTACTATAAAACATCCACAGAGCGTAGTGGAAATGTAAACCTCACGGAAAAAGAAGATTCAACAGTAGAATGTATAAAATACTAAAAGAGATATATTCACACCTGATGAAGCGTTATAATTGGTTTTATACGATCTCTTGCTCCATGTTCCATCAGCAGGCACAGCGATTGTAGCGATACCTTGGTCGTTAACATCTCCAGCTTCCACTGCAAGTTGGTATTCCTCCTTGCCGGTTTCCAACATTGCCTCATCCGCTACTTGTTTAGTTTTATCGAAAACTTTTTTTTTTGCACAACTTTGGGCTACTTGTGTGTAGCCTATGCCTGTTTCAATTGCGGATATAACCGCCGAGCCGTTCAAATTTGGATTGTCAAGAGGCTGGCAATCAATCTCTCCATGACACATCTTACATCGATATTTCAACGTGGTTTTCAAACCAGATCGTTTTTCTTCGATGAATTTTAACTCATAGAAGCCACATTCACATTGCTCATGTCGAATTTTTTGCAGCTCCGTCAAAAATATGGCAAATTGATCAAACGGTATCCGCACTGATAAAATTGATGTTGAGGTTGGGCTTCAACGTAAGACTGTAGTTATACCACCTCATTTTGATTTGATCGATGAGAAGACGAATTTCCCATGATTTTCTCGCTAGTCTTCGTTTACACAATGACATTTCGAATCGAATGCTATATTTACAATTTCGATATCTCTTACCGTTTTCGAGATATTTGCAAATTACGGCTTATGGCATTTCAATGTAATTTTTTGCTTGCATTTCTTCGGATCTCACCCTTAAAGACAGTTTCTTATTCCGAGTCGGCAACTATACAGAAATGAACGTCCACAAAACTCGAACATATGTTATGCAGATATTTGAAAAATTATTTCTGCATTCGACCTCTTCATAAACGATATACCAAAATTCGACCGTATAAATCTTGCGCTATATGCAGACGATACCGCAATCTACGTCCACTCATTTTCAGCAATAGTCGCGAACAAATAGCTGCAAATACATTGCAACTTAATAGAACGATATTTCGAAAATTGGAAGATAAACATCAACACAACAAAAAA
>JAJEOX010000122.1:170000-302500 GCA_020740385.1 Mylabris phalerata
GCACATCGATGAATTTAAAATTAATGAATTACAAATCAACAATCTCAAAAATGAGTGTACAATACTGATTAAAGTCAATATTATTTAAAATTGAAGTTTTTTTATATATAAAAATCTTTTTAATCGATAAATTATTGGAAGTCGGTACACAAAGTGAATCAAAGTCAAATGTGTGAAATTAATTCGAGAACATTCCAATTTCTTGATAATCCCTATACAAAATTTTTCAAAGAATACATGCGCATATATTCGCAACTAAACGAGTTTTAAAAAACGCTCAAATACAACATCATATCAAAAGTAAAACGCAAAATACATAATTATAAAAATTGTAAAATGATATATCAAACGGTTTTTTTTTTTCAAATAGGCTACAATGCAAATTAGCAAACACAACCACCCAAATGTAAGTAGTCACCATAATACCACTTACAACATCATTATAAAATTATCATTATTAGGAAAACCGACATAGCTGGAGAACAATTAAATAATTATGGCTACAATACAAACCGGAAATCGAAAAACACCTTAGTATTCAAGGACTTTAAATAATGGTTCAAAATTAATATCTATTTGTTCATTAAGAATGCATTTTTTCTTTTTATTATGTTTATGAATCTCGTATGCCTCGAGAAGTTTAAGTTTAAAGCTTTTTATGCATTTACGTAATAATTGTTACGAAAGGATGCAGCTGTCTTTATTTTGTCTGGTGAAAAAGGAAATTCGTCAGCAAAAGACACCCTGTGCTGACCATTGGTCTGGCGTTATATGTAGTTGACCATCAGTCGTTGTCAAAAGGTCGAATTGAGAAGACGTTATAATAAACCAATTTAATTAATTATAGTCGCTAGTTTTTGTCACCATACCCCAAACTAGGTGTTTTAGGGTAAGACCAAAACATCATTCAACATAAAATTGGTCCTTCGAGCCGGATTTTTAATTTAATTTAATTAAAATATTTGGTGACAAAAGTAAAGTGAATGAATTATCGGAACATTTATTAACCAAACAAACATTTGTATTAATCAAAAGTTCAACCAGTATTAACCACAAAGTTTAAGTGTTTTGGCTCAAGCAGCTGATTCTTCAATCAAATATTAAGAGCTTGACAGATCCACCAACGTTGATCAATTCTTCAATCAATCGTATACAACCTAATACTACAATAGCAGGAAATCGTACAAGCCCGACGTGGTTCAGAAGAAATTCAACACTGCAGCGTTGTCAGCAGATCAAAAAGAATAAAGTGAATCATTGGGGTGAGTCCATTGTGAATCACTTACATTATCCCGTCATTTATAGTATCCTGAACGCTTCTGTTTCATTGTGTAAAATTTAACAGTAACAAAATGTCAAACGACGACCGAATAAAGCAATTAAAACAAGAACGAAAAAATTTAAAATCAAAATTAACTAGATTTTCTACATTTTTAAATAATGAGGAAAACAAAAACAATCTTAAACAAATACAAGTCAGGTTAGATGATTTGCTAGGTGCAGTTGCCAAATTTCAAGATATTCAGAATAAATTAGATGAACTATCTCCTCCTCAAGAGGATTCGTTATCAACCGAATTAGAGGAATTTGAAAATACATATTTTTATGAAGTGGCGAGAGCGGAAACGATGTTAGAAAATTTTAATTTTAATTCACAATCGCGAAACCCAGATCGTATGCAAACCAGACAATCAACAAGCAATGTGACCGGAGTGAACCAATCAAATGAATCTTTTTTCTTTCAATTTCAAAAACTACCAATTCCTACATTTAATGGTGCATATGATGCATGGCTAACGTTTCACGATACATTTAAAGCAATCGTTCATGATAATATCAAAATTTCTAATATTGAAAAATTGCATATACTAAGGTCCTGTTTAAAAGACGAAGCGGCGAATATAATCAGTTCATTAGAAACTTCGTCTAACAATTATTTAGAAGCCTGGTCCTTGTTAATAGACCGATATGATAACCGAAAAATAATCATTCAAAATCACATAAAATCAATAATGGAATTACCCATAATTAGTAAAGAATCAGCTTCCGATCTTAGACGCACACTAGATAACTTTCAGTCGCACTTACGGGCACTAAAAGCGCTAGGTGAAAAGGTTGATGATTGGGATTCGTTATTAATTTACATTTTAACTTCAAAAATTGATCGTATTACTCATAAAAAATGGGAAAAAGCGTCTAGTAGTACTGTTATGCCCGAATTAAAAACATTAATACAATTCTTATCGAATCGCTGTCAGGTTTTAGAATCTACCAATTTTGAAACTGTAATCAAAACTTCCAACATCGCTGCGGCTAAATCATTAAAATCAAAGACATTAAACAATACTAGTAAACCAGAATTTTGTAATTATTGCAAAGCATCACATAAAATATATTCATGTGAAAAATTTACTAAGTTGTCTATTTCCGATCGGATAAATGCAGTAAAAATTGAAAAACTTTGTTTTAATTGTTTACGCAAGGGACATAGCAGTAACGAATGTAAAGGGCAGGAATGCCGAAAATGTAAAAGAAAACATAATGTTTTGCTTCACGTAGACGATACGAATTCACAAAGCGCAACGGTCGCGGAAACAGCTTCAGCCGTCCAGAACACGTCAAATCCCAAAAGTTTCCAAGTCTCAACTCCTGCTCAAATACTGTTGTCAACTGCCGTTATAGATATTGAAAATGGTCAAGGTGTGAGAAAACAAGCTAGAGTTCTTTTAGATTCGGGATCAATGAATAATTTCATGACCGAAGAGTTTGCTGAATCTTTGGGCTTATCACGCAAAATCGTAAATATACCAGTAGAAGGATTCAATCAATTAGAGACGCGTATTAAACATAAAGTAGCCACTAAAATTTATTCAAAAAATTCCAATTATACTGAAAGATTAGAATTTCTTATATCCCCACGAATTTGTGACGTCATTCTATTACAATATGTGAAACGCGAAAATATTGAAATTCCGTGCAATATAAAACTATCAGACCCAAAATTCCATAAACCTGCGCCAATTGATGCTTTAATTGGTGCTGAATTGTATGCTGATCTACTTTGTATTGGGCAAATCCAAATTAATAATTCTAAAGCAAAATTACAAAAAACAAAGTTAGGTTGGATAGTGTCGGGTAGGATAGATGACAGAAAAAATGAACAAAAAACCATTTGCAATTTATCATTAACCTCTATACATAATCAAATAGAAAGATTCTGGAAACTCGAAGAACTGCCCAAACAAAATTTTATGTCCAAAGAAGACGCCTGGGTGGAACAATTCTACCAAAATACGGTTAGACGTGACTCCACCGGGAGATACATAGTAAGGTTGCCATTCAATAACAATCAATCAAACCTTGGTGAATCGTTGAAAGTAGCAGAAAAGAGATTTTATGCTCTTGAACGGAAATTTCAAAGTGATGATCATTTAAAGCAACAGTATACCAAATGTATACAAGATTTCATAGATTTAGGGCATATGGTAGAAGCACCATCGCACATAAAAAAAAAAAAACTATCTTCCACATCACGCGGTATTAAAAGACTCCAGTTTGACTACGAAGCTGCGAGTAGTCTTTGATGCTTCTGCTAAAACTAGCTCAGGTCTATCTCTTAATGACGTTTTGTATGCGGGACCCAATATTCAGGAGGAATTGTACTCAATTTTAATTAGATTTAGAGCACATCCAATAGTAATGACAGCTGATATCGAGAAACATTACCGTATGATATTAGTAGTTGACGAAGATTGTTTGTACCAAGTAATTCTCTGGCGTGAAAATCCTGATCAACCCTTAAAAGAATACATGATTAAAGTTGTAATGTTCGGATGCAAGCCATCTACATATTTATCAATTAGAACGTTACACCAATTGGCAAACGATGAATCAGAAACTTTCCCACTTGCGTCAAAAATTATAAAGCGTGATTTTTACGTAGATGATCTAATAACGGGAGCAAAATCATTAAACGAGGCTATTGAATTACGCGATGAAATACAACAACTCTTACAGAGAGGAGGTTTCAATCTTAGAAAATGGTCATCCAATAATAATAATTTAATAGATACATTACAAGAAAATACAGAAAATATAAAGCTATTCGCAAATACTGAAAAAACCGTGAAAACTTTAGGTATGGAATGGGATTCCCAGAAGGATCTTATCGTGTACTCCGTTCCCAATAATAATAGTAATACAAGGGTAACTAAACGTAGTATCTTGTCGCAAATATCGCAATTATTTGATCCAGTAGGTTTGCTTGGACCGGTTATCGTAAAGGCAAAAATGATAATGAAAGAGTTGTGGAAAATCGAAAAATTAAATTGGGATGAATCGGTACCCCTTCATATACACACAGCTTGGATTAATTGTCAAATTAGTTTGCGTGACATTAATGAGTTAGAATTTGAAAGAAAAATAATTGTTGATGAACCGATTGATATACAAATACATGGATTCTGCGATGCGAGCGAAAAGGCTTACGGAGCATGTATATATGTACGTTCGACCAATAGACATGAAGTTAAAACAAGTTTATTATGTTCAAAATCTAGAATTGCCCCAGTCAAATTTGAAACATTGGCGAAATTAGAATTATGTGCGGCCTTATTATTAGCAAGATTACTCGAGAAAACATTAAATGCGTTACAACACTTAAACATAAATAATATATATTTGTGGTCTGATGCTGAGATTACATTACAATGGATAAACACGGAACCATATTTACTGAAAACGTTCTATGCGAACCGAGTTTCTCAAATCTTATCGATCACCAATGCAGAGAATTGGAGGCATGTACCGGGGGAAGAGAATCCTGCTGATTATATTTCTAGGGGACAAACGCCCAAAGAATTAAAAAATTATCGGGTCTGGTACTATGAACCTAGTTGGATAAATGCTGATGAATGTGCGTGGCCACAAACAGATTTAAGAAAGAATGTATCTGTTCCTCAATTGAAATCAAGTATAATTCTAAAAATATCTCCAAAACCGAATGAAGTTCTTACTAAATACTCTTCATTAACCAAATTGAAGCGCGTACTTGCTTATTGTTTTAGATTTATTAATAACTGTTTAAAGCAAAATCCTAAATTAACAGGAAGATTATAGTGAACTTAGCAAGGCTATGACGCGAATAATTTCATTAACGCAACGCGAATGTTTTGCTGAGGATATAAAAAACTTAAGAAATAACTCTAGGGTTGCGAAATCAAGTGACCTGCGGTCTCTAAATCCGTTTTTGGACAGAAATGGGTTAATTCGCGTGGGCGGGCGTCTAAAAAATTCATTATTAACTTTTAATGAAAAACACCCTCTAGTTTTACCGAAAGGACATCACGTGACAGAACTGATTATTCGAGAAATTCATATAAGATATTGTCATAGTGGAGTGCTGGCTACGTTAAATGCCGCGAGAGCAACATACTGGCCTATAAATGCGAAAGTTCTTATAAAACGGGTGTTGCGTCAATGTGTTCGTTGTTTCAGAGTAAAACCTGATGACAATCGAAACTATCTCATGGGAGATTTGCCTTATCATAGAGTTGTTCAGTCTAGACCTTTTATAAATGTCGGAATAGATTACTGTGGTCCGTTTTTCGTGAAAGAAAAGAAATTCCGAAATAAAAATAGGATCAAGATTTATACTTGTCTCTTTGTCTGTTTTGCAACAAAAGCTTGTCATTTAGAGGTAGTAAGCGATATGACCACTGAATCATTTTTGGCAGCTTTAAAAAGATTTTTCGCCAGACGAGGAAAATCGTTGAATATTTATTCTGATAACGGATCTAATTTTGTGGGAGCTAATAACGATTCAATTGAGTTAAAAAATCTGTTACAATCTGAAAAACATAATCGATTAGTTTCTGAATACCTTAGTAATTTGGATATAAGCTGGCACTTTGCACCAGCACAATCACCTCATTTTGGGGGACTGTGGGAAGCCGCTGTGAAAGCATATAAACACCATTTCTATCGCACAGTCATAAATACTCTATTTACATATGAAGAGTTTAATACACTAGCAGTCGAAATAGAAGCAATTCTAAATTCTCGTCCGATCACTGCCCTATCCACCGATCCTAATGACCTTCATGCCTTAACCCCTGCCCATTTCCTTATAGGTGATTCATTAATGAGTACACCCGATCCGAATTTGTTGGATCTTCCTGTGAATCGGTTATCAACTTGGCAACATATTCAAAGGATCAAACAGCACATATGGAGAAGATGCAATAAAGAATACCTCAATGCGTTGAATGTCCGGTCGAAATGGCAACAAAGTGGGTCAGAACAAATATCCGTTGGCACTTTAGTCGTGTTAAGGAAGATAATACTCCCCCTTTGCATTGGCTTATGGGAAGAATAATGGAAGTTCATCCTGGTTCTGATGGTACTGTGAGAGTAGTGACGGTGCGGACAGTCAAAGAAACTTATAAGCGTTGTGTAAAGCGCGTTGTTCCTCTACCAGTACAATAAAATATTAAAGTTGTTAAATATTAAAATTGTTTAAAATACGGAATCATTTAGTATATTTGTTTGTTAAAAAAAAAGGAGTGAAATTTTGAACTCATATCGTTCAAGGTGGGCGGCATGTTACGAAAGGATGCAGCTGTCTTTATTTTGTCTGGTGAAAAAGGAAATTCGTCAGCAAAAGACACCCTGTGCTGACCATTGGTCTGGCGTTATATGTAGTTGACCATCAGTCGTTGTCAAAAGGTCGAATTGAGAAGACGTTATAATAAACCAATTTAATTAATTATAGTCGCTAGTTTTTGTCACCATACCCCAAACTAGGTGTTTTAGGGTAAGACCAAAACATCATTCAACAATAATTGCACATTATTATCTGTAAAACGGTGATTATTTTGTGACATATGCTGAAAAACCTTAGAAGATGGCAATTTCTTATGTTCGTTTATTCTAAGTTTCAACTTTCGGCCTGTTTCACCGATATATGCTGTTTCACAGTTATTACATGATATTTTATATACGCCATTATTATTAAAAACATCATTTTTGTTATATTGTAAGATATTATATAATGAATTACTACTTCTGTATGTAGCAACTATATTATACTGTTTCAGAACATTTTTTATTTTATAAATAAATTCATTGTATGTAAAAGATTTATATTTGATGTTGTTATTATTATTATCTTTCACATACAATGGGTCATTTTTAATTTTAATTCTTGCTAAAAGCTTTTCAACGGTTTTAATTTTATAGCCATTTCTAATAGCTAAAGATTTTATCGTATTGAGTTCTTTAAAATAATTATACGGATTTAATTTTGTTTTAATCAATCTATTTATCATATAACAAAAAGCGGCCATTTTGTGCTGTTGGTGATGGTAGGAATCATTGGGTATTAAAGCACTACACTTGGTGGGTTTACGATATATACTATATGTAAATTCATGAGTAGATTTCGAAATGTGTAAGTCTAATTTGCATTTGTATTGTAGCCTATTTGAAAAAAAAAACCATTTGATATATCATTTTACAATTTTTATAATTATGTATTTTGCGTTTTACTTTTGATATGATGTTGTATTTGAGCGTTTTTTAATCGCGTTTAGTTGCGAATATATGCGCATGTATTCTTTGAAAAATTTTGTGTAGGGATTATCAAGAAATTGGAATGTTCTCGAATTAATTTCACACATTTGACTTTGATTCACTTTGTGTACCGACTTCCAATAATTTATCGATTAAAAAGATTTTTATATATAAAAAAACTTCAATTTTAAATAATATTGACTTTAATCAGTATTGTACACTCATTTTTGAGATTGTTGATTTGTAATTCATTAATTTTAAATTCGTCGATGTGCTTTTGTTTTCTTTGATTATACAACTATGAGTAAGTTAGCAATAATAATGTTACACAACTACTGTAATACTGTATTAATTTTCTCGATGTAGCATGGTACTGATGATGGTCTTAGACCGAAACTAGTTTACCGCAATTGTTTTTATAATAAACATCTTGGTTTGCTATTACATATTTCTTTATCATTCATATATACACCAAGAAATGGAGGATTCGAATCATAATATAGAAATTATTGTTATATTTAATATATTACACGTAAATTGCCGATTATTTGTATTTTAAATCAATTACGTCACTGGTACGTTTTGAGAGTTGAAATTTTTATTGTGCGACTGTAGATCCTAACTCTAGTCATTATTGATACATAATAATAAATAATAAGTAGACTTAGGATTTGGGCATTTTTTCGGGACGTTGTCAAATCTAATCCCTGAAAAATTTGACAAGAGGGGCACATGAATTTCGCTTTTAAACTAGTTGTTTTATCCGTCAACAAACAACAATATGGCGAAGCGCTCTGTATCGATAGCAACAGAATTTAGAAAAACAGTCGACTAATTATAATAATCCGTTTGACCTAACAACGTCATCGCTAAAACACAGGGGTTTGATTTTAGCGAAATTTTGACAGATTCGGTTTCCCCACCACTTTTCTCTCATTGTAGTTCGTTTAGGTTAATAAACAAACGATTTATACTCGAAAATAAATGAAATATTAGGCACAAATTCATCAATTATCCATAATTCTAAATTAATTTACTATTTTTATTAAATACTAATCATGGAAATTATAAATTGCAAATTATTTGAATATTAAATCAATTACGTCACTGGTAAGTTTGGACGGTTGAAATTTTTATTGTTTGACTGTAGATCCTAACTCTAATAATAAGTTATAAGAGTGATATTGATAGTGAAGGAGAAATTAAATTAACTCGATCTAAGGTTACCTACATATAGTTGATAACCTTTGTAACTTATCAAACTAGATGATAAAATTGTCTAATTTCAACTCAAATTACAATAAACTCAATAGTTGATTTTAAATTTCTTGTAATAAATGTGTTGAATATCAAAACCTGAAAATGAAAATTGTTTCAGTTTTTTTGTTCATCATATTCATCATTTTTCCTATAAATGCTTGGGTTGGTATTGAAGAATTCGATCCCAACGGCAGTAAGTAATTATCTTTTATTAAAATTTAATAAATAATAATATAGAAAAAAATTGATAGACCACACTAGTCACTGTTTTGGACGTGCTCACGACATGGGTGAAATGGACGAAAATGAAATTAAGCAGGTTAAAGGAATTTGTGCTAAAGCTGAATGTTTGAGTAGCAGAGATATCAATTTTACTGGGTAATTATCCTTGATTTTTTTATTTTTGAAAACCAAGTGTTAATTTATTGTCGAAATATGGGATTTATGTAATAATTAAATAATTGAATAAAACAAAAATTTACAATCGAATTCCCATATAATAAATTAAAAATCAAGAAATTGGATTATATGTATTTCGGGAATATTTCTATCATCAGATCCTTGTATAATAACAATTACTTGGTTTTTAACTTTAACGAATTCTTACCAAAAAACAATATAAAAATTGATTGAGATTATATTAAATAATGAAATGGTAAAAATATTTAAAAAATAAAAGATAAATTGAAAGAAATTTATTAAAAAATAATTAAAGGTCAATTTGAAAAAAAAAAATTAAATTGAAACCCGTCACTTCAGTTATTAATCAGTTGTAATTTGAGTTTTAATATGAAGTAATATAAAATTGTTCTACTATATAAAATTGAAAATTTATCAAAATTATGATTAAATGTCACAACATGTTTTGCAAAATTTGATTTATTTCAATTTAAACTTGAAATACTTTTTAAATTGTACATCATCATGTCATCCTTCCTAATAGAGATTTTAAAGACTGTTTTTGAGGTATTTGGAATGGGACGCAAATCAAAACACACCAATTAGGCCAACAGGATGGATGACATGATGATGAACAGTTTAGAAATAAGACGTGGCTTATTTAATCATCTGAGAATTAATTATGGTAACGAGACCTATAAGAAAACTGAGCAATGGTTGAGTGGCTTCTTTGTACAAGAATCTATGGAGAGTATCTTGTAACGTTTTTATTTATTAATAGATTGCAATAATTCTAGCAATAACTTGAAGGGGAACACTTAGGCTACCTGTTAGAGGTGGAAGCACCCTTCTATGATAATTAGAAATTGGAAAAATTGATGTCAACTTTCGAAAATTACACAATATACTAAATAATACAAAAAATTGAAAATCAATTCCCATATAATAAAATACAAAATTGTAGGATTTGTAGGATTACATATGTTTCGGGAAAAATCCCATCATCAGATCCTATTTAGATGTAACAATTAATTATTTGGTTTTTATATAATATTGATTCTTACCAAAAACAAATGTAAATAATTAATTGAAATCGTAAAATAATAAAATTGCAAAAATATTTAAAAATAAAAGATAAATATTTTTACAATTTTATTATTTTATCTTCAAACGATTAGAATTAACTGCGTTTGGGACAACCAATCTCATTAATAAATTTTTTTATTGTTTTTACATTGATAGTATTTGATGCCCATAGTAAAGTAAAGACCCACAATTTTGTTTCTATAGAGTCTATCTCTCTTTTCTCCTTTGTTGTATAAATAAATTCTAACAGATTATCATTGTACATCTTATAATTTTTATTTCTCTAAATTTGATGAATTAAATTGTAATTTGACATCTGTAATTCTAGTTCGAAATTTATTTTGCAAATTTCCTAAATACGATTTTATGATTCGAAGAAATCAAATAAACAGAGACAACACAAACAGAACAAAAATAACACAAAAACAAACGTTCAGTATATCAAACTGCCAAATGGTGTGATCCTTCAAATGTTGTCGTTTTAAATTTATTGCTGGTAGGGCAAGTGATTCTCTGACTTAGATTTTCAAAGCATTTCAAGTAATTTGATTTTTAAAAGGTAAACAGGTAGGCTAACTGTTGCTCTTCGAGTTCATTTATTCTATCAATAAATAAAAGAGTTACAAGATAATCTTTATAGATTCTTGGATCGGGCTGTATACCGCAGCATGTCAAATGCATTTATACACTAAAACTAGAATAACGCCCATTCAAACAAGGAACAGAAAAGCTAATAATCCGGTTTCAAAAAGCAATACTGAAATTAGAAATAAAGATAACGATCTGAAAAATAAAGAGTCTCAAAAATCGCATCGACGAGAACAGCAGGCCATCGCAACAGCTATTGGCACAACAAATATTTATGGTTTGTAAGAAGGTGATTCAAGAGAAGTTTCAACAACCTCTAAACAAAGCGAAAACTCACAACATTAAGAAATTGATCAAATTAAAAACCACCGGTAATGTGGCTGTGATTGGTAAACAGATTAATGGGATATTTAATTATACAAATGTGGCCCTTCCTGATAGGGTAAACTACATCTTGAACGTATCACTAGAATTTTCAGTTCTAATAAATAAGCGAGATATACCTATGATAGAAATGATAAAAGATCTATCAAAAGTATTCAATGGAATAACTGAAGACGACAATACACGTAATATTTTGAGAAACAGAGCAGCTTTTCCCATCAAATCCAAATAAGTTGTTTGTAGATATTGTGAGAAGAAAGTGGAAGTTTTTTGAATGTTATATCTACTAGGATTTTATTTTTGGAAATGATTAACTTGTTCTTTGAAACAAATTATTTGAAATTAGAATAAACAGTTTGGCGGGACCCCAGCGGGTAATCCGAGCAGCCCGTTGATAGAGGCAAGAATTATGGAAGAACTGATTGATCCAAAATTAAAAAGAATATCTTTTATAATACCATTGATTAAAATATATGTAGACGATTTGATTTTGTTGGTACCAGAAAATCAACAGAACTTAGTGTTGCAAAGATTTAATGCTTTTCACGAAAAGATTAATTTCACAATGGAAACGGAAACAGACAATAGTATTCTGTTTCTTGATGTACTGGTGGTTAGAGATGGCATCCAAAAAGAATAGCAAGTGGAAGAATGGTTAACTATTATGCATTTCATAAATACAATGTAAAAACCAGTATCGTTGAAAATCTGATCTATAAAGTATTGAAGATTAGCAACAAGAAATTCTGGGATAAAAATATCGGTATAGTCACGGAATTATTGAAGAGCAATAATTACTCGAACATTACTATCAATAGATCAAAGTAATGGATCAAAAATAAAATTAAACAGAATTATGAAGATAAATAAAGTGGAAATATAAGGTACTATAAACTACCATACATTGGTACACCAAGTGATCGATTAACACTTTTGTTTAAAGAAAAAAAAATAGTAGATATTGGAAACAATAGCAGATTTGCGTGTTACAACACGAAAGTTGTGGGTGATTTATATTCGAGGATGACAGATATATAAGATAAATAGACAATTTGGTATACGGAATTCCATGTATGGATTGCAATCCCTGGTTGAACAGACGCCATAATTATTGAAAAATAAGTTGGCACACCATAGTTTAGATTGCCATATAACATCAAAATACAAAAAAAAAACAAAACAGCATTGTGTATACATTGTTTTATTAGTGGACACAATTTTAATTTTGATATGGAATCGGTAATTGTATTAGATAAAGAAGAAAGCACAACAAGAAGCTTGTTAAGTGAAACTTCGTTTATCAAGGAAATCAAATTTCAATAGTAAATTTCAAAGACGAGACAGCTGGATTAACCAGTGCATATAATCATTTGTTAAGATGTATGCAACCCTTTATTTGATGTAGTTTGGGGGAGGTGTAATTGTTATTTCCGTTTCAATTTCAATGTATTGTTCTAGAAAAAAATGCCATTTTATTCAACTTGTTATGTTTAATTTTGACAATTGCGATTTGCTGTTTGATTTAATATTTCGAAGGTTCTCAACTGTTTGAAAAAACTTTTGATTTGAATTTGCTTATATGTTTGATTTAATTCTATTGTCACAGAATTTATGTGGTTTAGTACAATTGTAGTTAGAAAGCTGAAAAATTCTGAATGTTAATTTATGATTTTGTCATTCTAATTGACCATTTTTATGTAAAATATTAAAAACACCATCGAGGTAAGACTACGGTAATTCAAATTAAAAAAATACATATTGATTATTACAATGATTATTAGCCCCGAAGAAGCGATAAATAAATCGTGAAACTGTTGGTCTAGTTGGTGTGTTTTGGTTAGGATACCTTTCCAAATACCTTCAGTCTTCAAAATCTCTGTTAGGATGGATGAACAATTTAAAATGTATTTCAAGTTTAAATTTAGATAAATCTAATTTTGCGAAACTTTTTGTCACAGTTAATCACAATTTTGATAATTTTCAATTTTATATATACAAAATAGAAACTTAAATCTCGGTCTAATAGAACAATTTTATATTATTTCATAGAAAAAATGAAATTACATCTCATGAATAACAGAAATGACTGATTTGAATTAAAAAAAACTTAATTTTAAATTTGACCTATAATTACTTTTTAATCAATTTCTCTCAATTCATGTTCTGTTTTTTAAATATTTTTACCATTTCATTATTTTATATCATCTCAATCAATTTTTATATTATTTTTGTTAAGAACTTGTCAAAGTTAAAAACCAACTAATTAATTGTTATCATACTAAGATCTGATGATGGGAATATTCCCGAAATTTATTTATTTGTAATTATACGGGAATTCGACTTTTACTTTTTGTTTTATTTAATTTACTATTAATTTCCTTTATCACAGTGTATTGTTTCGTTCTATCAATAAGATTAATGATTAATTTAGGTGTGGTTTAGTGATGACTTCCCCTCCATGCTATGTAGTTGATGGTGATCTAGTATTGCCTTTTCCTGAATGTTGTCCTCAAGTACGATGCGACGATAGAAATTCTCTAGAAGCTACTGATAAACAAATTAGAAATTAACGCTAAAGATTGTAATTATTGATCAACATGATGAAATAAATAAAATATGCTTTTAATCAATAAATATTTGAATCCACTTTGTTTTAGCTTTATATATCGTCTGTCATTGACCATCTGGAATACTTCTATTAAAATCGAGATTAAAAATGAAGAATGCAAGCACGTCTGTTTTTAAAAGACTTTTAAAACGATTTTATTTCAGTGGTTTATAAATACAGGTGACCGATTAAAAATCATCAAATTTGATTTTAACTAACCCCAGATAATATCTTCGTTAGTTAAATATAACAAAAACTCTAAAACGAATAATATTAGTATTTCGGGAAACTGCCATCATCAGTTCCTCTATGATAACAATTAAATATTTGGTTTTTAATTTCAACAGGTTCTCAAGACATAATTAAATAGGTGAATGTGCGCCAAAAAATGCATCCACTATTTTTCGCAGCTCTACTTGTATAGCGAATTTTATTAAAATCGGTCCATAGGTGTCCGCAGATGGGGGGTGGTAAACAGGGCAGTTGCACTCTCTGGATCGAAAAGTACACATTTGTTAAGAATGTAATCGATAAATTTGTAAGCGACAAACTTAGAATTCAATTCTTATATGATAAGTGATTATTATTTTTATAATTATTCTACTAATACATATTTTACACTTGAAATGTAGATGTTCTCACAAATTATTACAATTATTAAGAAATTGTTTTCTAACCTTTGCCGCCCTTCCGTGGAAAAATTTCTGGAGATGCCCCTTATCTATTGTCTTATCATACTTCGAACGTTTTAAAAATACAAGAACCAATAGAGTTGGTTGTTATTTCAAAAACTGTTGTTTAATACGATTATCCCAGATTAACAATAGGAGTCCGTGTAGAGAATCGAAAAATAATTGTTATTTTTGATAACCAATTCAGAGTCAAAGTTTTTAACAAAGACGTTACGTCGTTGAGTCGTTGTCAGATAACTTCTAGTAGACGTTATTAATAACTTATTATAAAGCGGGCTAAAAATTGTCGTTTAAAAGACGCCCTACATTAGAATTTTTGAGTTAGATAAGAATGCCAACATGAAAAGCATTATGAAAAATATATCATACATAAAAATTATAATATTATTTGACAACGATTGAAAATAGCAATTGGAATAAACATTTCTAAAAGAAACATCTTTATAACTAAAATATAAAAAAAGTGAGAGGGGCTAATCATTTCTTTTACTAAACCAAGTTATTTTTATGTGTATACAACCAATAAAAAAACTATGTTGTTAATTGTATCGTAATATAAAGTTAATGGATTTAGGAAATAGCGATGAAAAATAACTCGAATCCTTGTAGTTATAACAACAGACATAGAACTTGCAGTTACCAAATAAAAAAATGAATCAAAGCTAAAAAATTGATAAATACTCAATTATAGCATTTTCCGCTTAATGAAAAGAAAGAAAACAGTACATTTCTATTTCTACAGTACATTTCTATGTTTGGAGGTAAAAAAAGCTATAAATTAAACTAAATGTTTTCTCCAAGATAAGAAATAAAACATTTAGCCGACTTAACATAAACAAAAGGTCTCATTTCTTTCATATTTTTCTGTGAAGTCTCGACACATTTTGATAATTCTTTTTCTAAATTATTGAAAAAATGTATTTAAGGTTGAACTCTACCCTGTGAAAATAGAAACCACTAGTTCAAAAATTCTGAAAAAATTACCATAGTTTATTACTACCCTAAGCATTGTTTATGCCAAATTAACAAAACTTCTATTGAGTAGTTTTTGAAAAAAAGCGAAAAAACCTCAAAGAACATGGTTTTTACAGGTTTTTATTTTTTATTTCAAAAACTACTCGATAGAAATTTCGTTGGCTTTTGTATCACATCTAAATAGGTTTTATACAGCTTCTCAATTTTTTTGATAGACTTTGAACTAGTAGGTTTGGCAAAAAGGCCGAAATTACGAATTCGCGTATTTACAGTACTATACGTTTGAAACCAAATTTAGGACGTAGAATAGACACTAAACATTGATATGAATCAAATTATTTGGCATCAACGTCAATATTTTTGCTAAAAAGGGCATTTTAAAGTTGTATTTTGAAAATGCCGGCCAATTTTTGCTATACTGAATAGTAGCGTCCTCAACTAAAAGTGGATGTTTTTGTAATTTCTTTCTACGCGCCATCTGCCATTCAGAGACTAAATAGGCGAAATAAAAAGAAGAAATAAATAGGAAACTTCAAGAAAATATATGAGTATATAAGAAACCATGTATTATCTTATATTACATTATAAATAAACACATCAGAATCTCAAGTCCTTAGTCAACTTGATAAATAAAAACAATAAACAAGGGGATTTTTTATAAAATCAGTTCAATATGTGTTTTGATTATTCGAAAATATCCAAAAATATACGTAAGAACTGCATACCTCACGTTAATCAAGATTAATTTGCAATTAATTTCCTATTATTTTATAAATTCATGAAGTTGGCCATTTTCAGAAATTTTTTGCCAACATTTTTGGTTGGAAAATTGTGGACTTTTTCGGAAAAATGGACACAATTATGCAACATACCGAATATATCTATGTATAGTCTCTATTATCTGACCTAAGGTGACCACTATTAAAATTTAGTAAACAAATATTTTTCTGATATGAACTTTGCGTTTATCTCGCGTTAGCATTAAAAGTATTGTAAATAAATAAATTTCGGAACACTTATCGATTGATAACACCATAAATCTATATCAGAAGAATTACGGCCCTTCATCGTTTTTCGAAATTTTGATAAATACAAAAGTTATTTGCATTTTGTGGAATTTTTGATTCATACTGTATGTTGGTATATCCGTTTAAAAAGGTGCAAAAACAAAGATCCGTAAAATTTCTAATTATAAATTACTTATTAAACCTAACAATTTTGATTCTGTTTTCTCTGTTTGTGAGAATTCATATGCTATTTATCAATTTCAGTTGAAGGTTAGCATAAAATAAACAAAATCCCGGAAAACTGTCTCCAGTATTCAATAAACAATCGTTCAGTCTATTTCTTCTGTCCTTTATTTTAATTTTTATATCTTAACAATATTCATCTCTGTTTATAACCCAGAGATAGAGGCTCTGGTGGTTCAGGTGTTCTGTTTTTGCTTTCTTCTTAAAATTTGGAATTTATATTCACAGATGATAATTTTTCTTTTAATTTGCAATTTATCGTCAGTTATAAATTATTCAAGAACAATGACTTATTTTTTTAACGTTGAGAAGAAAATATGCCGTCTATCAAATATCTACCTTATTGTTATTTGGATATTTTATCAAAGATTTTTAACATAAATATTTATAATTTTTACAGCAGCAAAAGCTGCTCGTTTGAATTTCTTATTTACAAGTAAATGAGGCGTGGTTTGATGGTATATAAGTGGAGTTAGATAAAAAAATAACCTTGTTTAGAGCCATCTATTGAACGATAGATTTCAGTTATTTACAATAATATTAGCTATTTTTTCAAATAAATAAATCTGTAGTACATAGGTGCTAAGAAAAAGTGATTGTAGCGCCTACTAGCGTCTTCCGAAACGAAATAATCGGGAGTAGAGTTCAACCTTAATGGGGAACTTCACTCTCCGTTATTTCTGTTTTTAAAACGCAAGTTAGCGCTGTCGGCAGCTTGTATGAGGAAAAGATTTCTAACTTTCTACAGATTGAAAACTTACAAGGGAAGTATCCGAACGTGAATTTCGATATCCATATGTGACGCACCTTAAATAAAAGATCTTGACGAGCAGATTACGAATATGTATGTAAAAAATCCTCGATCTCAAGGAAAAGCGAGAAAATTAAAGATAAATGTTTTCCAGCTACTATTTATGAAACGTAAACAGGTAAACTGTAAATCGATTCATAGTGCAGTGGGAAATCCGTAAGGTGTCGCAGATGCGAGATTTTTAGCCTTACGTTCAATTCCCGATCTATGCATGTAGCTTTTTTTTTCCTTTTTTTTTTAATTTTATTTTTTAAATCAAAATTAACCAAAATATATTCCAAAAGAATGCAGCAGTTGTAAAGATAAATCGAATTCTTTGAAAAATTACGAGTACAATCATTCTCTTTAATTTGTTACCAATACATCTGCATTTATAGTCTTCCAATTGTTAATTTCGTTCATTCTGATAATAGTACTTTGTTTCCATTATGATTGTTATGAAATTTATATTTGTGATTATCAATAATAACAAGTTAAAAATATTTGCTATTTTCAATTTCCATTTGCTTTCCGAACTAATCATTCAACACAAAAAATGGCATAAGACCTGACATAATTTGACATAATTTTTGAAATTATCATTATAAATACCATGAGTGTTGAAATAAATAAATAAATATATTTTGGTTAATTTTGATTTAAAAAATAAAATAAAAAAAAGGAAAAAAAAAGCTACATGCACAGATCGGGAATTGAACGTAAGGCTAAAAATCTCGCATCTGCGACACCTTACAGCTTAAGCTTAAGCTTACAAAAGGATTTATTATATTAATTCTTTTTTACAAAAATTTACATAAATTTTTACAAAAATTGTGTGTACAAATTATAAGTGTTCCCGTTACTGAGAACCTACACTTACATTTACAGTTTTATGGCACAAACAATTTGTTTTTAGGATACTTTTGATTCCGCTGTTTTCTTTCTGCTTTCGTTTTGTATCTAAGGATAATGTTGTTACGGTTCATGATAGGAAAATTCTTTGAAAACCTATCTCAATGTTTCAAAATTGGTGAGTTTGTTGGTCGCGACCATCTTGGATTTTGTTTGATAAACCATCGTCTATTCTTTAGTTGTAGAAGTCTATTCTTTCAAACGGGAGTGTGTGTTCCGATCTATGTTGATGTCGCCTGATAGTTGTTATGTGTTTTGTCAGGTCGCTGTTTGCCATGTTTTTAAAGTAGAATTTATTTGCGGTTTCTAAGATGTATTCCTTGATTGGTAACAGTTCCGCTGCTTCATGCATGTCTGTAATTTTGCTGTATCTATTTCCGTTTGTGATCAGTCTTAGTATTTTATTTTGTTGTATTTGGAGTTCTTTGTATTGGGTGTTAGATATCAGCCCCAACCAACTCTTATGGGCGATCTGTGTACATTGAAATTAGTTGAGAGTATGAAGTTCAGGTAGCGCTGGCATCGAAAACGACATAGAAAGTGACATCTATTCTCCATAAGTTAAAATAAATAGTTAAGATGATGGAATACTGATGTCGCATTATTTTGTATGTTCAAGTTCAAAAGAATTTCGCCCACCCCTCACCCCCAAACCTTTTTGTTATTATTATTATTATTATTAAACTAGACGCACAAGTGTAACCATTGAACAAAGAAATCGTGTTTTTTATATTATTGTTTGAAAAAATTGAAAAATAGTTAATTTAAAAGGTAGGCATATGACAATATTTTATTTTATCAATTTATTATCAAAATACTGTTGTAAAACGTTTAATTTATTTTTCACGTGAAGAGGTGTTTTTCTGTGCGAAATTAGAGGACACACAAATGAAATTTCATGGGATTTCAACAGTCTCCGCATACAATTTTCAGTCAGATCTATAAGATAATTAACTATTTAGGTATAATATAGATTTGTAGTATTAATTTAAATTAATTCATTTAAATTGTATGTATTTGTTTGTTATTGTTTATATCTATCCTTATCTGTATCGTACATTTTCTTGGAAAGTAAACAGAATTAGAGAAAAGTCCAATATTTTTTAATTTGGATTTTTTAAATCAATATATTCATAAATGTAATTATTTTAAATTCTACGATAAAGACACCAAATGTATGGAAAATATGTTCACATTTTTTATTAATATTTTTTTATACTCATCAGCTTTATTTACTTTATTTTTATATTTTACTTGTACATATATACATATTTTTTTAATAAATAAATTGTAATACATATAGAATTATTTTTTAGTAAATCGAATTCCTAGAAGTGTCTAGTATATTAAATAAGTCTTTTTGAATTTCCCGCAAATTATTGGATAAATGTAGCGTGGTGTCAAACGTCAAAAAAATCAATTACAGAGATCTGTCGCCTTAGAGGCTGCCATCAGAGCCATCTGAATATCATGTTACTTATGGCTATTTAGGGTGGGGATAAACTGAACACAAAAATCAACACGGGACTTGCGCATCTATTTTATCTATGTTAGATATGTCGCACCAGGACGGGCCGCTGTATACAATTGCGGGTCTAATGATTGTTGTATAGATTAATCTTTTATTGTGCAGTGTTACATATGGTGATTTTAATAGAGGATATAAGGTCCTGATTAAATTTTGAGTTTTTTGAACAATGTTTTTTATATGTTGGTTGAAGTTTAATCTAGTATCTAAGGTGATGCCTAGATATTTCACTTCATTTTTTGTTTCCACTCTTTCGTGATGGATTTGAATCGGTGAAAAAATTTTGTTATATTTCCAAATGTTTTTTGTGAAGATTATAGTTTGAGTCTTGGTTGGATTTATTTTTATTTTCCATTGTTTATAATATTCCGTTAGTTGGTCAATGTGTATTTGTATTTGCTTATTGGCTACTTCAGCAGCGAATGAGCTAGAGTAAATTGCAGTGTCGTCCGCGTATAGGGCCAGCTTGGTTTTTTGGAAATGTATTATGTCGTTAATGTAGTAATTAAAAAGAATGGGTCCAAGGACTGACCCTTCGGGGACACCGGATTGTATGTTGAAGCAGGTAGTTTTGGAATTTCCTATTTTTACCTGAAACTTTCTATTTGTTAAGTATGACAATATTGTTTTGATTAGCCAAGTTGGAAAGTTGTATTTTTTCAATTTTAATATTAATCCGTCTATCCATATCTTATCGAAAGCTTTTTCAATATCCAATACTGTCATCACGGTAGATTTGTGTTTTTTGAATTCTAGTTTAGTGTCTGTCAGAATTCTTACCAGTTGTAGTGTAGTGTTATGTCCCGCTCTGAATCCAAATTGTTCATGAATAATTATTTTATTTTTCTTTTCGAATTTTTTAATTCTGTTGTTTATTATTTTTTCTGTGATTTTGGATAGTCCGTCTAATAAACTAATAGGTCGGTAGTTGTTTGCTTGATTGGCTGGCTTGCCTGGTTTTTTAATTGGTATAACCATTGCCGTTTTCCAAATGTCTGGGAAGTACTGAAGTTTTATTATTGTGTTTATGATGTATAATAACTGCGTTAGAGATTTCTTGGAGAGATTTTTGAGGACTAGATTCGTTATTCCATCATGTCCTGGTGTTTTATTGGTTTTTAAAGATTTTATTGTTGATTTTATTTCGGAAATATTTGTTAATATTTTAGCTAGTTCGGTCTTATCCAGGTTTATTGTTTGGCGTTTTATTGCGTTTACGATTTCTTCGGCTTTGTTCTGAATTTCGGGGATAGTTTGTAGCTCGTTCGTGTTGTTATTCTCGAATATTTTACCTAGGACGATTGCTTTCTCTTCCGTAGAACTATGGGTTTTTTCCCTCATGGTCCGTTAGGTCAGGTATTTCTTCGTATTTCTTTGTTAATCGTTTAGCGGCTTTCCAAATAGAATTGTCTTTGATGTCTAGATTCTCCAGCTTGGTTTGAAGTTTGCTGTTCCGAAAATTTTTGATGGCATTTTTGATGTTGTAATTCATTTGTTTGAGTTTATTTCGATTTTCTATTGAAGGATTTCGTTGCGCTTGTTTCCTTAATTTGTTTTTTTCGGTAATTAGTTTCCTAATTTCTTCGGGTAGATTATCGTTGTATATGTTAATTATTTTTACGATGCTCGTAGCGTTTCTTGCTTTGATAATGGCACTTGTGAATTTCTCTATTTCAGCTTCCAATTCGTTGCTGTTCTTCATGTTGTTGTTTATTACTATATTGTTGTCTAAGATCTGCCTGAAAGTGTGCCAATTTGTATGTTCGTGCGATCTTATTTCTCTCATGTATGTTTGTTTGTGGATTCTTAAATTTAACTTGAATATGATCGGATTGTGATCAGAGTCGAGGTCATCTATGGATTCAGGTCTGTTGGTGTGATCGATGCCTTTTGTTACCACAAGATCAATTGTGCTTGGTCGATTCCCATTCGTTGGGAAATTTGTTTGTTTGTTTGGATAGTGTAATAAGTAATTGTTATTGTCTATTATTCTCTTCAGCGTATTTCCGTTGGAGTTGTTTTCTGGACAATTCCACTGTACATGTTTTGCGTTGTAATCTCCCATTGTGATTGTTTTAGGAGCAGCATTAATAATCTCCTCAATTTCTTCGTGGCTGTAGGTGTTCGATGGTGTATTGTATATATTGGTAATTACAATGTCCTTGTTTAATTTAACTGCTATGGATTCAATAGAGTTTCTTGGTGTTGTCACTGTTTTATATGATATTGCGCTTTTGATCAGCATCGCAACACCACCAGAGGCGTGATTAGCGTTCAAACGGTCATTCCTTAGTGTGACATAATTTTTTATTTTGAATTTGTCATTAGGTTTCAGTCTTGTTTCTTGCAGCAAAATGATGTCGATGTTGTTTTGATGTAGAAAATAGGATAGAAAAGCGGAGCTTTTGATTACTCCATTGGCATTCCAGGATGCGATGTTCAAATAATCCATTATTTGTCCAAATTTGTTAGAAAATGATTCATTATGATGAATTTTTGAGATTCACTCGTTGCACTTTCCAGTTGTCTGTTTAGTTCTTGTATTCTTTTTATTGTTTCGTTTATATCAATTAATGAGTTTAGTTTTTTGATTTCTTGTGTTAGGACTGCAAATTGATTGTGCGTGTTTTGAGTATCGCTGTCTTGTTTGTGATTCTCGTTGTCCTGTTTGTCGTTTTGGTCGATCTCTGTATGATTTGTTGTTATTGTATTATTTTGATTTCTATGTTGATTTTCCGTTTTGTTACTCCAAGGATTGTTTTTAGGGATAGGTGCAAGTATATATTCTGGTTGTTGCTTTTGTTCTTGCTGCGGTTTGTTGTTTCTTGCATTTTTGTAGTTTAGCCGTGATATATATACAGGGCATTGTATATCTGAGGATTTATGTGGTCGATCACAATTTGCACACTTTACAATTTCAGAGGTGCAGTCTTTTGTGTCGTGTTTTTCGCCGCATTGCCGGCATTTGGTGATGGCGAAGCAATTTGATGTGGCGTGCCCCCATTGCTGACATTTATGACATTGTGTCATTTCTTTTTTATTATTGTATCTTTCCCACGTGATGATTGTATGTTGCACTGTTTTGATTTTGTTTATGATATTTTTAATCGTGATGTCACTGGTTGTTATCACTAGGTACGGTTTTGTTGTTTTAGAGTTTGTCTTCATTTCAAAGACGTTTTTGATGAAATTTATTTGTTCTAGTTCTGCTTCTATTTCCGTTTTGTCAATATTTGAGGGGAGACCCTTAAGTACGAAAGCGTGTGTTTTGTTGATTTTATTGGAGTATGTATGATGCGGGATGTTACATTGCTTTAAATGGCTGATGATAGTGTTGTAGTCATTAGGGCTTTTCAGATATAGCGTTGTGTTATTTTTTGTATATTTTAGTTGAAAATTTTCCTTTATATTGCTTTTGATTGTTTTTGTGAATGTGGTGTGTGCGTTGTGTTTACCATGAATCACGATGGGTGGTGGTGTATATGTTTTAGTTGTTGTGTCTTCAGTATGTTGTGATCTTGTCGTTGACGTGTCTTCTTGGGTGTCATTGTGGTCAACAAGCATTTCGAAACGGTTTCTTGTTGATAAACTTTCTTGGGATTGTCTCATCGTTGGTTTTTTATTGCTGGCGTTTTCAACATTATCACTGTTGTTGTTACTATTTCTTCTTTTTCTATTCTTTTGAGCTTGCCATTGATTTGCTATGAAGTCGTCTTTGTTAAGAAGCACTTTCATTTGTTGTTGTTGACGCCGTTCTGTTGTTTGTATTTCGTCGGTTTCCATTGTAATTGTCTTTTGATAGCACTATTGAACTGTTATTAGTCTGTTAATACTCACTGTCTAAGCTAAGTAGGTAGTATTATTTTTCACTATTCACTAACTTTCACTTAACTTGCTGTCGATCCGTTCTTGTCGACGGTCTGCAGTCGAATGCGACACCTTACAGATTTCCCACTGCACTATGAATCGATTTACAGTTTACCTGTTTACGTTTCATAAATACTAGCTGGAAAACATTTATCTTTAATTTTCTCGCTTTTCCTTGAGATCGAGGATTTTTTACATACATATTCGTAATCTGCTCGTCAAGATCTTTTATTTAAGATGCGTCACATATGGATATCGAAATTCACGTTCGGATACTTCCCTTGTTAGTAAAAATGATTAAAATTAGGTCAAATCTACTGGTCAGTAGATGGTTCTGAGCGCAGTCGTTATTTCTCATTCCTGTCATATACCATCACGTCACTCCGATTATGTACTAATACACCACGCCTCCTTTTCTTACATATGAGATTTTAAAATGAACATCTTTTGTCATTGCAATCGTCAATTTCTATGTAAAAAATTTTTTTTCAGCTCGATGGGGTAGGATTATCAGTTTCTTTATAAACAAAAGTCCTTGATTTTATACACATTGCAGACAAAGTCTATGTGCTTTTATAAAAAACTAGCTATTACCCGGCATGCGTTGCAATGCTAGTTAATTAATTCTGTTTATTGAAGTGCTTTTGTATACACAATATTCCTTGTTTGTTCATTTGGTACATAAATAAATAAATCCGAATGTTTGCCGAGCCTTGAACACGCTACATGATGCACACCAATACCAATAAACAGGATGGTGAATATACCAATACCAATATTAATCAGGAACAAACAGGATTGCGGATATACCAATACCAATATTAATCAGGAACAAACAGAATTGCGGATATACCAATACCAATATTAATCAGGAACAAACAGGATGGCGGATATACCAATACCTATATAATTAGGAACAAACAGGATGGCGGATATACCAATGCCAATATAATCAGGAACAAACAGGATGGCGGATATACCATTACCAATATTAATCAGGAACAAACAGGATGGTGGACTATTACCCAGCATGCGTTGAAATGTTACCAAATAATTTTGCTTATAGAAGTGCTTTTGGATACACAATATTCCTTGTTTGTCCATTTGGTGCGTAAACAAATAAATCCGAAGGTTTTCCGACCCTTGAACAGGCTACATACAGCTGTCCATGTGAAAAGCATGGATTTTCTAAATTTAATCCACACACACACACTTGTAGGGTCTGTCCCTGTGCTTTATTAATGGTCATTGCAAATGCAAGTCGTACAGGGAACTGTAACCGTTTGAACTGAAAAGGCATATCTGTAGGAATCATTGGTATACGTGGCAACAGGACATCTTCTCCTTTAAATTTTCCATTTAAAATAGTACCTTCGATGATATTGTTCATCAGCTTTTTTACTACAAGTCTGGTACCATTGCAAAGTCTTGGCGGATTTATATTTCGGAGAAGAATAATAGGTACGCCAATTTTCAATGTTAAAATGTGCGGCGGCATGCCTGGCAAATCAAGTGAATTTAAGAATTCAGTTGGATAATTGACAAATTCTTCTTCATTTATTACAGTATCGATAGATTTATACGTTGTCGGTTCACCTGGTATTTTTGTTTGAATGTTGAAATTGATAGCATTAACGTCGTTGTTTTTGGCTGCTAATATAGCACGTGCTCTCAGCCATTGGTCTTTATAATTCTGTGCGATATTGGGGAAAACTTTGTGAATCAATTCGTCTGTGTTTAATGTGAGGTTGCAGAAGTCTGGTGGTAATGTGATACATTTTGTGCATTCATCGATTGCCATTTTTCCATTCCCAATATCCAGCAATTGTTCTGTGAAACATTCCGCGGATTGATCATGTTGTATTTGTACACGCATATTTGTTTTCAAATTTAATTTCTGTACGTATTGCCATAAAAATGATGATTTAAGACACGCATTTAGTTCATCAGCGGGTGTTGAACGTGGTATAACTGGTAAAGTTTGTCGAAAATCACCAGATAGTAGAATAAGTGCGTTACCGAAGAGTTGTTCATTTCTTCTCAAATCTTTTAGTGTACGATCAAGTGCTTCCAATGCTTTTTTGTGTGCCATAGTACATTCGTCCCAAATAACGATTTGACACGATTGCAGTACTTCACCCATTCCTGAATTTCGACTGATATTACATGTTGGTGTTTCAATGATTTGCAGATTTAATGGCAATTTCAGTGCTGAATGCGCTGTTCGGCCACCATCTAAAAGAGTTGCCGCAATTCCAGATGGTGCGATTGCCAGTGCAACCTTTTTTTGTGACCGAATCGTTGCCAGAATCAGTGAAAGAAGAAAAGTCTTGCCTGTGCCTCCGGGTGCATCCAGAAAATATAATCCCCCGCTTTGGGTACTAATTGCATGCATAATTCTGTCATACGCTAAACGTTGTTCTGAAGTCAATTTCGGAATATTACTTTGAACAAATGTATCCAATTCGTCGACATTGAAGTTTGTTTCTCGTTGTAAATCACGATCGAAAAGGTCGTTTGCAGATCGATTCGGTGCAGCCATTCCTAATTGTACCAGTGCTTTGTTAGCAATTTTCAAACATATCCTCAATCAAAATCAATGCCTCATTATACACGTTTGATGTGAATTGAATGTCCGTATTTTGATTCGTTAAACGCAGACGATGTAGAATGTCTTCACTCATATGTTCTTTATATTTTCCCCAAAGATCTTGTGGATTGGAAGGAAAGCACGTTGTCAATATAATTGCAAATAACGTGCGTATTTGTTGTGGTTGGGCAGTATGCGATGCATCAGCGAGTGAAATGTCCCAATGTGCATCGTTTTCAAGAAGGTTTAATTCTTTGCAAGCTTCACGATAAGTGGCATATATTTGACCATTTACTGTTTTCAGTTCCTGGAAGGATGTTGGTCCACGTACGTTGATTAACAGTAATCGCAAATAAAAGCATTCTGAATTGTTTGGGTGAACAGTATACAGACGGCCTAACGCGTCAGTAGAATATAAATTGGGATATCCAATAACTGCTTTACCTTGTTTGCGACGTTGAAATTTCTTTGCTGATGCATTCCACGTGTAGTATTTTGGCACTTCAGAGTAAAGTAGCGTCTTTGCAAACTTATCATCCGCGCACAAGGAGAAAAATGCAGTTAAGGTTGTCGATGGTGGTAACAATGCTCTTGCACGTGCATTTTCTGTTGTAAAGTATACGCGCTGTCCATTTTCAAGGTGTACTGCCAAATGAAAAATTGTTGGGTAGCGTTCATGGATCGGAAATGACAAAATGCGCCATATTGCTTCATTGCTGCTAATGTATCGTCCTAATTGATATTGTTCAATTTCATCTATAGATTCAACTGCATTTCCTACGGTAAAAACTGCCATATCGCTTCCTTTATTTACATATTTGCAAATATACTTGATCGATTTGACCGAATTGCAATACTCGACATTGATGTGTGCTTTGAATGTTCTCGAAAGTAACGGTGAATACGGTACAACCCAACGATTATCGATATCAACATCAATATTTCTTATTTTTAAGGTAATGCAATTTCCACCATCTTCAGTTGATCTTCGACGATATAGTGGATATCCATCATTGCCTGTGATAGTTTCGGCAAGTAAATTTCTTGGGTATCGTTTTGTGCATTTCCCATCAGACATACACGGTGAATTGTTGTTCAATAAGCCACATGGGCCATGAATCATATTTTTGGTAACGACTTCAAATAAGCTTGGATCAATAACTGCATCTGGTATCTCTGCTGAGATGATTTGATCAATTTGATTTGGTGTGACTTTCTCAATTAACCAAATCAAAATGTGTGCATGTGGCAATCCTCTTTTCTGCCATTCAATGGAATACATCCAACAGCGTGTCTCTCCAAAAATATGATGCTTGACAATGAAATCCATTAAAGATTTCAATTTTTGTTTGAACACCCGTGCACAAATATCACGACGATCGGATGATGATTGTCCAGGTAATAAAAGTTCTTTTATTTCATCCCATACAGGATTACGCGTAAATGTAATGAACAAATATGGGCGGCCATATACACGAACATATGTCATTGCATCTTGTGCGTACTCATGCATATGCCGTGGACTTCCTGTAAATGTAGCCGGTAGTATCACCATTTTCCCCAATTCATTGGGATTCACATTGCCATCATTAATTACTGCATCGCGTAAATGAATATATTCTTCAGAACGCAACTTGGTTTGATTTAATCGAATGTAAAGAAGTCGTTCAGTTTCGATTTTTGCATACATATCGACAATGTATTGATGGAACAATTGTCGACATTTCAAGATATGATTTTCAGAGTTTTCACGAATCATTAATCGATATGAATAGTAATTCATGGCACTAACTTTTTTATTCGTTTCCTCATCTGTTTGTGGTTTTCTCAATTTGATGTTGAAATGATATCCATCTTCACCTTGCTAAAATAAAATCGGATATTGTAATCCGTCGTATGAGCGATGAGTTTCTGAGACTCGCTGAATATCACCATTTCTACGGTGAAGAATTATATCACGTGAGTTAAATTCTTCGCCAACTATAACGATCGCCACTTCGTCAATTGTTGGTGCATTGTACTGCTTTTCGTGTTGACCGACTGGTGTTTTGTCTACTCGAATCACAACTTTGTAATTATCAGCTGGCATTCGGTCAAGGGCCGTTCTAAACAATCGTATTAATTCGTTGTGCTGATCGAAAAAAGTTTGTAATGCAGCAACTATTTCTCGTCTAGTGCCTGAATTCAGTTGACAACGTTGGGCGATTTGTTCGTCAGTGTTTCCCATGAAATAAATTTGAAGAAACTTATGATCAACATTTGGAAGTGGTAGTAGTGACCCTGCACGATGATAAATTGGCACTTGCACTTTAAATGTTGGCATATAATTCTCGCGTATGATATTGGTTGCACCGAACGATGTAATTTGGAAACATGAATTGTACTTGCGTATATTTGCCAGGAAATGTTTCGATTGACTTGTGTCACCTGATACTAACATTGATAATGGTTCGGGTGGTGAATTTAATTTTGGCAGTTTCACTTTTTCACCTGCGCAGCACATTCCTGGTGTTTCGTTCTTAAATTTTAGAGCTTTGCAATGCACGCATAATTTATCCATTTTTCCAATGACCACACTTGGATGGAGACTGTAATCGTAATTAGCATCGTAATGAAATGCACCAAACTTTAAATCAGCATGCCGTGTTCGTCTGGATCGAGCAGTATTTATTCGAATATTTTCCAATCTAATTTCTCGTTGCTCATCTGTTTCAGATGAACGGGCTTGAGTAGTGCGTATTCTAAAGTTTTCCAATCTTATTTCTCGTTGCTCATCTGTTTCAGATGAAGATGCTTGAGTGGTGCGTATTCTAACGTTTTCCAATCTAATTTCTCGTTGCTCATCTGTTTCAGATGAACGGGCTTGAGTAGTGCGTATTCTAACGTTTTCCAATCTTATTTCTCGTTGCTCATCTGTTTCAGATGAACGGGCTTGAGTGGTGCGTGTTCTAACGTTTTCCAATCTTAGTTCTCGTTGCTCATCTGTTTCAGATGAACGGGCCTGAGTAGCGCGTATTCTAACGTTTTCCAATCTTATTTCTCGTTGCTCATCTGTTTTAGATGAACGGGCTTGAGTAGCGCGTATTCTAAAGTTTTCCAATCTTATTTCTCGTTGCTCATCTGTTTCAGATGAACGGGCCTGAGTAGCGCGTATTCTAACGTTTTCCAATCTTATTTCTCGTTGCTCATCTGTTTCAGATGAACGGGCCTGAGTAGCGCGTATTCTAACGTTTTCCAATCTTATTTCTCGTTGCTCATCTGTTTTAGATGAACGGGCTTGAGTAGCGCGTATTCTAAAGTTTTCCAATCTTATTTCTCGTTGCTCATCTGTTTCAGATGAACGGGCTTGAGTAGTGCGTATTCTAACGTTTTCCAATCTTATTTCTCGTTGCTCATCTGTTTTAGATGAACGGGCTTGAGTAGCGCGTATTCTAAAGTTTTCCAATCTTATTTCTCGTTGCTCATCTGTTTCAGATGAACGGGCCTGAGTAGCGCGTATTCTAACGTTTTCCAATCTTATTTCTCGTTGCTCATCTGTTTCAGATGAACGGGCTTGAGTAGTGCGTATTCTAAAGTTTTCCAATCTTATTTCTCGTTGCTCATCTGTTTCAGATGAACGGGCTTGAGTAGTGCGTGTTCTAACGTTTTCCAATCTTATTTTTCGTTGCTCATCTGTTTCAGATGAACGGGCCTGAGTAGCGCGTATTCTAACGTTTTCCAATCTTATTTCTCGTTGCTCATCTGTTTTATTTAATCGGGCTTGAGAATTATGTTCTCTAAGAGCCTGCAGTCTTATTTCTCGTTCCTCATTTGTTTCTGAGTCTCGTGATGCCTTTTTCTTTTTTGCTTGCGGTGTAGATCGGCCAATAGCTGTTCGTTTTGGTGGCATAATTGATTTGAATATGATTATTGAATTATTTGATATCAATATTTTGATCAATAAAGAATAATTTAATATTATGACAATGATCAGGACCAATAATCAATAACCAGGAACAATTAGTATGGTGGATACCAATACCAATATTAATCAGGAACAAACAGGATGGCGGATATACCAATACCAATATAATCGGGAACAAACAGGATGGCGGATATACCAATGCCGATATAATCAGGAACAAACAGGATGGCGGATACCAATACCAATAATCAGGAACAATTGTGTTGAAAACCAATGTTGTAGGATCATTTACATTCGGAATTCTGAATCTTTAGCCCCAAAGCAGCTTCTTATATAGGGGCTTGACGACGGATAATCGCAGGGTGTTGCGCAATAGGTACAGAGTTCGCAGGTAGGCGTGGCATTACTAAGGATTTGTTGACAGCGCCACCGCGAGGGTAGTAGCGGAGCGCTCGGAAACTATGCATTCTTGCTAAAATATCAATCAAATATAATGTAGTGCCGTTGTCATGGTAATATACGTATAAATAAGTAAATACCATTTTTTGCAAATAACCCTTTTAAACACCTATGTATATTTTCATGAATTGTAATTTATATATAGGTTTTAAAATGGTTATGTTAATTCTAAAACCTTGCCGTGAGTTCATAGAGCAACTTGCCAAAGTTTCATCGCAATCGGATGAGTGGTTTAGGAATGCATAAGGGACATACAAACATACAAACATACAAACATACAAACATACAAACATACAAACAAACAAACAAACAAACAAACAAACAAACAAACAAACAAACAAACAAACAAACAAACAAACAAACAAACAAACAAACATTCATTTTTATATATATAGATGAACAGTTGAATTTCCATAATAATTAGTAGAACTATTTCTATTTCCATTCAATCCTAATCCAGCAATTTTCAAAATTTATTATGAAGATAACAGGGCATTTTTTAAGGTACAGTTGTGTGTCCAAATGGACACCCAGTAATCATGAATTGGACAAGCTGAAAATAAATAATATACACAGAAAATTCACGAACATTTATAATTTTTAAAACAAAATGCAAATTTCCAACAAAATAATAGGAGTATGGCTTTGTATTGGACACCCAGTACAAATTTCTTAAAAAATGCTCTGGAAGAAAAACACATTTTTATCAGAAAAATCCTCTTACTAAAGATAGTAATCAAGTTAGACTACATAATAACGACTTTATACATATATTCGGTATGTTGCCTAATAAATTGCATTATTGTATTAATTTTTCCGAGAAAGTCATATTTTCCAACCAACAATGTTGTTCTCAAAAATAATACAGAGAGATAGCGTCAGCACAAACACTTCTGCACAATAATATGGACAATTGGAGATTATCACAATTGTTTATTTTGACAAGTAAGGAAACAAATGTAGATATCGATATTTTATATCTTTATCTGACGCATGTAAATTGTAAAATTAGTGGACCCATATCGATTTGCTAATGTTGAACAAAGATCGAGCGATTTACAACAGAAACGAGATAATAAGAAAAAAAAATTGTTGTAATACAAATAATTGAAAGTGAATAGATTTAGCGATGTGGTATAGTGTTCGATCGAAAGCTAAAGGGTTGAAATTCTCGCTATGTCTAGAACTTTTTTCTATTTCATACCTGAACGTTCAAATTATAGTAATAATTTGCAGAATCTTTAATTGTCCGTTCTACTGTAGAACGATTTAGATTTAGATTTAGCGAAGAGAACAGCCGTCCTAATTAAATAAAACAATAATAACTGTTTTGATGGTTTTATAGGACGCCTGTTCTCTAGCTTAATCTGTTAGCCTGTTCTTAGCTAAATCGTTCAATTATTTGTATTACGACAACATTTTTTTTTTATTATCTCGCTTCTGTTGTTTCGAATTATCATTTTTGGTAGAATCAAAACAAATACATATACAATATTGAACTTATAAAGAATTCCCCATTGTTTATTATTTTATTTATCAAGTTGACTAATGAAATTCTAGCTAGCTTATATATAATGTAATATAAGATTATAAATACATAGTTGATTATATACTTCGATATTCTTTTGAAGATTTCTATTTATTGCATCTTTTTATTTCGCTTATTGAGCCTGTGAATGATAGATGGCGCTTAGAAAGAATTTACAAAATCATCCACTTATAGCTGAGGACGCTACTATTCAGTATAGTAAAAATCAGCCGGCATTTTCAAAATAAAACTTTAAAATTCCCTTTTTAGCAAAAATTTTGACGTTGATGCCCAATAATTTGATTCTTACCAATGTTTAGCACCCATTCTACGTCCTAAATTTGGTTTCAAGTGTATAGTACTGTAAATACGCAAATTCGTAATTTCGGCCTTTTTGCCAAACCTATTCGTTCAAAGTCAATCAAAAAAATAGAGAAGGTGTATAAAACCTATTTAGATGTGATTCAAAAGCCAACAAATTTTCTATCGGGTAGTTTTTGAAATAAAAAATAAAAACCTGTAAAAATCATGTTTTTTTGAGGTTTTTTCAATTTTTTTCAAAAACTACCCGATAGATGCTCTGTTAATTTGGCATAAACGATGCTTAGGGTAGTACTAAACTATGGTAATTTTTTCAGAATTTTTGAACGAGTGGTTTCAATTTTCACAGAGTGAAGTTCCCCCTTAACAGTAAAAGTTTCCTCTTAGTGAATTGTTTAGATGTCTGCATCAATTTACTTGTCATATTGCATGTTAATTATGGCAATAATTTTTTATTTAATAAATTAAAATTGAAAAATAATTTAGTAGAATTATTATTTCTGACTGTAATTTCTAAATAACAATAATTTTTCGTCGACGATAGTTTACAACATACTTGAAGTTAGTTAAAATTAATTATAGAACTACGCCAATGGTAGGTTAAGTGTGTTGAAATACTTATGGTGAATCTGTGGATCCTAACACTAATAATAAAACATTGTGCTATTTGGGGTTGTGAATGCTGCCTTACATTCAAAGTTTGTAGCGCCAGCCTGCTAACTATTGCACTTCCCACGTCTCATATCGATACTCCTCCGCCACCAATTCTATCGCTCTACAGCGCATCCAATTGGCTACATAATTTAATTAATTTCTACATATCTTTGGGTCAGGTGAAAAAATTGTATAAGACTTTTCGTCTTAGAATAACTTCTCCTATCCACCCTTAAGAGTATGTGCGATACTTATGGGAGACGGTGTATAATAACACAATAGCTTGTCTTTTAACAAAACTATCTATTGAAATCTTATATAAAAACTTTTACAACACTATTTACAAAAGTTAAACCGACAGATTTTGAAGTAAACGCGTTCTTCTTTCAAACGAATTTTCTTCAAATTTCCATAATTTTTGTACTATGATCGTTTCCAGATTTATCTAATTACTCAAAACTTGATTGCGGTTGCAAACGTTGCTATGTCTATCCTGGCCCAAGAACTATTTTTTGTAAAAAACAAGCCAGACCAAACCAAAACAAACCAAATGTCATACCTACAAAATATACTCAAATAAATATAAAAAAAATTTATAATTTTTGTCTTAATACTTACAAACGAGTAAACTTTTTTCATTGTGAATTACTCACAATCAGTTTTGCGGCGAACCTGAGTTGCGGTAAGGCTCAGCATTTGTACCTGCATATCAAAAAAGTTCGATAATCCTTTACTGCCAATGAGTTGCGGTACGGTAGCCGCCGTCGGAATTTCCAAAGTCCGCGACCGGTATAACCCTTTGAAGAATTAATACTTTCTCTTCTTTGAAAATCAAACAGTCCTTTTTCAAAATCATGTTAGTGTTCTTTAATCTATTTCCAAGTAAGATGGCACTTAAAACGATATTTAGTGAAAAAGGTAAATTACTACTTTTGATGGACAACTTTAATTTTAGGAAATATAGCGACAATAAATCGACTGGTGAAATGTATTGGTGCTGTACACTGGAAACATGCCGTGCAAAAATTTTCACGCTTGAACCAGACAACATTTTTTCAAGAAAAGTTGGTGAACACAACCATGATTCTCTTTCGAAACAGGTTTTGAATCATCAACAAATCAGCAACCAAGTAAAACGTAAAGCAATAAGTGCAATGTCCAAAAGACAAAGAAACTTATTCACAACGAGATTGCTTTTAAAAAAATGCATTGGAGACTTAGACAGTGAAGGATATCAAGTACATTAGTAATAATATCAACTACACAACTACACAAACATACAAAAATTTATTTGAAATTATGAATAATGAGTGCCTGAAATTAGGATATACATTTCAACCAAAAAAGATGGTTGCCGATTTTGAAAAGGCAATTCACTCAGTTGCAACGGATTCATTGCCGGGCATTATATTAATAGGATGTAGATTTCACTTAAGCCAAGCTTGGTAAGTTTCTATTTCTATGTTTTTTAATTGATTCTACTCTTGTCGATAATACACAATGTTAATTGACATAAATATTTTGTGGGCAGGTGAGGAAAAATTCAGTCATTGGACTTAACGAATGTGTATAAGAATGAAATCTCTGCCTTTGGAAAGTGGCTACCTTACCTATTCGGCTCAACATTTTTATCTCCTGATGAAGTTGGAGATGCTTTTGTAGAGTTGATAGAGGAACGACCAATTACCACAAGGCTAGTTGAGTGTTGCGATTATCTAGTCGATTATTATACTGACGAAGACTCGAGTTTTCCATCAAACATTTGGGGAGGCCCCGCACATTGTTCGTAGAGAACAACGAATGGGTGCGAGTCATTCCACTCGAGATTCAATTCTGCTTGTCCATCACCACATCCAAATATAAACGTTTTTTTAAGTATATAACAAGTTTTCAAATAGACACATACGTAAAAATTAACTCTACAAACTGTAGGATAATTAAAAAACCGAATACATTTATAACAGAAAAAATTACTTAATATGTCAACAACAAAATAGACAGAATTAATTTTATATAGTGTGTATCATATAAATATGTACAATGATAATATGTAAGTTTTAAAAGTTTACTGATAAAAAAAAATAAAATTCAGTTGAAGAAATTGTAATGAAAAATGTAAATGAAACCAAGGCAACCAAAATTATTTGACTTGTCAACAAATAACAAAAGTGACGACGTAGAATACAGTAAAAATTAATTATTTGCAATGAATTTTAAAGATAATTGTTGTGTCTGTCGGGTACCGATGACAAGAAGAAATGCGGTGGTTCGCCTATTACCTTGCAGACATTTGTTGCATAGAAAGTGATCTACACGGCTACAGCTACCAAATGTGTCTTGTCCACTTTGTAGGACCGTTTTAACAGAAACGGAACCCGTTGAGCATCGAAGTTACAAGAAAAATTCTAGCCAAGATCGTGCAAGAATAGTTACATGTGTAAACAGAGGCAACGACTGGGTAACTTTGGCAATCGCTTTAGGCATCAAATACAAGACTGCATTTCATTGGGTGCGATCCGGGCGCGATACATTGTTACCAAAAGGGGGAATAAAACCTAAAATTCTTTCTGAACAACACATCCAAAATATTATTGAATGGATAGAAGAAGATTGAGGATACACACTAAAGCAATTACAACATAAAATAATGCAGAATACCCAAGTGATGATGTCTGCTTCAACAGTAGCTAATTATATAGAAGGAAGACTTTTCACGGTAAAACAAGTGCACCATGAACCAACAACTATAAATTCCGAGGAAAATAAAAGAACCAGGGCTGAGTATGTTAAATCTTTAAATCAATATATAGAGCAAGTGAAACAAATCATATGGATAGACGAAAAGAACTTTAACTTATTTTGTCGACGCACGAGAGGACGTGCTCGAGCTGGTATGAGAGCCATACAACATCTTCCGGCAGCTAAGGGACCTAATGTTCATCTCATTGGTGCAATTTTGCGGCGGGTGCTATACTGATGGATCGTAGAAGAGGGTCGTTTACCGCGAACTTAGCCAATGATTGGGTTCTAAGTTTGTTGCAACAATGGGAAAATATGAGAAATCATTTGGCAGATTTGGTTATTATTGCAGATAACGCACCTTGTCATTCGAGACTTGAAACAGTCATAAATGAGACCCCAGCAACTTTATTACGGTTAGTACCGTATTCTCCCATGTTGAACCCAATTGAGGCCATTTGGTCGAAAATTGAGTTATATGCAAAAGCCAATCTTCGAGTTCCAAATATGGCAGCCCCTAGTGTTGTACAACAAAGACTGATTTACCTAGAAGAAATAATTGACCAAGCCAAGAACACAATTTTTAACTTTAAACGACATGCCAGTAGGCAGATAAAATATAAAATAATCACATATATTTCATATTATATTACTTTTTGAATCGTTAAAATTGTTTTTTGAATTATAATATTTCGGTTTTTTTTTTTTTTTATAAAATTCAAATACCTACATAGGTATACTGTTTTTTTTTTAAACGATTGTGGTGTAAATGTCTGATCTGTCACTATGACAACTCGTAAAAATGGGGAATGGGACGTGTGTCATATACATTTCACCGTGTTTATACATCGAATTTTGATTATTGATACAACTTTATCAACCGTTGTACTCTAAACCTCAGCATGGTATGTACAAAATGCGTTTTATAAAATTCGTATAGAAAAGTGTGAAGAAAAAAAAATTGATTGCGTCAGATTTCCATTTATTTTACTCTTGATGTAACATCTAGATATTATAAGTAGCATAAATAAGATTAACTGGGACGCAATTTATGTGCACCGGCAAGTAGATAGTAATTATAGATTTCAAAGAATTCTTAAATGTACTCGGCTTATCTACCTGAGTGTCCGCTATTAGTCTGTTAATTTAAAATGTTTGCAGATATTCATAAATATTCCTATTTACCTACCTAGCCTGAGAGGATTAGAGTGAGCCCAACAATTCACAGCGTCTGCCGGCAGATTACGGGCACGCCGGGAATTAGACCCATCGTAAAAGTGTAATTCCCACTCTTTGTTTATTATTATGACAATTGAAGGCCATAACGTTTATTGCTTAGTGGCTTTAATCAGTAAATATATTAAATTATTTTTCTTGGAACCGAATTTTTTTCAAGTCCGAAAAGATAGAGGGTTCGGTCTACTGGCGAATTTCAAGGAAAACAACCCCCTTCCCGTTTAATGTCAAACAAAAACCAAAGGTTTTCCATTACAATAAGTAGTTGTTTACCGTATCTCTTACGAAAGGGTGTATTTTGGGTAAGATGGAATATCACATTTTAAGTAAACATGGTTGTGAAAAGTTTTCCCATGATGGATTTGTGTATCTTTTCGACAAAGTAAGTGCCAAGGACGACAATTTGAAATTCTGGCGGTGTGAAGAACGAGGTCGAATCCACACTTTAAATGGAGAAATGACTAAAAAATTGAACTCTCACTCCCATGATGCATCGGCGGCCAATGTCGAGGTGAAGACAGTTGTGACTAGAATCAAAATTCGATCCGAAGAAACTGTTGAATCAACAAATCAAGTAATTAATGACTGTATAAACGATATTACGCAAGCCTCTCAAGCAACTTTACCAAACCACGCAGCTTTAAGAAAAGTAGTTAGAAGGAAACGTAACGAAATAAATGCAGTTCCTGCTGACCCCTTGAGCCTTCTAGAATTAGAAATACCACAGTCCTATCAGCAATATGTGCCTCAAAATAATGTCGCAATAAACTTTTTAATTTGAGATTCGGAACCTGGACCAAATAGAATTTAAATTTTTGGGAGAGAAGATTGGCTACAACATTTATCCACTGCAGATACGTGGTATGTATATTGTACGTTAAAAATATTTCCAAATATATTCACCCAAGTGTATGTCATTATGGCAAAGAAATTCAATGGAGTACATCCAATAGTTTACGCGTTGCTCCCCAACAAGCAAGGGGCCACATATCAGCGAATGTTTTCGATGATCAAGGATAAACTGCCAAATTTAGCACCATCGGTTGTTAATTGTGATTTCGAACAAGGTGTTTTATCAGCCATTAGAGAATGCTTTCCCAATACGGAAATCAGAGGGTGCTTTTTCCACTTATCACAAAATATGAGGAAACATTTAGCATTTTTAGGGTTAACTCACAATTACAACAACGATTCTGAGTTTGCATTAAAAGTGGTAAGATCTTGTAATCTTACATATTTAAAGTAAACTACATTTTTCTTGTTATTACAGATCATCGCGTTGGTTTTTGTTACAATTCCAAATTTGGACGAAGTTATCAACGACTTAGCTGAACATTTACCCAACAGCCTCATACCTCTGCTAGATTAGTTTGAGGATAATTATGTTGGAAGACCGAACCGACGAGGAAATGGGAGACGAGCTCCGTTGTTTCCACCTACTATTTGGAATGTCTACGAACGCACCCTAATTGCAGAAGACCGTACGAATAATCACGCTGAAGCCTCACATCGACGTATTCAGACGGAATTAGGCGTAGATCATCCATCTATTTGGAAATTTATCAACGGGTTACATGGGCTTACATGGAGCAGTTAAAGGCCGGGCAGCTTCCTCCTTTAAAATTAAAAAGATTTCGAGATGCCGATAGCAGAATCCTGAAAATTGTGCACGATTTTAACAATCGAATTAGTATCGAGTTCTTGCGTTCAATAGCACACAATTAACAGTTTCACAACTAAAAAAATTTTTCAACGTTGATATGTGTTTTATTTTTTTGAGCTAGTTCTAATGGACATGGCGGCACTATAACACAAAAAAAAGCTAGAAATCCAACACTTATTTCCGAACCGAAGGAATAAATGTTATGACGGCTAACAAGATAAATTCGACCGCCTCTAAATTAACTAACTCTTTATCTTTGTCTCGCACATGGAAATTGATTAATTTGATTAGATGTTTATTTAACCTAGCAGGCTATTGAGTACGTACTATTATTTTAGTAGGCGTAGAAAAATTAATTATTTTTTATTTGAAAAAAAAAACACAATTTACTATGATAAAAAAGCTGTATGTCATTTCGATCACGGTTGATGACAATTTTGGTTGAAAACTTAGGGATTAGTAGTACCTATCAGCTCGATCACGGTTTTAATCCGGTGTCATTAAGAATAAATCTGTCGTAATGATCTTTCCCACCTGACGTTATTTATTCTTGGATTTCACATTAAAATCTTTTTAATAGTGAATTGTAGTATTTGATTCAAGAATTGTACAGTTCAGGGAAAATTTGTGTCAGAATTATTTTAAGACTGATAGTTTATTCCCGTCAAAATTATGTTGCAGTAAAACAGATTTCTTTTTAGCGAATCTTTTGATTCAAAATTTAACTATAATTTTTATCACAATCACCCGAATATTTATCAATTTTGTGAAATGTCTCAATATTTTTAATTTTTTTGGCGGCGAACTGTCCCGATGGCGAAACGGCTGGCGGCGAATCGGCTGCGACGAAACGTCAGACGCTAAAAACTGACTTTATAAAGTTATATCTTCTGAATTACAATTGACGATTTCTGAATTACATTTAATATTTTTTGAAATACAGTTGCCTAATCTGAATTACAATTGATCTTTTCTGAATTACAGTTGACTAATCTGAATTACAAGCAATACTTTCTGAAATACAATTAACTAATATGAATTACAAATGATATTGACTGAAATTCAACTGGAAAAGGTGTAATTTACAAAGTCACCACTTTCCACGTGTTCCTACGTACAAATAATTGTCATCTGTCACAATGCCACTTTGGGGTTAAGATTTACGTTCTCTCTCTAACACATTGGTCCATAGGGTTGCGGTACTGTATGTATTATGTGACTCGACTGCTTGTTATGATAGAGAGTCGCCTATCTATTATCTCTTGTCTATGGCCCAGATCGTCCACTGTTGTAGAAGACGAACACTTGATCTCGTATTTAGAGCAAAACGTATTTGCGACAGTTTTTGAGGCGGCACAGGGCACAGCTTTTCCTGCGTATTTACGAACAGCTCACAGACTGGTTGAGGAATCGCACCTGCAGGTCAAGTGGTCGTTTTTCTGTACACGTGTGGGGCTGGATTAGCAGCCAAAGGACTGGAATTTGTTGGCGTGTAGAGGAGAAACTGTTATAAAGACATTTTAGAAAATATAATGATACCGTCAGTTTCTCAACTACATGCAGTTCCGGCCGACAAACGCCATGCGATTGTGGGATAAGGTTCTCGAAACTTGGGACGAAATGCCATAGCTGGATGTGCAAACACTAATCCAATCTATGAGTCGGTGACTTCAGGTAGCGATAGAGAAGAAGGGTGTCAATACGCGCTATTAGCGCATTTCCAGCAGTCGCAGACCGTGAGTGGTTCTAGTTTTATTGAATATTCAAATGAAAGTGAATTTAAGCGAGAACAGTTCTGAACTACATAGATTTTGATTGACAACATTGGCCATGAAATCTGAATTTCTTTTAATTACTTTTTTCTGATTTTTTTTTCTATTTGGCAGATTTATTAGTGGACCAGTGGGAAATCTGTTGTTCCAGTCGATCTTTGTTTTGAAAATAGCTCCAAATGGAGAGTAAATAAATGTGTCATAAATCCTTGCTCAATTATGGGATCAGTTCATTAATACAATGAAACAAATAAAAATCGACATCGAAATCCCGTATATTTAATAACAATTAATAAAATTGGGATAATATGTATTTTGGGAATTCAATTCCCATTATCAGATCCAACATTATATAGAAAAATAGTAATGTAAATTATAAAAAATACTCAAAAAGTAAAAGATAGTCTGAGGAAATTATGAAAAATTGTCAAAAGTAAAATCTCTAATTTTTCAACAATTTAAAATTGTATTCTGTGAATATTTTGTACAATTTTATTTTAGTTATTTTTATTTATTAATTTAATGTCTTGATTTTCAATTTTTTTCATTCACTTGTTATTAATTTCTTCCATCTTTGTTTTATTTCTTTTTGTTTATTATATTTTACAATATTTTTTCTGCATATTCCTTTTTCCAGGTCTAATTCCGTAAATACATAAACAATAAATATTCTCTAAATTTGATTGAATTGGACGAATTGTGGTAACTTTTATAAAATTTGTTCTTTTTTTTTAATATATAGAATCTGGGAATGGAATTTGATTTACAGAAATTTTTGTCATGATAACACGATTACATAGTAATCCTATAATAATTGGTTGATTATTATAGTATGACTTCGTAAATCTCTTTCTAGTTCAGTAAGATTATATGTATATTACTCGTATTTATTTTATTGTAATATTTTATCTTTCCGCAATTTTTGTTTGCTTCTCTTGTTCGCCTTCCAGTTTTTTTCGTGGTCAAATTCTGTAAATATACAAAATAATATCACCAACTCCACCCTCTTCTTGTGATTAAATATCTTCCTTCCAAATTCTGACCACTTGAACATCTGTTATCATCTTCTAATAGCTTGCTTCGCACATGCCACTAGCCGATTACTTTTTTCTGGTACTATAACAATTGTTCAAAATAAGCACTACGTCTGTGTATTCAGCAGCTATAAATTGGGCCAAGGTGACACTACGCTAATGTTACACTGAACAAATTGTAAACACTACGAAACTAAACATTAATAAAAGTTAAAAATACAAAAATATCTGAAAAAATGCTAGGTGATAAGTGCCACAATCATCCTCAAAAAAGTTAATACACAAAAAATAATCGTAAAAATGGTACAAATAAACGAAGTCCACACAAATACATACAATCAACACTACCACAAGCTAGTGATCTAACAATAAGAATATTGATTGATATAATTACATTTGTCTATAAACACACATATTTATCGATAAACTTGTTCAATTCCTGTGGCTCTAAACATCTTGATGAAATTTTTAACCCCAATTTTCTCGAAAATAGGACTATATCGACCTTATCGACTATATCCACTGTATCGACATATTAGAAAAATCGGCTCATTTTTTGGGGCCCTATATGTATCTTGAATATTTTACCGCATTTCGATTACACGCTGTATATCGGAGTATTGATACATATGTCATTAGTTCATATGCCCAATACCAGGTCATTCAGGGATGAAGAACTTATCAATAAGTTCGAAGAGATTAGGCAGTATATACATACATTTCAAAGCCAATCAAACTTTTGCATCACGTGATCAGCCAGGTCATGGCAGACTTCAAAAAATTAGATCCCCTGTGAACCATTTGAATAAAAAATTTTCAACAGTTAATTTGAAACCCCATAAATGGGGTTTCAAATTATTAGATTTGGCAGATGTTTCGGCATTTACTTACAAATTTGAGGTTTATACGGATCAAGAAAATTTTGAACAGTCAGTTGATGGTGAACCCAATTTTGGAATAATGTCGAGTATAGTTCTACGCTTAGGTTGAATTATACCACAATAAAAACTACCGGGTCTACCACTATAAATATCACTGTTTAGCCACTTATGGTGCATTTAGATAAAGGAAGTATTTGCTCTTTAGGAACAATACAAAGGAATCGACTGCTAAATTGTCAGTAACCTATAGAAGCCTCACTACACACGAATATGTGCAACGGTTGAAGGCGTCGAGTTATCATCAGATACTTGGAAAGACAGTAAATGTGTTACACTCATTTCATCTTTTGTTGGCAAAAATCCCATTTTAAAGATAAAAGATTCGATCAGAAAGAAAAAAAAATTGATGTTGATAGCCCTAACATAATTCAACAGTACAATGGACACACCATTTTACTACAGACTATTTTACCATCATATAGACATGACTTAGGTAAATGCCAGGCTGCTCTACAAACGAATAAAATCTGAAAATGAGCAGGTAAACGTTTTGGTCTTGCTGAATTCCGAGCGAAACCTATCAGCTATTGAATTTGAAAACTCCGTAAAGCAAACGAGGTATACTAAGCAACTTAGAAATTGAAATTGCAGAAAAAAGAAAGAAAAGACCAACCAAACATCTTCCCCAAAAGAAGTGAGTATAGACCAAACTGGCTACTGGCTTGTTCATCTAGAATCAGAAATGAGATGCAAATACCCTAACTGTAAAGATTGTACCCAAACCAAGCCCGAGAAATGTGGTATTGAACTGTGCCTAATACAATGAGGTAGAGTGACCCTCCTGTCAAAAAACGTGTCCACGTATGGCTGCAGACATCTTGGATAGTGGAGACGACCACAAATTGAAGCAGTTGATCGACAAATGGTGAACTGGTGGTTTGTAGCTAAACTAATGCAAATAAGTAATGCTGATTGTATAAAATTAGGTGTATAATGTTGGCACAAATAAGATTGTTGTGCATTATAGACTTTAAAAATGGGTCTTTATAAAATCAAATTACATTTTAATGTCGTTCATTATTGAAGACCAAGTATTCGATTGAAAGTCAAGAAGCCATTTTAAGCCAAAAATAATATTATTTTTTAATTAAATAGAGGAGAAACTGTCAATCAAAATCCTCTATTTTGAACAGTATTTATTATATGGGACGATTGTTTTTGAGCTTTTGGTCTATGCAATTGATTGTAGTTCATAATAATATAGGAAATATTTTGCTATTGTCTTACTATTGAACCACCGTTTGGATATGAACTGGTAGTACTCTGACCCTTCTCCACTGAACTCGTACAATGAACTAGTGAGTAGAAGAGAAGTAAATATCAAAATTATGTATTGTTTATGGCAAAATCAAATGAGGACACGTGATATAGTGTCCCATCAAAGGACTTGGACTACGTAAAATCACACCATCAAATTAAAAAGAAAATATCAATTTAGAAAATTCTATCATCTTGTATGACCCCTACAATTATTGCACATCTGAACGCCAAAACAATCCAATTAAGAAACAATTTATGATCTCGTCATTTTTTCGAGATGGTACAACAAATATAGGAGAAATACAAAGTTGCCTGTCTCGACAGTTTTCGGTATTTTTATTAATAATGGGCTAACTTGAAACATTAAAATGTTCCATTTATATATCGATTGTTTCCGTTTTTGTTCGGAGCTCTGATTTTTCTTCCTTTAGGGAAAAATTGGCTGGAGTAGGACGCCATAGGGTCCTACTAATTGCTTGGGTACCATTTACGTCACCATCTGACGTTGCTAGAAGAGCGATATGTCATTATATCGGGATGTTTCGAGTGTTCATCTATTTACCTTACCGTTCCATTTCTTTTCTCTTACCGCTATAGATGGATACTTGGACATCGTGGTATGATCGACCCGTTGTTCTTCGTTTTTCCGGATAATATTCCAGATTAGGTCCTAAATCTATGAGATTTAGGCCTGTTCTATTGGTTGCAGGGTGACGTCTTTGCGTTGTCCTTGCAACCATCCAAAACCTTGATTTCTGAGAGCCATTTAAGCTTCTTGAGGGTGTGCTATAACAACCTTCACGCTGCCTCTGCTGCAGTGTCCCGTACCTTTATCCTTTCTTTTCTTTATTGTTTCTACTTCTTTCAGCAGTAGACCTTCAGAGGTAGGGATGCAACCCCGCTTAATGGAGTTTCCTTTTACTTCCTTCCCTCTTAAGCTCTGGGCTCCCTAAATTGAAGGTCTCTCTACCCTTTTCTTTTCTTTTTATTTTGTACGTATCTGGGGATCAACGGTACCATTTTATTATCGTATGTTCGATTTCATTTGGTCTTCTTACTTTCCAATTTACTGTTTTCAACCATCCTTCGCCTGTGAGGGGATGTTTTGATGTTTGAGGTTATAACGATTTTTGAAAACAACCTGATAATTGTCGATATTACAGTACCCTGCCTTTTTCATTTTCGGTACTCGGTTAGCCAAAACGGCGTTGTTTATTGTGTTTATACAATTTTCGCCCTTAAGTGCTGGTACTAACGGTGTTTATGAACATGGAGCCCTCTTTGAGCTGTGCGCAATCACGTTTTCAGCAAACACGTTTTCCGTACTCCGATATTGTAGCGTTCACTTCCCTTTTAAACGTTAAATTGGTCAGACGTTACTTTACGTTTCGTTTTTAAGTTAATCATTGGGAATTTTCCGTACCGTTTCGTTTCGAAATATCTTCTGTATCGTTAAATACCCCGGAGAAAGGTAACATTTTCTTTTTAAATTCATTCTTTGGGCTTCTAATTCAATTGTTTAGGGGTATATTTAGAGACCTGGAGTACATCCGGGATTTATTGCTGAACAATCATCCCGTTTTGGCGTCATTCATCCAGTACGAGTACTATCGCTCATTCGGGGGCGTAATTGGCTTGTTTTCCATACCGGGCGTCTCACTCATCCAGTGGCGTGGATTGGAACCATCATCGTACCGTGCCATTGTATACGATAAGTTTATTTTTTTATTTAATTTTCAATTTCCGTACATTTGCATAGGGAGAGATCCCTTATTGTTTTTTACGTTTCGTATCCGTGAAATCATTATCTTTTCTATTGCATCATATGTCTTATCTTTATTGCTGATATAATTATTAATCATATTTTCATTTTCATTTAACGTTAATTTTCCTTTTCACATTCTTTGTTAAGATTGTTCAGTCACACAGGATTTATCTAAGGTATGCGACCTTGTATCGCCTATCTCCTGTATAATTGATAATCAGCGAACAGTGTATTAATTTTAAAGTAGTTTCCATTAATTCCTTGTATTAACTACATTTGAACGAGTTCGAACTCACGTTACATTATAATATCTAAACTAAACCCCATTATTAGTGTGGTATATTTCAATTTCATCTGTTATTTTTTTTGTTAATAATTAAATTGTTTGATTTCCAACTTTATGATGTTTATCGGAATCCTATTCCACGATTATGGGACTCTGTAAATTTTATAAATCGTGGTGGCGCCCTGTGACAGCTATTTTTAAAAAGAACCCCCACAGAACCCATCCATCGCTCCTTGGTACTGAGCAACGGGAGAACACAATGTGTTACAAACTTGCATCCAGTGTACACTGCATGTTTATATACATATTCGCAATAAAAGGAAAACAACTCATTCTTGCATAATACATTTCATCTACATGCTATTTACAGAAATGCCATGAGTCAAGAAAAGCAGCCGCAACGATTTTTAGTGACTGCAATTAAGCAAACAGTTAGAATATCAACACCAATGTAATTTGTATATTCGGCTTTTAAATATTAATTTTTTCCGTGAAGAATCTTTTCTATCTACATAATTAATTTATATTTATTTGATAGATCTTCTAGTCCCCATCTTTACGGGGAAAATATTAACGTGAATTTGTTGCATAATAGCATGAATGTATTTCCTTTGTCTTTATGACGACTCGACTAGACATTACTCGAGAAATGTGTATCTATTTTAACGATTACATTCGACACTGGCAATTACATTCACTTTTTTTCAAATGCCACTGCATTTGGAAAAAGTATACATTGCAACATTCATTCGTAAATTAATTAATACAACTTCCTTATCATTTTCAGCAACACAGTATGACAACGAGGATGCCACCCCCACAAACAGCTCCAATGACCAAACAACATCAGTTAATCAATCAATCAACAACAAATTTAATGCCATTATTTATTGGTTATTAATAATTATTGTTATTGATTATACTACTGTCTTTAATTATTTTGAAATAATTACTATTTGAAGCCAGTTGCATCATTAAATTGTTTCTTCTTCATTTTGTTCCTTACTTTTGTTTTAGTAAATCAAGTACCTATCCATTTTTTTCCTCGAATCCGGGAATCGAAGTCCCATCTAATTAATAACAATCAACAAAATTACACGTATTCCGGGAATATTGCCAACATTAGATATACAAAATTATATAAAATGGATTGATTAGATGTAAATAAATTATAGTTTGTTACCTAAATCACTGGGATATATCTTTGGAAAAATTGAAATTAAAACGTTTTTGTTGTTCTTTATTCAGTGTATTAATTCAGTAATTTACGTGGAACTAGTTTCGGCGCAGAACCATGATCAGCCACATAATAGTCAAGAAGTTACCAATTTTGAGAGAATTATAATCTTTTTTGTTTAGATGAAAAATAATGATAACGATTAGACTTTTGAAATCAATATGAAAATTAGAACAAAATGTTTTATAATGTCGAAGTTGTTTTTTGTTGTACGATTTACTTTATATCGGTTATTAAAAAAATAATCCTTTCAATATTTGATTTGTTACTTTTTAAAAACGATTTTCTAGATGGACTACAGAGACCTCGAATTAAATAATTAAAACAATTAAAAAGAAAAGATAAATTGATAAAATGTTCAACTTTTTAAAAATTTCATTTAACCTCTATAATTTGTTCATTTTAATTTGTCTTTCATTATCAATTATTTTTATTACTTTAGATCAACTCAATCATTTTTGTTCAGTATTGATACATGGGCGCTACGATTAGTGACAAGGGTGGCAACACTACCACCCCCTCCCTACCCTCAACAGAGGGTATAAAGTCTACCGCAATTGAGAAACATAGAAACTTACATTTCGATGTTTTGTGAACAGTATCGTTAACTCAAATAAAGTTCTTTTTCAATAACGCCAGCGTTTAACGTATCAACCTACACACCATTTTGGTCCTTCGAGCCGGATTATTAATCCACAATATTAAAATAAAGCCCTGGAAAGTAGTGCAAGTGATACAAGCAAGCTGGTGTTCGAGTCAAGGCAACTCCAATCGAAAGGCGGAGGAAGACGATCCAAACTTCACCGCGAATCAAGATCCAACGCAGATCCAGATTCAATAAAACGAAATTTCCGGAATAACCCGTAAAGGGGACTCATCAACATATCAGGCCAGTCCTTTGTTTATCAAATCCTATTGCCCTGTTTTCTACTCTGGTCGACGGTGTGTGCATTTTGTTATAATTATTCTTTTCTTCGAAATGGGAAAAGATTCCAACGAAACCACAAATTCCAGTGATTTGGAAAACCACCTAAAGTCGTGGCGACGTAAGCGCGACCAGATTCTTGCAACATTGGGCCGCATTTCCGAATACGCGATCAATTTCCCATCTGACGGAGATATTAGCTTGATTAATGTGCGGAAACCAATAGCATTCGGCGCGTTTCAGGAATTCCAAGACGTACAGTTAAAAATTGAAGAAAATGTACCGCTCGCGTGCTTACCGGAAGAAGAAACGCATCGCGCAGAATTCGAAAATATTTATTTTGATATCATAGCCAAATTAGTGTCTTTAACACTCACAGTCACAAATCCAGCAAAATCCACTGCTATTTCTAGCTCTATTTCAAAGATGACTCTTCCCGCGTTAAAATTACCAGAATTCAACGGAGAATATTCAGGTTGGATTTCATTTAGAGACACCTTTAAGGCCGTAATTCATGATAATTGTTCACTCTCAAATGTCAAAAAATTACATTATTTGCGGTCCACCTTAAAGGGAGATGCGCTGCGTGCTATAGAATCTCTTGCACCGGTTGACGCCAATTACCACGTGGCTTGGACTCTTTTAAATAAACGGTTTGAGAATACGCGACTAATTGTCAACTCTCACGTTCGAAATATCCTAGATATACCGATAATCCCCAAGGCTACCTCCGAAAATCTAAGACATTTCAATGATGCATTAACAGCTAACCTTGAGGCTTTGAAGGTCTTGGAAGTTCCGGTAGAATATTGGGACACAATCCTAATCGCTATTATTTGCGATAAATTGGACTACCAAACCAAACGTGAGTGGCAATCGCAATTAAGTAGCGCTTTACCGAAATTAAATGAATTACTCAAACTCATAGACACAAGGTGTCAAGTCTTGGAAAACCCGACGCAATCCAACACGAGCTCCCAAAATAATGCAAAATCTAAACAAAAGACTACAGTCAACCATTTCTCGGGAAAGAAAACTTGCCCCGTCTGTAAACGTGTCGATCATAAGATATATACATGTAACGACCTTATAAAACTCGCAGTCGAAGAACGGTATGACAAAATCAAGGCACTGAAATTGTGTCTCAATTGTTTAAAGCCCAATCATACAGTTGCTCAATGCAAATCAAATAACTCCTGTACAACATGTAACCAAAAACACCATACTTTGTTACATAAGGCCGATGTATCGTCTGAAACATTGCAACCTCATGCTATCGCGAGTACCTCCAACCATACAAGCTAAAATCCTTCAAACGGATCAACGGAAACGTTACTCGGTACCACGATTGTTCATATTTTAGATTATCGGGGTAATGTTCAAAGATGCCGTGCACTATTAGACGGAGGTTCTCAGTCAAACTTTATTACGAAAGAATTATGTGAAAAACTGAAATTACAACCTAAACGTACTAATCACATCATCACAGGTGTTAGTTTATCGGCGAATAGGGTTAATCAAATGATCGATGTCCAGATCTCATCGCGGTTTAATAATTTCAATGCGGTTGTCAATTGTTTAGTTCTGGATAAAATAACTCAAAATTTACCGTTAACATCGTTTTCGACATCTGTTTTGAAAATTCCCAAAAATATAGTGCTAGCGGACGAGACCTTCAATATAAACAACAAATAGATTTATTATTAGGGGCACAAGTGTTCTTTCAAATTCTAAAGGACGGGAAATTCGATATAAACAGTTCTAACACTCTTTTTGTTCATAATACCGACCTCGGCTGGGTGATTGTAGGCGGCTTAAACATAGTAAATTTTACAACCATAAGTACATGCAATACAAACGTTTTACAAGATTTAAACGACAGGATGTCGGAATTCTTAGAATTTGAGGGTTCAAATCTATTTAACAACACCCCCTATAATAAAATTTTATCACCCGAAGAAATTATTTGCGAACAGCAATTCATAGAAACCCATAAAAGAACCGTTATGGGGAATTTCGTAGTGGAATTACCAATCAAAAATGACCATATTAATCTAGGTCACTCAGAATTATTATCGCAAAAACGTTTTTTCAACTTAGAAAAGAAATTAGAGAAAAACCCTCAATTAAAGGAAGGTTACGTTCAGTTTATGAAAGATTACTAACAACTAGGCCACATGAGAAGGGCACCAAACAAGGGCTACAATAATTCGTATTTTCTACCGCATCATCCAGTTATTAAGGAGACAAGTCAGGGTATTAAACTCCGTGTGGTCTTTGACGGATCCATGAAAAGCTCAAACGGTTTTAGCTTGAATGATAACTTGCTAACTGGACCTAACTTGCAACAGGAATTATTTATAATTTTACTTAAATTTAGAACGTATAATTATGTAATCAGCGCGGACATTGAAAAGATGTATCGCCAAATTTTTGTAGCTGAAAAACATCAACATTTTCAAAAGATATTTTGGCGAGAAAATGTAACGGATCCGCTTAGAGTATATCAATTACAAACAGTCACATACGAAACCGGTCCAGCCCCGTATCTCACGATGCGTTGTTTAAAACAATTAGCAATGGAAAATTTAGACAAAATGCCGATAACCGCAACGACTATTTTGAATAATTTTTAGATGGACGATTTAATTTGCGGAGACAACACATTGAGTGGTGCTCTCGCTTTAAGGGATGACATAATAAAAATATTAGATCAGGGAAACTTTAAGTTACACAAGTGGGCTTCGAATCACCCTACGTTGGTGCCGGGATGCGACAAACTCGTTACGGTTAACTTTAGCAATGGCATAGAAACTAAAACGTTAGGGTTGATGTGGAATTATACCAGAGACACATTAAAATACAATTTCGCTATAGAAAATATTAGTAATCGGCCCTCAAAGCGATTAATTCTATCAATAATTTCTAAAATTTTCGATCCGTTGGGTCTCATTACTCCTGTGACTCTAATGGCCAAATTAATTTTACAATCATTGTGGACTTCCCGTATCGGTTGGGACGATCTAATTCCGAAGGAAATTGACTGTCTTTGGACCAATTTCGTTCAAAATTTATCAGATGTAAGTCATATCGAAATCCCCCGAAAAATTTTTATCGGCCTAGAATTTGAAAAAATTGAGGTACACGGATTTGCGGACGCCAGTACCAAAAGCTTCGGAGCCGCCATTTACATAAAAACGCGACTCGCGAATGATAAACCACACATCCAACTATTGTGTGCAAAAAGTAAAGTTGCCCCAGTTAAAACCATTTCCTTGCCACGATTAGAATTATCCGTCGCGTTGTTATTGTCTAGGTTGTTCAATAAAGTCATACCGGAACTCAAATTGAATATCGGCAAATGTTACGTGTGGACTGACTCGACTATTGTATTGAATTGGATAGCGTCGTCGCCTCATAATTGGCAAACATTTGTCGCGAATAGAGTATCTGAAATTCAAAACTTGACTGCGGATTGTATTTGGCGACATGTTAACAGTGCTTAAAACCCTGCGGATTTAATAACCAGAGGCCTGCTCCCAAAACAATTGATAGGTTGTAAATTATGGTGGTCCGGTCCTGAATATCTTTTAAACTCCTCAAATAAATGGCCAATAACCTGTGTCAAAGGTAACACTGAAATTCTTGAACGAAAACAAGTCGTTAGTGTTCTTAATACCAGTTTTAGGTCGGATCTGTTAACACGATATTCGAACTTTAACAGATTACAAAGAATAATTTCCTGGCTGAAGCGTTTTGTATATAATTGCCGAAATAAAAGACATAACAAACAAAAAATGTCAAATTTTCTACAGGCAGAGGAGTTAGAAAATTCCCATCGCACCATTTTATTGTTAGTTCAACATGAGTCCTTTTTTAACGAATTTAAAATCTTAAATGCCAACAAAGAATTGCCGAAAAATAATTCGCTTCTTAGCCTCAACCCTTTTGTGGATCCACAGGGTATTTTAAGAGTGGGAGGCAGAATAAGTAATGCGCGTTTGACATACGACAAAAAACACCAGATTTTGCTACCAAAAAAACTTTACATAACAGAACTTTTAATCCGCCAATTCCACATTAATTACCTACACGCGGGAGCACAGGCCACGCTTTCCGCACTGCGCCAAATTTACTGGCCCATTGCTGGGCGCGATGCGGTTCGAACCGTCCTGAGAAAGTGTATCAGTTGCTTTAGGGTAAAACCGAAAATTAATTTAGAAACAATGGGGGAATTGTCGCCACAGCGAGTGGAGCAGTTTCGACCGTTTCTGAAATCCGGTGTCGACCTATGTGGTCCTATTCTAAGAAAGGAAGGACGCCTGCGGAAGTCTAAACCAGTGAAGGCATACATAACACTATTCATATGTCTTAGCACAAAGGCGGTCCATTTGGAGCTTATAAGCGATTTAACTACCGAGGATTCCTGAATGCGTTGAGGCGATTTGTTTCTCGCCGCGGTACTGTAAAGGAAATCCATTCTGACAATGCCACGAATTTTATAGGCTGCGATCGAAAGCTTAAACAAATTTTAAAAAATACCACGATCAAACAACAGTTAATTTCAAACCTAGCTAATATCAATGTCAAATGGTGTTTCATTCCCCCGAGAACGCCTAATTTTGGAGGAATTTGGGAGGCCAACGTAAAATTAGCTAAATCTCACATTAAAAGAACAATAGGAGATACTATTTTAACATATGAAGAAATGCACACTCTCCTCACCAGAGTAGAGGCTTGTATCAATTCCCGCCCCCTCTTAACGCTATCTAATGACCCTAATGACCTTTGTCCGTTAACACCTGGCCATTTCTTAATTGGGTCCCCGATAACAGCTCCCTTAGAAGAAAACTTAGAAGAAACAAAGGTGAACCGTCTAACACGCTGGCAACACGTAGAAAAAATGCGACAACACTTTTGGCGGCGCTGGCACCGGGAATATATAATTTAACTTCAGCAAAGAACCAAATGGAAAACGTCAGCATCCTCCCGTGTTAAACCTGGCACCATGGTTCTACTGGTCGAAGAAGGCACAACACCGCTGCATTGGCCAATTGGCCGTATTATAGAAACACATCCATGAAAGGATGGAATGGTGAGAGTTGTAACCATAAAAACAACGAATGGAGTGTACAAACGGGGCATCTCCAAGGTGTGTGTTCTACCCATCGAAGACTAGTTAAGACAATTGTGTTGCATTGTGTTGTGAGAAAGCGAAACAGTGTAGATTAATTAATTCTAAGTTTCAGCGGTTTAAAATTTATATCTTTTTTTGCTCTTTCGTATTTTATGTTTACATCTGTTAGAGGACATTTATAATATTTCATTGTAGCTAATATCGTAATGTTACTCCTCAATATTAAATCATTTTGCCTGTCTACGGGCATGCAAGGGCGGCGGCATGTTCAGTATTGATACATGGGCGCTACGATTAGTGACAAGGGTGGCAACATTACCACCCCCTCCCTACTCTCAACAGAGGGTATAAAGTCTACCGCAATTGAGGAACACAGAGACTTACATTTCGATGTTTTGTGAACAGTATCGTTAACTCAAATAAAGTTCTTTTTCAATAACGCCAGCGTTTAACTTATCAACCTACACACCAATTTTCATATAATTTTTCTAATGATGGCAATATTCGCGAAATACGTATAATTCTGTTTTTATTATATGGGTCTTTGATTTCAAGATTTTGTTTTATTTCATTAACTTTTCTACCTTTTTTCTGTTTTTCCATCAACCAATCAGATTTTACAATTCCTATTATTTTCAGGTAATTTTCAGCTTAGATTAATTTTCCACATGCAACCACAAAAACTGTTGAAAGTTTCCGGTCTTTTGCAATGATAAAAGTGACATCCATTGATTTGAACTACATTGTTGAAACGGCACTAAGATATCGCCTTCCTTTTGTCAAGTCAAACTTGAACTTGGCTTGACAAAAGGAGGTCCTTATTGAGCGACACATTAATTAGTTAGAAAGGGTGAGGACTAACTGTCAAAATTCATTCATATGAAGACCAAATTGGTCTTATAGGGGATAGACACTCTACCACCTCATTGGGTATATTGGGTGTATATGCAACCCCCTTCATTTGAAAATTATTCAACAAACTAGTGACGCCATCTCTCTGGGACTTTTGTATTAATTGACCTGCTTTCTATGCATTTTCCAGATGAATAAATCAAAATTTCTAACAACAATAGCAGAATCTTAAGGTTTATAGAATAGAGTACAAGTTGAAAAAACCCACTACAAAACAATTAGGTTTAATGGGTAAAAAATGTTAATAAATTTCCCTATGATTTTTCTCAAATTTTCAGAAATTTGATTTTTCGGAGGTATTAGCATCTGCACATAGCTTTCAAAAAATATCTAGTGTGAAATATTAAAAAAAAAAAAAACAATTTACCTAGAACAGAACTAAACTATCAAAAGAGGAAATGTACGAAGAACAGATTCAATGAAAACTATCCAAAGATAAAAGAAAACCTAAATCATTTATTGATGATTCTGCCAATAAAAGTCATCAAAACCAATCACATACAGTATAGAGAATATAGAAGTCTTCTGTGGATATTAAAACAATCTACGTCCGATCTCATTAAAAATTTAAAAGAAAAACTCCTTACAAGAACAAAATCAATTATGAAATGCAATATTAATAATTTGCACGTAACTCTATGAGAAATGTCCTTGAATGTCTGGTGAGTTTTATCAATCAATAATAAACACTTGTAAAAATACAGCCGTTGTTATTATCGCCGTTATCAAAAATATTTCATCTATATAGATGAACAAGTCGCTTCCTTCATCTTAAGAACCTTATATATTCCCAAATGGTTGTTTGTAGTTTTGAAAACTCAGAACTCTCTAAAGAAATAGGATGTCTAAAGAAATCCATGTGATCGGGGGGTTCATTCTAGATATGTAATTATATGTGGGTTACTATTAAGACTTAACAAGCGTCGTTGTCTTTTTCGTGTTTTTTGTTCCAACTTGTAAGCAAATTCCAGATCAACTGAGAGCTGCAAAGTAAACACTTCTTGAAGATTTATCGATGTAGATGCTATTGAGAAAAGAACTCGTGGGCAACGAGACAACAAAACATGGAAGAAGCAACGAATGATTCGACTTATAGCTAGCAATTTTGGGTAGATTTGCAGGATTCGTATGTCAACGAATACGAAGAATACTGTAAAACAAATTATGAAGTCTGATTGTGACAGCAGTTTCATGAATAAAGCGGTGTAGTATGGAATCTCTCATGAATAGGAAGCAAAGAAGATATTTTAGCAAAAGAAATTTCTGGCGGCATCACCTGGTGGTTTAGATGAGGAAGATGGTCTACTTGAACTTAAGTGCGCATATAGCACACGAAACATAAGTGAAGCGAAACCACAATAACGAGATCAATTTCAACAATCCGGGAATCGCTTAATAAATATACCCTATTTTTTGACGGAGCTGCAAAAAAATTCGACGCAAAAACTTTGGACGTGGCTTCTACTAATTAGAAATCACAGAAGAGAAACGATCTGGTTGAGAAAACACTTTAAAAAATCCATGTAAGATGTGTGATTCAGTTGGGGAAGTTCATTGTTAACAACCAGACGAAACAAATTTCAACGGCGCGGCGGTTATATCCACAATTAAAACAGGCATTGGCTACAGACAGTTAGACCAAATTTGTGCAAGTTTAGATGAACCACTAATTACACAGCATATTTTTTCGAAAACGGAAAGAACAGTTTTTGATAAAACCAAACAAGTTGCGCATGAGGCAATGTTAGAAGTTTGCAAGGAAAGTGTAATGAAAGCTCGAGATGTTGACGATCAAGAAATCGCCACAATTGCTGTGATTGTCAATGGGGCATGGAGTTAGAGGTCCTATATAAAATCTATAAAACCAATTATAACGCTTTATCAGGTGTTGCGTGTATAATTGGTGCACGAACAAAAAAAGTTTTATATGTGGTAATAAAAAATAAGTAATTCAATTAACTTTCTAGATTTATCAATTACCAAAAAAGATAATAAATTCAAATACAGTATATATTACTAATTGTAGCAGCTTAATACCTTTTAATTCAAAACACCACTATAATCATAAACTGCCGGCTTTTTACTATTTCTTTTTTCGACTTATAAAAACACCAAGAATAGAAGAATATAATAAAGAAATTGAAATCATATACAACTTAGCAAAAATTAATGACTTTCCCGAATTTATTATTGATAAACTATTTCAAAAAATTAAAATAAAACTTCATCCACTTTATAACCAATTGATAATAACAAAGATAAAATTAACTATAAATCATTTGCTTACAACACATAAAATCATCTTTTTCCACTATTTAAGAAATATAACATCAAACCTGCATTTAAATCGAATAAAACTATTCACTCACTTTTAAAAAATAATATTGACAAAGATAATAAATTGGAATGTTCAAGGGTCTATAAAATTAAACGCGATGATTGTGATCGTTACATTGGTGAGTCAGGAAGAAGGATAAAAACGAGAATCAATGAACATAGAAAATATCCAACATCAAAATTTTATCAACACATTACTTCTTCTGGACACCAATCAAATTATGATGATTAGGCTTCGAATAATTATGCATTTGCATACCTGCATATTCTAATTAATAATTAAGTCATTTTCAATTTAAAGGGCATATTTTGATCATTTTCAGCGTTATTTGCATATTTTGCAGTTAAAATTTGTTTGCAAATTTAAACATAGGTATCTCGCAGATATCAATTTGAAATTTCTAAATAGGTTTTGTTCCATAATCCATATTAAATAACTTCATGTATGTTGTAAACTATGGGACACGAAAAATCATTGTTATTTACAAATTATAGTCTGAAATAATAATTCTACTAAATCATTTTTGAATTTTAACTTATTAAATAAAAAATTATTCCCATAATTAACATGCAATAAGCTCCGCACGTAAATTCAAATCTGCGTCCCCTAGCGGCACGCGTCAAAGTTCTGTCATAATAATAAATAAAATCAAAAGTACTGGCTCCAGAACTGGGAATTGGTTTTTGTCAGTGTTTCTTGCACAGTTTGTTGTGAATTCAGTGCAAAAAGTGTACAACTCACTAATAAATAATGAATATTGAAATTCGTTATGGATTCCAATCAATTTTATTTGAACATCGGTCAGAAGGGCAAAGCTCTAGCTGATGCTGGACATGTTTTTCAAGTGGTTGAAAAAAAGTTGGGCGATGGAATTTTTAGTATCACACAGCCAGTGAATCAGTTTCCCTAAAGTCTTTGGATATTGAAGCTTTACCTCCCTCAGCCTTACGAACAACTTTATTAGCTGATGAAGCACTTGAACATTCAAATGACATGAATGGAAATTTCATCAACAGGTGGTATTATTTAGATTTTAACATGATCACACTTATCAAGGTCTTGCAATTTTAATAAGATATTTTAGTATTTGCATGTTTTTTCTTTCTTCTGCTTTGCCTGTTATGTTGCTGATCAAACAAATTAGTAGAAGAAATAGTTGAAAAAATATTTAAAAATCAAACACAAACGATTACGTTATTACCTTTCACATAAGAGTGCTGCAAAGTTACATACAATAAGTTGTTTTGTACTGCTGATGGAAAGAAAATATGTATGGAGTCATTGGCAAGCTGAAATTTATGGTTCCACGAAAGAATGTTCCGAATTACAGCTTCGAAGTAAAATATGTCGTAGTTTATAAATAATCTATTCATCTTAAGACAAATTACAATGTCCTTTAGGTGTTATGAATTATATACTTACAATGGAAATGACTGGCAAAAAAATACATAACCACATATTTAGAAAACCTTTTTCAAATAAAGCAATTCAACATTATCTAAAATTTGAAAGTGAGGCGAGAAAAATATATAAACAAAAGCAAATGGAGAATGATGAAGGAATGCAAGTTGTTGAACTGGGACTAGTGATTCTGCAGAATAAACCATGGCTTGCGGCTTCACCCGATGGAGTGTTGGTGGGAAGTGGACATGAACCAAAACTCATCGAAATAAAGTGTCCAATAAAAGCTTATATCACAATTATTTAAAAAGTTTAGAACAAATATTTACAGTAATTCTTTTTATAGGCCAATTTATTACAGCACAAGATATATCTGCATATTGTAACTATTTAAAAAATATTAATGAAAAAAAAAAAGAAAAAAAATTAATGGAAATGTCTATTTGAATGAAAAACATACCTATTACGCTCAAATACAATTGAATTTGTTAATTTTAGGTCTAAAAAGGTGCAATTTTATAGTATATTGTAGTGGCGATAAATCAGTTTTGGAGATACCTGTTAAAATTAATACCGATTTTTGTAAAAAACTTGTTGCAAAATTAGATGATATTTATTTTACTAAAATATTACACTGTTTATGTACAAACTACATCTAAAAAAACAAATTAATAAAACAATTAAATGTATTGTCAATTTATTGCTTTATAATTGGGGGTTGTAAATTAGCTAGTGCACAGCACATAAACACTATGTTATCTACATGAACAAGGAGATCATTTGTGAAGTTGTTCAAAATCACAAGCAATTTTACCCTCTGAATAGCACGTTCAACATGTATTCTTACAGTAGCTACATTGTAAGTGCTTTCAACTTCTTCTAAAGTAAGATGTCCGTCATGAAGAAATGGGGGCATCACTATAATAGTTCCTTCTTTGCAGTGAATTCCGGGAAACCCCTTATCTGCAAGTACAATATCACCTGGTTCTAATAAAGTCAAAATGCCAGAATCAGTTGTAATGAAAGCATCACTTGCTCGTCCACCTTAACATTTTGAAAGAAATGACACAAATTCATTTGGAGTTATGCCAATTAAAAACTTCGCAATGAAGGAACTTTCCTATTGTGAATATGTAAAAATTCTGTTATCAATACTAGTTGGTTGTTGGATTTTAAATTCAGTGCAATCTATGATCACTCGACAATTTGGATAGTTAATTTTAAATGATTCTAGCTTGCACTTCAAAATTACTTCTTTTGAAGCCCAGAAAACGAAATGTTTCATCTTATGTACCAGTTCATTTAAAATTGTTGTAAATATTCTTTGAGCAGTACTTCGACTAATACCAAACAATGTTGCCAAACCTACATCTGAGAGCCCTAATTTCATTTTCATTAAAAACAGCAAAAGTCTATTTTTTACTTCAATTCGATTGTTACCATGAGATGATTCCATAAGAAATGACAAAATCAGCGCAAACATTGAAAACTGTAAGCTAGATAAGCTAACTAGTTGCTCATCAGTGGTAATAGAGCTTATACCATGGAAACCAGTACACACTTCTTCTACCGATGCTGGCCCCACACTTTTTTCAACATAGGATTTCATACTATTATGCGGGTGGATATTACAGTATGTAATAACTAAGCTTAGGGATCGTGTTCCCGCCTTTAGATGCCGCACGACAATCGTCTACGTACAGCATAGTCGTACGTGACTTTCGATTCTTACTGTAATTTCAATTACTAAAACGATAGACTGATTCTCGAACATTGTTGTAGTCGTGCAAGTACTTGAACCCACTCGCTCCGCTTATGAAAATCCAGTAAGACAGGGGGGAAAAACAGCTCAGTGAACCGCTTGTTTATTGTTTGTGACGTCGCCCGTTCATTTCATCAACTACGTTGAATGATTGTAGCGATCCAACAGTAACGAGTAGAGGGGTTATTCGAATACGGTATCGAGTTGTTATTGTCGATCGCTAACTTGCAATAGAGTTTGGAGAAGTCACGTGTTTGCCCCAAATTCGGGGCAAAATCCCGTTGCTAGGTAATAACGTTATTATTAGGCTGATATTCACAATGAAATATGAAAGAAGTATCTTGATTGTTTTCTATTTCGAAATTTACTTGTGAACTGAAGTCTACCACTAATAGTTTCATATTTTCTGTCAAAACAATTTGTCCATTGCTGTTATTTATATTACTTGTATCTTGTCCTATGGATTTCATTTCAATTTGTTGCTGAGCCGACGTCTTTTTTTGCGTACGAATTAATCTGAACAATCGAGACGTTTTTCCTTGAACATTATTGACACACTGTTTGTTATATGGCTGTAAGCATTCCGTTTTAATACAAAAACGATTAGAAATGATTCATATTTACCATGGGGAAAATTGTTGGCACGTATGACGGACTTTCAGAATGATTTGATTTGACATTGTCAATGAAATGTTTGCTACATATTCTGGAGTGTGATTTAGGTTCCCATAGTTTATCTGAAGTTGGTGATCTGTTACAATTGCGTCTTAAATAAAAAAAAAACTGAAAGGGGCAGAATTTAAGAACCGGCCTAATAACTTGTCCGACACATTCCGGATAGTTAATCATGAATTAGAATAGTATATTAAAAACAAGTGTCAGAAGTCTACAATTAATGCACGAGTTCGAGTTTTTAAAAAAACGTGTACCGTAGCACGAGTTTTTTATAATATTTTTTCTATTGGAGATACTTTATTAAAAAAAAAAAAAAACTAACTTACTATTAAAATCAAAATCGGGAGTCGAGAACCGCGGCTATCTCACAACCACCGAAAAATTCAATGAGGAACCAGCACCTCGTCAACCAAAACTCTGTTCACTAATCGGTGATTACACACACACACCCTTTTCAGTTCAACTTTCTTATAAACTCGATTCACGATTCAATTGCGAAATTTTGACAGAACGAGAGAACTGTCATGTGAACGCGGAGTAAAATGTAGTGCGGTAGTCCCCACAAAAACATGGAAAAATTCAAATCATATGGATTGAATTGTCGAGGAAATATACATTTCTTTTTTGTGGAAAAATCAAAATTTATATTATTTTAAAACATTTATATATTAAAAAAGCACCAACCGAAACACTAAATCCGCTCAAAAAACCGCTTGAAAACAAATATTCTGAGGTTATGTTTCAAAAATGACAGAAAAATGTAAACAAACGCATAGGATTTTATGCCTTCAGTGATACCAATAGTAGATATCATTCTGTCTCTATAAACTACCGTTATAAATAAACGGTTGGAACTGGTTAAAGAACTCATGATTTTTGGCCAGCTTTACTCAACGTATTGACCCAGAACCACCGATTGAAGCATTGACATTCTCGTTTTATTATTATGTCAATACTTACAAACAGGCCGTTAGGTGGCGCCAGTCTTGTTTATTGGCGGAGCCTATATGACAAGTAAATTAATGCAGACATCTAAACAATCTATTAAGATGAAACTTTTATTATCATTAAATAGATTTATAGATATTATTATTAAATAGATTTTTTCAATAATTTAGAAAAATAATTATCAAAATGTGTCGAGACTTCACAGAAAAATACGAAAGAAATGAGACCCTTTGTTTATGTTAAATTGGTGAAATGTTTTATTTCTTATCTTAGAGAAATCATTTAGTTTAGTTTATAGCTTTTTTACCTTCAAACAAATATCGAATGAAATAGAAATGTACTGTTTTCCTTCTTTTAATTAAGCGGGAAGTGCTGTAATTGGGTATTTGTCTACGGTGCCAAATCCTAACTCTAATTATCAGTTTGCTGTTGGATTTTGGAAAGCGCACATCTCTGTGTTAAAAAATACCGAAAGAAAAACGATCAGTTAACGCCGTTTTAAATCAATTTGTCAAAGACTTTAGCGATTTTACAACTGATGGGAGTGTGCTGTTTTGTAAATACTGTGAAATGAGTGTAACAGTAACAAAAAAGTTCCAAGTGCCGCAGCATTTACAAACCAGTAAACATCAAAGGAAGAAAAACCGAAATTTAGGAAGTAAGCAACAATTGTTAGTACAAGCTGTATTAAAACCTGGTCTCAATCGTTCACCATTTAACGAGGAATTGTGTGAAGCTCTAATTTCTGCGGACATACCGTTAGCAAAATTAAGAAATGAAAAATTTAAAACCTTTTTGGAAAAATATACTAAACAAAATATTCCAGACGAATCTACACTATGAAAAAACTACGTTCTGCCATTATATAATGCTACAATACAATAGTTGCGGGAAAAGGCAAAAGATAAAAATATTTGGGTATCTTTAGATGAAACGACGGATGTAGAACAAAGAAGCTTAGCAAATTTTGTTTTTGGAATTTTGGGAGCTGAAGCAGAAAGAAATAAATCATACCTGTTGACAGTGAAAGTGTTGGAAAAGGTGAACCATACAACAATTGCCACATTTTTTAACGATGCCTTAAATTTTTTTGTGGCCAACAGGTATTTGCTACGAAAGAGTGCTCGTTGTGTGTGCGGATGCTGCTCCATACATGTGCAAGGCAATGAATGGCTTGAAAATTCTTTATTCAAAGTGATTCACGTTACCTGTGTGGCGCATGGCTTACATCGAGTGAGCGAAATGGTGCGTTCTGTTTATACAAATGTGAATTTGTTAATTTCATCGACCAATAAAATGTTTTTAAAAGCACCTTCTCGCATTGCCAAGTTCAAAGAAATTGCCGGTAGTGAGATTCCACTTCCGCCGTCGCCAATTATTACAAGATGGGGCACCTGGATTGAAGCAGCAAACTATTATGCTCAACATTTTGACCTTATTACCCGTATTGTTAACGACTTTGACCCTGAAGAAGCGCAATGCGTTAAAGATGCTCAAAGTGCTTTAACACGAAGAGGATTGCGCGAAGATCTGATTTTCATTAAACTAAATTTTACTTATATTTCTGAGGCTATTTTGAAATTAGAAAGCAAGGAACTTTGCTTAGAAAATAGCATAAAAATTGTTGAAAATGTTTTTGATAGGTTAAATAAATTAAAAAATTGTAGTTTTGCAAACAAAATAAGTTTGTTCCAGCAAGTAGTTTGAAACGGTTTGAAACCGTTTGAGGAATCAGAGACATGCGCAGTTACATATTAAGCGTTCCAACTGTAAACAATCCATGATTTGTACTACCAGTTGGTCGTTCCACCAAAGAATCCGAAGAATCAGGAACTACTTTCAAACGGTCAAAACAGTCCGAGGATTTTTGTCTGATTTTCAGTTGGCGTCATGCGCAATAGAAAAGTAGGGTTTAAATAGCAGAACGTTTTGTTGTAAACCATTTTTTTTACATGCCCAGATGTTCATATTTGAAAATTTTTATGAGTTAAGGGCCGGGTCATAACTCGGAAAGAAAGTAGAAGAATTCAGGTACATTTTAAAAGATAGAGAGCTGAATGTCACAAAGCGTTAAACGTAATTGTTTTGAATCAGGTCTTTTTCAGATTGTACGCGAATCATTGTAGTTTATGGTTATGCTACTGCTGGCAGAAAATTTGGTCGCTTAAAGAAAAATGTGCTTCGTTGGTGATTTATTTTATGTACAAATTTATAGTGAATTTGAACCTTTAATCCAGACAACCCACAATACATTATATTGCATTATGCTTTGCAGAAATATCATACAAGTTTATTAAGCGTTCCAACAATAAGAGTTTGAAACTAGTTTGTGATTAGTTTCTGACTAGACATGCGCACTAAAAAAGTACATAAAACAATCCGAAACTTAAAGCTGGAACAAACCTAATGTCAGTTTTACATAAAAATACTGGATATCAAATTTTAAGAAATGTTTCTAAGATTTTACAAAATGAGGAAATTGCTGTTGCTCTCAATTATTTGAATCTTACTGACATGGTGGATTAATCATTTGCTCCTATTGTATCATGTGACGTGGAACGATGTTTCTCAGAATGTAAAAATATTCTATGTGACAATAGACGTAAATTTATGTTTGACAATTTATTGCATCATGTTATAGTGAAGTGTAATAGCAAAAATCTGTAAATTTGTTGTAATTAGACCAATACAACCTTTAAATGCTGTTTTATTTGAATCTCATGATTTTTGGATGCATATTTTTAATATTTTAGGTGCATATTTGATACTTTTTTAATGCATAATTATCCGAAGCCTAATGATGATAATGTAGAGGTTGTAAATAAATGCTGTAAGGCCCCGAAGCTTATTCTTCTCCACTACGTTTGCTTAGGCGCTTTTAAAGCGCTCAAATTGTGTTTACTTTGCCGCAGAGAGCGCGCTTGGAGATGGTTATGACGCCATCAAAATGGCAGCGTAACGTCATCAATAACGCTCACGAGCGCTTAATCTACCGAGATGGGTCGCTGTAAGCGTGGCCGCCGTATTGACAATTGACGCCTAGCTGCAGTGGAATTATGAAATCTCACTACGAATTTCGATGCGAAAACAATTTCGAAGTCGGTGCGACAACGATTTCCCTTCAAACCAGCAGGGGGTAATGATATCCCGCAGAGACATTCGGCAATTTTCGTTTCCATGTCCACAGGGGCGTATTTGAAGGGGGGTTTTGGGAGTTTCAACCCCCCCTGAAATGATGAATTAGGAATATCGTATATGGCTACTTTATGATAAAATAAACATGAACTAAAATTTTTACAACAGACTCTTATTGACCTTAATACACACTAGACCTACATAGTTTCAATTTAGATAAAAAATGTTGCATTTGTAATTAATTTGATAATTATTTAACGTTTCAAAGAAATTCCATGAAACATTTTATATGTATATCCCAGCAATCTTTCGTTGTATAGTTGTTGCTGTTATAAAACCGCTGACGCATTGACAAAACCTTATCAGCACAGACCTAAATACACTAAAATCGTCAAGATACTCTTCTACTAACACAATGACAAAATTTGCACGTATTAAGTCTATGACCTCTCCCACCGTAGAATAGAGTGCGTATTCGACATTTATTTAAAACCAAAAGCAATAATATATTAACTAGCTGTGTGAAATAATCTAAACACCTTTATCAGTTTAATTTTAAAATAAAATCGATAGGCTGTCAATATTATAAAATTAATTATTATTCTAATAAGCGACAAATCTAATTAGGTAAGAGAACGTTTTTTGGATCCTGATACTAGTTCATAAAATATATAGTTTTTAGTTTTTGAATTTTCGATATTATAATGGCGAAACGAAAATTACAAGGTATTTTAAATGATTTTTTGTTAAAAAAAATAAACTTGAATCTGTGGATGATAAACAGACTACAGACTACACTAAAACTAGTGGTGCCACTTTTGAAGGTGGTTCAAATTCAAGTGTACCATCACAATCAGAAAACACAGGCAAAGAACTGATTGAAGCTGACACTAATTATTTAGACATCGGTCACTGCTTTAATTCAAGACTAAGTGATGATTCTAAGTTTAAATTGTTGACGTCCGGATGGGTTCCAGATGAAAGATATAAATTTCCTATTTCTTAAAAGCGAAATTTAAAATTTCAGTTAAACTGGCTTAAACGTTTTCCTTGGTTGAGCTATACAGCAAAAGACGGCGAAGGTGCAGTATGCAAATATTGAGCAATTTTTGCGCATGAATTTAGCGGAAAAGGTAATCATCAAAAATTAAACGCGTTAGTTACAAAACCATTCAATAATTGGAAAAATGCGTTAGAAATATTTGATCAACATAGTAAAACTCAATACCACAAAAGTAGCTCTATTAATGCTGACAATTTCATTGCAAATTTTAATACTTCTATGCCAAATGTCATCATGAAATTAGATACTTGTCGTGCTAAACAAATTTCTGAAAATAGAAGAAAGTTGACACCTATAATTAAAACTATTATAATTTGTGGTCGTCAAGAAATAGCACTTCGCGGGACTTCTGATTCTGGACCGTTAAGTTTAGAACAAGCCGAACCGGTTAATAATGATGGAAATTTCAGGACATTATTGCGTATGCGCCTTTCATGTGGAGACAAAGATTTAATTGATCATATTCAGAGTCAGTCATTAAATGCTATGTATATAAGTCTAATAATACAAAATAATATCATTCAAATATGTGGTAAAATCATACAAGATGAAATCGTTCGTAAAATCAACAAGGCTCAATATTTTTCAATTCTGGTAGATGAAACAACCGATATTTCACGTACTGAGCAGTTATCTCTTTGTGTAAGGTACATAGATTGTAATGATGGAGGTAATAATGAAGAATTAAAATATTTTTTACGTGAAGACTTCCTGCAATTCGTTGCTGTGCATAGTACAACATGTGAAAATTTGGCAACGGTCACGTTAGAAACATTAAGAGCCTTCGGAATAGATTGTACATGGTTGATTGGGCAAGGGTACGATGGTGCAGCTGCCATGAGTGGTAACTTTAAAGGTGTGCAAGCATTAATACGAGAAAAATATCCAGCAACATTATATGTGCACTGCAATGCCCACTCCTTGAACCTAGCATTTGCTCATTCCTGTAACGTTCAGAGTGTAAGAAATTGTATCGGAACCATAAAATCTATAGGAAATTTTATAAAAAATTCAGCTATGCGAACTCAAATATTAAAAAATAAAATTAAAGAACATCTTCCCAATACTAAATGGACCAAATTAACAGCTATGTGTGATACACGCTGGATAGAAAATCACGACGGACTGATAAGATTTTGTGAAATGTTCAAAGCAATTGTTGAAACCCTGGAAGAAATTCAATTAGTTAAAGATATGGAAGCCTCCTCAAAGGCGTTACAATACTACAGGGCCATTATGACAAGTGAATTTATTATTTGTTTAGTAATAGTATCTACTTTGTTTGCTTTTACATTACCCCTTTGCAAAATGCTTCAAGCTGTAAATTGTGACCTTTCTGAAACTATTAGACATGTCAATATTATCATTAGCCAAGTAAAGAACATGAGAATGAATATAGATACAATCTTTGGCGATATTTTTAAGGAAAGTGAAAAGATATTGAAGTCAGTGGATGAACAAGAATCTATAAAAATTCCTAGAATCATTACTCGCCAACAAAATCGTACAAATGTCAGTATAGCCTCACCGGAATATTATTTCCGTATTGCTGTTGCAATTCCTTTTTTTGACGATTTCATTCAACAACTAACTGAAAGGTTTGCGAAGCACAAAGAAACACTATCATCCTTACATTCTTTAATACCAAATATTTGCGTTAGGACCATTATTAAAGCAGAAGATTTTGCTATATATCAGAAAGTTTTGGACATCGATACCTTAGCGACAGAACTTCAATTATGGAAACAAAAATGGATTTCACAACCTCAAGTTGACACTCCGAACAACGCAATTGAGGCATTATCTCAATGTAATAAAACTCTTTTTCCCAATATTCATACTCTTTTAAAAATTCTTGCGACGTTGCCTGTGTCAACAGCTACACCAGAGAGATCCTTCTCAACGCTAAGGCGCTTAAAAAGCTACTTAAGAAATTCAACTGCCCAAGAGCGTCTTTCAGGTCTTGCTTTATTAAGTATACATAGGGAAATTTCAATAGACCAGAAGATGTTCTAAATCGTTTCGCAAGGGAAAAAAACAGAAATGTTCAGCTTCTTTTATAATTAATGTTAACATTGGTTATTAAAAAACAATTACCGTTATTAATATTAAATTGGTTATTGTACATTACTTGTCGGTGATTATCTAAAACCCACCCTGAAATTTTTCAAGCAACTGTTTGTTCTACAGGGTATTTCACGGTATTTCTCCTCGCAGCAGCCTATGACTTTGTGAGCGTACGTCAATTTCTTGTTTTAACTTTGTAGTTTGCATTACCGACATGCTTTTGTTCCAACAGATTGTCGATAATGCAAATTGCTAAGCTGAAACAAGAAGCTGACCCACGTTCACAATATCATAGGCTACTGCGAGGAGAAATACCCTATATATACTTGATAGAAGATTCTTATTTGTTATTACTATTATTATTATTTAGAATCATTTCAGTGTAAATGATTGTTATTATTATTTAAAATATCAACAGACATCGTTATTACTGTTATTGGGAAAAATATTTCAATAAAATTTATTATTACTTTAATTATTTTTTTAATATATGTATATTGTATATGTATAAGTGTAAGTCAATTTATTTCTAATATTGTCTTCAAAACTTCATTTTTCTATACGAATTCTAATTATTTCAGGATAATTTTTATCAGATTTATTTGGTTTTTCTGTCGTTATTTTTGCGACTTTATTCATCTATCTATCCTTGTTTTTAACACAGGAATTGGTCTCAGTCTGGCTGTTCGTTTTAGTTGCTTGCAGTTTTTTTTTAATTTTATTTTCTAAGAAACGTCTAGTCAAGAGTAAGGTATACTAAATCCACTATTTTAATGTAAGATTTTGACAGAACCATTGATGTCAAATTACATTTGGCATCTATGGCAGAGCAGGTCAGAACCTCCGCGATAATAAGTAGTACCTTTGTAGACGCGGTAAAATTTGGATTATAAAGCACCCGGAACTTATAATATTGTATGATTTGATAACCAAATCGGTTGTATTATTATGAATTTGAAAATTCATTAAAAAAATTAAACAAGTACAATGATAATTTAAAGAAATGTATTTTAAAAATTCAAATAAAATACAACAAAATGAAACATATCACTGTTTTTCACCAATTTCCCAATGAACGACGAAGCTCAAATTTTGATAAAATGTTCCCTAGGAACTACCCTAAAAACTGGGAACGTTTGGTTGGAAAACCCTGTGTATCTTAAATAACTATTATTGATATTTAAAATGATAAAAAACACCTAAATATTAAACAAATACAATTAATCAGAATCACTGAAATCCGAATCTAAATCAATTATTATAGAATTGTTATTTATTTCCTTCTCTCTGGCCCAGTATTCTTCAATTATTTTATTAGTGTGTTTGAAGTAGTTACTCCATTGTTGTGGCGTGACACTCTTCACCGCATTTTCCCAAGCTGTTACGGGTTTTTGCCCCTCTAGAACGAGCTGGTCATAAAACCGCTTAGCCTGACTCCATACCATTTCGATTGGATTGAACATACAATGGTATGGAGGCAAGCGAAGCAGTTCATGACCAGCTTCGCCCACAATTCTATCCACTACATGCAATTTATTTTCACCAAAAGTTTCACGACATAGCTGTAGTAAACAATTTTTTGTTGTGGTATCACTGAAACGAACACCATTATTTTGTAGCCATTGCTTCAATTCGTCCTTGTTCCACGAAGCAGTGGGACGTTTCTCTTCCAACCTGCTGTGATAGCTGGCATTGTCCATAATGATCAGGGATGGTTCCTCTAGAGCTACCACCAGATCACGCATCCACTGTTCAAATTTCTCAGCGTTCATTTCTGAATGGTAGTCTAACGTGGGACTTTTTTGAGATTTAAATATTTGCCCCACGTTTGGAATCCATCCCTTTTCATTGCCAGCATGAATTACGATGTATCGTGCTAAAAATGTATTTGTTTATATAGAAATATAATTATCTATTATAATAAATTTGCTGATTACACAATACCTCCATCACCACTGCTTCGTTTTACCGATCGAATATCGCCATCCTGCCAAGATTTACGGACAGTTCCATTTGCGTAAACCCACGTTTCATCTAACACCACCACAGGCTTCTTTTCAAAATTTATATTCTCCATATATTTAGAGATAAACGCACGTCTCTTAACTCTTACATCGGGCCTTTCCATGAGAAGACGTCTGTTGTCATCTTTCAAATAATGGAAACCTAAATTTTTTAACAGCTTCGCCAAGCTGGACCGCCCGTAGTTGTACAGATGTTTGACTCGTAACTCATGTAAAAGTGAGTCTAAAGTTACAGGTTTTTCTAAAAGAAGATAACAAATGCTTTTAAATAACAAAAAATATAAATTTGAAAAAGACTATCGTTATCTGCAAAAATAAAAAAAACCCAACAACTAAAGAAAAACTTCTGAAAACAAAAGCAATAACGAAAAAAAATCATATTCTTACTCTCTTTACACAAACTATAAATTAAATTCCTAATTTCCTGTTTGTTATTATTGTCTAAGTCCTTAGTAGCAGCTTTGATTGTTTTATATTTTAAGGGTGAAACTTCTGAAGATGGCCCATTTTTATACTTACTAACAGTACCGATACTCACCCCTAAACATTTCGCTGTTAGCTAAAATCACATCTTTATCAAATTACAAATATAAATAGAAGTATTTTTAGATTTTTACCTCTAGAGGGGGACCTAATTTAAAATTACCGTTTTTGAAAAAACTGTAGGCATTTTGAATCATTTTTTGGGCTTCAAAATTGTCACAACATACTGTCCTTCCCCTTTTTCCCGTGGACGTACTCGGTCTCTACAAATTTTAGAACAAAAGTAAATGTGTGTGTGTGTGTGTGTGTGTATCTTTTGACTAACAATTCAATGTTTAAACATTCTTACCGCATAATTATGCAGATTATTATCAATATCACTCGCTTCCATCATAAAATTTAAAAAAAAAATCAACAGTTTTTAAACTAAAACAAACTTAAATTTTAACTTCATAATAAGCTAAATAAATGTTACAATTACAATTCAAAAATAAAATTATGTAAAGAAATTTATGAAATATAACAAAATTCGTAGGACACTATAAACACCAAAATAAACACTCAAAAACACCAAAATAAACACTTGAAAACATCACCAAAATTTCAAAAAAGCAGAAGACAATGTGAGGTTATTTTCTTAGGTTATGTATTTGAAAACACCAATGAGGTATATAGAGTGCGCATTCCCTATACTTGTATAAGACCAATTTGGTCATCATATGGGGAAATTTTGACAGTTGTTCTTCACTCTTTCTAACTTATGAGTGTGTCGTTCAATAGGGACCTCCTTTTCTCAAGCTTTGGTCGACCAAAGCTTGTCTGCCACCATGCCTGGACACGTTTTTTGATCGAATGCGCACTCTATATAACTCATTGGAAAACACCGATATGTATGTAAACAAACGCGTAGGTTTTTATTTGACATTTCTGTCAATTTAAAATCTTACAATAGAATAGTGGATAGGGTTTAGTACAGGAGGGGTGTCGACAACAAATGTAGGTAAATTTCGCAACGCCGACAATAAGAGCAAAGACAACGTTGAATTGAAGTAACTAACGTACAAAGTCTATATTTTTATTTGTTGTATAAATATTTAATTTCGATATTTCATCCAACTTAATTCACCAAAATTACCAAATGAATAATTTGAAAACCGAATGATCAGTAATTACCATTTTTGCAAAAGAATAATTATCATTATCTTTATTATTATTATGGAAAATTATTTTATTTTTGGTCAACTGAAGTTGATTAATTTTTTAAAACATATGTATATCTAAGAATAAGTAATTCAATTTATTTCTAATCATGTTTTCAAACTTCCAAACTACTGTTTCCAATACGAATTCAAATTATTGTACAATAATCGTTATCAAATTTATTTGGTTTTTCTTTCGTTTCTCCAGTTCATTCATCTATCTATCCTTGTTTTGATTTCAATGTCTAGCTGTCTGTTTTACTAGCTTGGAGATTCTTATTTTTTAATTTCTTTCTCCAAGAATCGTCTGTAATAAAGTAGTACAGGAAGGGTGTTTTTTCTGCAACAAATGTAGGTAAATTTTGCAATGACAACAAGAACAAAGATAACATTGAGAGCAAGTAACTAACCAACGAAGTCTATGCTTTTTTATTTATTGTACAAATATTATTTTTCCATATTTTATCCCAATTAATTTTCAGGATGATCGAAAAAACAGTGGAAAACTGAACGATCAGTAATTAGCATTTTTGCGTAGGATTATTTACTATTTTCTATATAATAAGCAATTAGTAAAAAGGAGAGATCACGGCCGCGGAAATTCATGGGGAAGGGGGTTTGTGAGATACATTTGGCGTAACAACATTTTTAAAAGCTAAAACGGAATAACCAACCTATTCATTTAAATGTTTTTTTTTAAATACGTATAAAGTTATTGGGTCCGACCAAGATTAGTAAGGACAGCATAACTTCAAAACATCGAATAGCTGAGATGGTTGTGTTCTTGTTTACAACCGCATTCTCGCTCCGACTCTTGAGCTGAGCAGACGTATCATAATTTGTGCATAAGTTTTAGTGCGACAAACGAAACATACTTCCTGTGCGAGAAACTAATAGAACATTTGCTACGGCCAATAATCTAATTATACTGAATATAAATAATAGTGTGTTAAGTAACACACACCCAATCATGATGGGTGAGGGTGATGACACCGACGATGGGTTCATCCATGTGAACCGCAACAAACGAAAACACAGTAGTGATAGTGATCCAAACGTAACGACCAAAACAATTAAAATTGGGAACAGATTCGATCCTCTAGTCAACCAAGAGACAGAAGAAACCACTTCGAATAGTCAACACCACCACACACACAAGGAAACAGAAGAAAGCAAGAAAATAACACCGCCACCAATTATAATACACGACAAACCAAAAACAGAACAGCACACAAGAAATCTATTTAACAATTGCAAGGAGATCCTAAAAACAGGATTTCATATCAAATACACCCGTAACAACGTCGTCGTCCAGGCCAAGAATCCACAAGAATGGAGGGATTTGAAAACCTATTTCCAAAACAAGGAAGTAATGTTCCACTCATATACCTTAAAAACGGATAAGTCGCACTCCTTCGTCTTGAAAGGTCTTGATTATGTACCACCTATGGAGAATATCACATCGGTGATCAAAACAGAACTAAAAGAACTACACATGGTACCTGTAATTAACGTATACAAAATAAAAACTAAATACAAGCAACTGTACCTAATCACAACAGACACCTCGGTCAATTTAAATAAATTGAGAACGAAAGTAACAAACATCTTAAATGTTAAAATAACCTGGGACAGATTGAAAAACAGAACATCGTTAACACAGTGCGACAGGTGTCAATAATGGGGACACGCAGCAGCTAATTGCAATGCCGCCCCAGTATGCCTCAAATGTCTGGGTGATCACCTCACTAGAGAGTGTGTACTGGAAAATCAAATTGCACCAAAGTGCCACAATTGCCAAGGCAATCATCTGAGTAATGCGCTAGAATGCCCAACATATATCGGAAAACTGGAGCAAAGCAGGACAAATAACAACAATAAACCAGATCAGCAAAGAAAAATATATACCGCAGCTCCATTGCCGAAGAATAATGTATGGGAAAGCCGTAAACAACAACAACAACATCGATAACAGCAGAGAGAACCAGCAAATAACGAAGTAAGTATTCAAAACGACAATGTCGGCAACACATTCGACCTAATTAATGAAGTAACCAAACTAAATAGTATCCTTAACATCGGCAAAATGTTAAAATATATCAGACTGTTAAATCAGCAAGTAGCAAAATGTAAAACAGAGAGTGAAAAGCTTACTGCTCTCTTAGAAGTCGTTAATACTATTGATAATGAGCAATAACAACTCAATAAATGTTGCTTACTGGAATTGCCATGGTATAAGTGGCAAAATCACTGAATTGCGCAATTTTATGCAGCACTTCAAAATTGATATTATGGCTTTATCGGAAACCCACTTAAAACAACAAAATAACCTTAATCTTAAAAACTATAAAACTTATCGACGCGATCGTGACAATGCACTATGGGGTGGGGTAGCGATTATCATAAGAGACGAAATTCCACATAAACCGGTACTCTACGATACCACATCATCAATAGAAAATGTATCAATACATTTAATAAATATAAACACAACAATAACCTCGATATATAATCCGCCTTGGAATAAACTTAGAAATACAGACTTGGACGTATTTTTCGCTGCGCAGAGGTCTATAGTGGTTGGCGATTTTAATGCCAGGCACACAGCGTGGAATTGTGTCGATGCCAACACAAATGGCAATACATTAAACAATTACATTCAAATAAACGACTACCTGTTACACTTCAGACGATTTCACACATTTCCCAACTAATGGGGGGCAACCATCCACTATACATCTCACCGTGAGTAAGAATATTCAAAATTTCACGCGACCCTTCCTTATCCTTAAGCCAGCTTAGTGCCGACCATAATCCCGAATTAATGAAATTAGGACACCCCCCAATTGAGAAAGTGGTGCGGACACTTACTTCGTTCTTACACACCAATTGGCAACAACTCAGACATGACATTAATAACTCCTTAGACATTAAAGCCAACATCAATACAACAGATGATTTGGAAAAAGTAATAGAGACATTTACAGAAACAATCATAAAACACAAAGCTAAACACACTGTTACAAAAACAATAGATTTAAATAGGGAACATATCACTCCTGAAATTAAAGAATTAATCAAAGAGCGAAACCGGACACGGAAGAAATGGCAAAACACCCGTAATCATACCTATAGGCTATTAATGAAAAATCTAACAAAGACAATTAAACAGCAGTTAACTACAGCTAAAAACCAAAAGTGGAAAGATGCGTTGGAAAAGATGAACACAAGCGACAATAGTCTGTGGAAATTAACAAAATCCTTCAAAAAATCATACACAAACATTCCATCAATAGTTGACCCAATCACAAACAATATCGCCTACACAAACAAAGATAAAGCGGACATCTTAGCTAAAACAATACAACAAACGTATCAGCTGACCGATACAAACTATGATGCAAAGCAAGAAAACATAATTACACAAGTAAACGAATTCTTTCGAAATAAACGCGACACACCACCCAATACATTAAAAAAAATAATTGCAACATATCCGAAAATAGCTGAGGTAATTCGTAAACTGCCAGCAAACAAAACACCGGGAGTAGACAATATTGAAAATAAAATAATAAAAAATCTTCCCAGGAAAGCAATTGTACAAATTGTACATATTATCAGTAGCGTTATAACCCTTTTTTTCTACGACAGTGCGGAATGTCTTACTTTCGATGAGCCAAACCGGTGTTGAAAGTGGCACTTTACCGCACTAGTGCGGAAAATCCAACTTTCCGCACTAGTGCGGCAAAGTAACTTTTCCGCACTCTACTTTCCACACTACTTGTTCCTTACCGACAATAATTGTTTTCAAGTACAATTTTGGATTTTTCCATAAATTGTACTTGACTTGGGATTCGAACCCAAGACTAACCGTTTCGAATGTCGACTTGCTTACCACTGCGCCACACGCGGTTCAAATTTAAGTATATTAAATTGTCTTTATAACATAATTTTGACATAGACACTTGTTTATACTGTAGTCATAGTAACTCTCCTTACATTTAAAGTCAATGGTAGGTTGATAATTATTAAAAATTTTATTAGTTAGTTTTTATTTAATTTTTTTAATTATTTTCCGCGATTTTGGACTGTCGTAGAAAAAATAGTATACAATACACGGTCAGAAAGTTTCGTTGCAGAACGAGTGTGAACGTTGCAGCACTCGCTTCGCTCGTGCCGCAACGTGTTCACACTCGTTCTGCAACGATTAACTTTCTGACCTTATATTGTAATATACTATTTGCATGATGATGGAAATTTCCATCATAATATTTAGTCAACAAAAAAAGGTCCTCAAAACCCTTGTTCTGTAAATTTGTTGTTGCTGGCAACTTTCTAAGCGACTATTGCGCACAACGAAACGCAGTTGTCAAAAAATAGCAAACGTGACTGTAAATTACCATGCCTAGAACTTGTCATTCTGCTGTTTGTTGTCACTGAACAGAACTGAGCGAGATTTTTAATTGTTTTATGGAAATAATCGGAGATATCAAATACAATAAATGTGGAAATGAGTGGAAAAAAGGTTTGTTTTCATGTTTTTGTAATTTATGTACAATTTATATCAAAACATTGTGAATAAATTTCTCAAAACTATGTGATGGAAATTTACATCACTATGCAGTAACTTCACTTGTAATGTATAGCAAAATTTTTTTTGTAAATGTTTATTTTGTGTTGTTTTTTAGGGAAACTTGAATGAAAGAGATATTGAAGATTATCTTAGTAAGTTACAAGACGGTTGGCTCTCAGAAGATGACCTTGATAACCAAGATTCCGATGATGAAAACCGCGATGCTGATGAAGTTATAAGAGTGCTGCAGGAGGAGAACGATGATGATGATGATGTGGATGAAACTGCTGACATTGATCCTCCTCTTGTAGAACCAGAAGATCAAGAACCCTCTCACCCATCAACTTCATCCAATTTGCAGTCTTCATCCAGTTTTCTATTTGACAAAAGAAGCTTGATTTGGAAAAAAAGGAATCTGGTGTATGACATAGATAAAACGACTTTCTTGGGGAGTTCTACTGCTTCAGGTAGTCTATCACACCTAGAAACTCCATATCAATGTTTTAACTATTTTATCACTGAAGATTTTATCAAAACATTAGTTGAGGAGACAAATTTATATATAATACAGAATAATCCGAGGTCATCTATAACATTTACAGAGTATGATTTGTATAAGTTTTTTGGAATATTATTATACATGTCAGTAATCAAATTTCCTAGCACAAGATCATACTGGTCGCCAAAGTTTGGATATGAGCCCATTTCTTCAACAATGCCACTGAACAAGTTTGAGAAAATTAAGTTATCATTACATTTTAATAACAACGATCTTCACAAACCTATAGGTCATCCAGAACATGACAGGCTTTATAAAATCCGCCCTGTTATCAAGCATCTCAATGAGAGGTTTGCCACAGTGCCAATGAATCAAAGACTTTCTGTGGATAAACAGATGTGTTCTACCAAAATAGGGCATTTTTTAAAACAGTATCTGCCTAATAAGCCCCATAAATGGGGCTTCAAATTATATGTTCTCTGTGATTTGATGGGATATGCCCACAAGTTTGAGGTATATTCTGGACAGGAGAAAACAGAGAAACTCCCAGACGAACCAGATCTTGGTGCAACAGGAAATGTTGTAGTTCGTTTGCTTCGAGGAGTGCCAAGAAAGCAAAACCACATCATATACTTTGACAACTTTTATGCATCATTGCCGTTGGTACTGTTTTTAGCTAAATCAGGAATTCACACAGTGGGAACTGTGCAGCAAAACAGGATACCAAATAATAAACTTCCAGAGAAGAAAAACTTCATGAAGAAGTCTGTGCCCAGAGGTAGTTTTGAGGAAAGAGTGTCTGTGCACGCTGGTATCGATTTGAGTTGTGTGGCTTGGAAAGATAATAAGATAGTAACTCTGTTATCTTCTTATTGTGGAGCATTGCCCGTAACTAAAGTCAATAGATTTGACAGGATAACAAAAGGAAAAATTGATATTACGTGCCCGTTTATTGTCCAAGAGTACAATAAACATATGGGAGGAGTAGATCTCATGGATAGCTTTTTGGGCAGAAACCATATACAAATTAGGTCTAAAAAGTGGTATTTGCGCATTTTTTTTCATCTATTTGATCTAGCTATTATAAACTCTTGGATTGTTTATAAAAAAAATGCTCAAGAAAGAGGTGAAGCTCAAAAGAGTTTGCTTACAATGGGCCAATTCAGAAATTAATTGGCCTTTGTGCTATGCAACAGTGGAACGACCAAAGAAGCTAAAAGAGGGCGTCCTAGTACCAGTGTACTAGAAGAAGAATTGCAATCAAAGAAAAGAAAAGGTTCTCCAGCTCCACCACCTCCAAAAGACATAAGAAAAGATGGTGCTGAACATTGGCCAAAAGTAGGTGGGTCACTCCGGTGCAAATTTCCCAAATGTAAAGGCTATTCCACAATTTCGTGTAATAAATGTGGCGTCAATTTGTGCTTAAATAAAAATAATAATTGTTTTTTAAATTATCATAAAGAATAAAGAAGATTGAGTAAACAATATTTTTTTATTTATTTAGTACTGAGCTAAGTATGCGACAATGCATGATGATGTAAATTTCCATCATATTGTCTTTTACATAATACTTATTTTTATTTACAGTAGGATTTTTTTTAATATTTTTCCTTTAATCTAGAGCATTAATTACATCACCCAGATTTATTTTTAAAAAATAGAAAAAGTCATGCAAAGAAGGGATAAAATTACAAACTTTCCCAACTACCTGGAAGACATCGATAATAATCCCTTTGCCGAAACCGAACAAAGACCATTCGCTTCCAACTAGTTATAGACCCATAAATCTCCTTACTGGACTTTCCAACATAACCGAAAAGATTATTTACCGACGCATATTGAAACATACAACGGACAACAACTTAATAATCCCGGAACAATTTGGGTGCAGACCGTGGCACTCAAAACTCAGCAAATTGTTAAAATCGCCAATAACGTTGCAATAAATTACAACAAAGATAAGGCCACAGTTATGGCACTTCTAGACTTTGAGAAAGCTTTTGACCGAGTCTGGTTCGATGGTCACATGGGCGACATAGAAAAATACCTTGACATGTGGAAAATTAAAATAAATGTGGTAAAATCCGAGACTATAGTGTTTACAAAAAAAGTACTGTTCACAAAAGTTTTTGATAAATTAAAGATTGCAGGCCAGGTAGTGGAAGAGAAGCAAGCAATCAAATATCTGGGCGTCTACCTAGACAAAAGACTTACATACAATAAACACATTGCCCATATTCTTCAAAAAGGTCAATACATGCTCATAAAAATGTACCCCATTCTTAAATCAAAGTATACATCCCAGAAAAATAAAGAACTCATTTTCAAAGCATTGATAAGGCCAATACTGACTTACGCTGCACCCGTGTGGTGCGCAGCATCGGATTCGCAAATTAACCGTATTCAGCGCTTCCAAAATAAATGTATGCGACTGATTACTGGTAGAAATCGATTCACCAGAATCACCGACTTGCATCGTGAAAGCAACCTACTACCGATCAAGGATTATATCGAAGAAATAGCCAACAGGTTCTACAATACACAATTAAACAATAACATAGTAATGAGTGACATCAAAAATCTACAATTAAACACAATAGGGTTTATACCTAAATACAAACTACCATTTCATAACATGGCATTTTTCAATGACTGCTAAGAGATCGGTAAGCTTGATTCCCTCAATGTAGGAAATCATATTCCTCTATATTTTTTACTGTTATTCAACACCTGTACAGCAATTTTGTAAAATACAACTTAAAATAGATTAGGCCTAAGTCACTATTATCACCCCAATATAACACCTAAAGCAGCTTTTTTATAAAATATTTTTCCTGTAGGACATAATCATACCATTGAAAAACTTCTATACATTGTCAAAAACAAGAACAACAATTTATATCTTAAGAAATAATGGATAAATTTCCAAATACTGTAAATAAAGTACGATAGTGCTAGGAGATACAGCGAACCAACGTAAATAAATAAATAAAATCAATGTAACGCTACGTATATTGATATGGATTGTAATTTATACTGAATAAAGATTTGTTTGAGTTTACAACCGCAGTGTCCGGGGTTCGCTTTTCACACGTAGCAAGTAATACATACTACACTACCAAACTTTTTAAATTTTTTTTAATTGTATTACCATATTTCTTAAAAAAAAAAAATAGATGCAGTAATTAATTTTCAAAATACAGACGACGCTTCCATTGTATGTGTTATAAAATGATCAAATCGTTAATAATGATACAATAGTATATTGAAAAATAAGTTTCAGAAGTCCATAATTCCTGAACGAGACCAAAATTAAAAAACTCGTGCTACCGCACTCGTTTTTTAATTTTGGTCTCGTGCAGGAATTGACTTCTGAAACGAATTTTTCATACTATTTTTCCTATTTTGCGCCCCTTTGTATCCTTTTTTAATAAAAATTGAACCCTTAAAATTTAGGGAATTTTATAGAAGTTGGTATTAAATTAAACAAATGAAAGTTCTACTTGACGATATTCAACTTTTTATTTGTAAAACGAGTTGATTTTCAATTGTTTAAGTCTCCATATTAATTACGACTGTTAATAAAGTAAAAATGTGTGACGAATTATCGTATACTCCACTAGAATTACGTGATATTGTTGAAAATGGTATCAATGATTGACTTCCCGGTAAATCAAAAATAAAATATGAACATTGTTATCAAAATTTTCAAGAATGGTATAAAAATAATTTTCACGTTAATCAAGTGGTCTGCATTTCTGTCAAAGAATGACATTTGAGATAGTCGACAGTGTTACCAACTTCGAAAAAATTAATTATCCCAGATTTTCCACACTCAAAGTAGTTGGGAAATTTCCATTGCTTCACTACTTTTAGTATGGAAATGATTTTATTTCCAACGCAAAATAGGAAAATATCTTTATGTTTATTGGTTTTCGTTCATTATTCAGCCTTATCTTTGTCCAATACAGGTAGAGTCATACGTATACAAATATATCTGTCTCTATAATGTGGTTAATGTTTTTTTGTCAAATATTGCAAATATTCCCCCTCTGTAAATGTCTACCAAGTTACATCTCCACCCCTCGATTATTTTTAACAGCTTTAGTTCTTTCTTATTCGACCATTAAAGCCAACTGTTTAATGTAAGTTATTATATTATTTATTATTAATTTATAATTTTATGTAAATTTTGTGTTTCACACAATGCAACACTTGATTGATAATAGAATAAAATGTTTATATAGCACAATAATATCGGACTGTGTAATAAAATTAATAAAGACGATTATTATTTTGATTATTATTATATCAAATCTTGCAACTTGTGAAACATTCGTTAGCTAAATAATCAATTATATTTTTCAATTTTTAAATTATTAGATTTCAAAAAAAATGAATAAAAATCTATCATACGCCGCCACAGCACCCGCTGCCACAACTGCCACCACCGAGCCCACCACCCAAAAAAGTGCTAAAAATGTTCATTGTTTGTGAAGATTCTCATATTTCTTTCCGATTTTCAGGAGAACGCGGCTCAAGCGGAGGGAAAAGGGGCGCGGTGACAACATAATTATATATGTACATGTAAAAACGGTATACTTGAAAATTATTATTACATTTTTTATACGTAGAATTAATGATTGTTTTTTTTTATTATTTTCAACAACAAGACTGGGAGAATTTTTTTTTATTTTGTTTTTTTGTAAATATCAATTTGTAATTTTTTTTTGTTTTTTTTTTGTAATTATGAAGAAAGGTTGTTTTTTTTAGGATTATTTGTTTGTTTAGTTTGTTTAGTTTTAAGAATATATATTTTAATTTTTAATAAAAATTTTTTCGCTCCCCCTCTAATCCTTACACGATAATTACAATCCCTTATAATAAATATTAATATAGTGTCTCCTAATAAAATCTTAAAAAAACTCAATTTATTTCTTTTTTTTTTAACCCTATCTATCTATTTCTTTACCCAGTAAATAATGCGGTAATGCCATTTCCTTTTCATTATTGAATGTTTGGGTTTTTAATTTTTGGCAATTATCAGTATTTTTTCCAGGTTTTCAACGCAGTATAATAAAATAAGTTTTTATTTTTCAATCGCTCGACAATTAATTTGAGTTTTGTGAAATCGCTTTGAATAAAACTCGTGTTATGATTCGTATTTATGTTAAACTGAAACGCATTGTATTATTCATTACCGCAAGAATGCATTTTTTGGAATCATTAATTACGCACTAACCACGCACGTATCATTATGCGTGCGTAGATTTGGTAACTGTAGAAAAATTGTTATTCACTTTTTGACAGCCGTTTAAATTTTTCGCGGCTCAAATATTTTCGGGACTTGGTATACGTTAAATTAATTCATAAAATATCATGGAATTGGTAACAAACAAATACAACTTATTGAGAGATGATTGTCAGAGGCCCTTCATCGCCTATTATTATTATAATTGTTATTAATTTTATCATGATTGCTTTTATTATCAGAATCTTTTTTTTTTGTTCTAGAACAACATAGTTAAAAATCGAAATAGTTTATCAATTTTCTAAAACAATTTATTTTGACGTAGTTAATTAGCTGATTTTTTATGTGATTTGTGACTTTGATTTGTCGATTTTTGATTGATTGATTGTTAAATAATCTTTTTGTTTGAAAAACGAAAAAAAAAATTTTAAAAAGTTTTAGTAAATCAGAAAATTGTTTCTAAACATTGTATTGATATCGACTTCATTTTGTTGTTTGAAAATAAAAAAGAATTGTTGGAGGGTGGTTTCAAAGTTGAATATTGTAATTAATGGAAATTCTATTTTCTCTTGTCTTCTTTTAATTTTGACCAAATGGTACTGATGATGGAGTAAGCCGAAACCGGTCTACCTGCATTGTAAAATAAAGAATTTTCTTTGGATAAGAACAAAATTAAATATTATTATTTCATCTATTAAATTTAAACCTGAAACTTTCACCAAGGATGGACACACTTCATATTAATGATAATCATTATAAGTTATAATTTAGATCATAGTTAATTTTCTATTTGTACAATATTCTCAACATTTGCATTTGCTGTATCATTAAAGTCAAATTAAACCGAAATTCAATGTTCAAGGACTTGTTCTAAGTAATATTGACTTAATCTTATTATAAAAGAGCTGTCCAAGAACCAGTAGTAGTAGTAATCGAAAAGAGTCAAGACGCTAGTAATAGAATACATCTATGCAAATTTTACTTTATATTAATAAAAGTGACAGTAAAAGAAGAAATTGTTAAGTTATTGGAAAAGAACCACAACATGATACTAAGAAATAAATTAAACGGAGAATAGTGTCTTTAAAAATTGATATAGTCATTCGGTTTGATCGGGGGATATCAGGTATAAACCTACAACTGTAAGAAATAATAAAATTTGTATTAAAATACTAGAAATGATATAACTTCATACAAGGCATACAGCAAATAATTTAAAAAATGAAATTAAAAACGTGCTTAAAAATTCTGACGTAAGTAAAAATCAGCTTTACGCAATAAGTACCGACAATGGAAGACATATATTAAAAACAAGAGATTTACTAAATATCGATGATATTACAGTAGTGTTCGCTTATAATAAACCCCTACATGCCACTAAAAATGGTTCATTATTGCCAAAGTTCATTACACCAAACAAAGCATTAAATGTATTGGAGTTATGAACGATTTTTTGTGCTATCTGTAGTCGTTCATTATAGACGAGAGTTCAATATAACAGGGCTCATTATAACCGAACACTACTGTATATGAAAATTTAACAGCTGCTAATTTGAACAATGAAAATATATCCGTATAATGTTCTAAAATCGGACAGGAGTTTCACTTGAAAGAGATTTCTAATATATGAGAAGTTCTAGACTATGTATTTTCTCTTTTTTGAATACTCAATTCTTAAAGCTCAGATTAGAATCCTTGTCTGTATCAACCACTACAGCAAAGTAAATTTTGCAAATTATTGAAAGACGAGATTTCCCTAATAGAAAATGAGGCACTTATTGCGGCTAGTTACTTCGATCCAAGATTGCACCCATTTTTAAACTGTGCCAATTCATGTACATCGATGAGATAAGGCGCGTATAGTACAAACAAAGTTTTAGTGATTTTGAGACCTAAATTGTAAATTTAAACCGGTTATTGTAACAACGGATGTTCAGTAAACAAGTTTAAAATAATAAACCAATAAATGGTTGGTCGGGTAATGATTTCGGTTAAATAATTTCATTATTCTTGAAACAAATTAACCCTTTCATTTCAAAAGAGTTGTGTTTATCTATTATGTAATAAAATTTTCAAAGATCGTCACACGACTAATTTTTGATTTATTATTTTAATAAAATAATATAAAATTCAAAATCAACTCCCATATACTAATAAATACAAAATTGTGATTACATATGTTTCGGGAATATTCCCATCATCAGATCAAAAAGTTAATATTAATTAATTTGTGAAATAAAATAAAAATTGTAAAATATTTAAAAAATAAAAGATAAATTGAGAGAAATTCTATAAGTCAATTTTGTATTTATTAGTATATGGGAGTTGATTTTGAGTTTTGTATTATTTTATTATTATTTGACTTATAGAATTTCTCTCAATTTATCTTTTATTTTTTAAATATTTAACAATTTTTATTTTATTTCACAAATTAATTAATATTAACTTTTTGATCTGATGATGGGAATATTCCCGAAACATATGTAATCACAATTTTGTATTTATTAGTATATGGGAGTTGATTTTGAGTTTTGTATTATTTTATTAATTAAATCCCATATTTTGAGAAAAAATGGATTCTTGGTTTTCAAATATTATTATTTTAACTCCTTTTACTGGTGGTGGAACATTTTAGGATTAGAAAATTTGTTATCAACAAGTTGCTGCAACATTTGAAATCCCCAGATTTCGGCTTTGAAAAACATCCACAATCATAACGATGACATAAATAGTACTCTGATTCCAAATATTTTCAATTTCTTTATTCAAGAGCTGGCCTTCCAAGTACAATTAGAAGATTTATTTACTATTTTACGAACACTGTTTGGTCCAAAATTACTAGCACGGTCCTAATGTGTGGGTGTTCCAGGTTGTACGGTTGCACGGTTGCTTGGTGTGTAGACCCCTTTATTGGGATCCGACCACAAACCCAATGAAACATGAACAGTCATTTTAAACGAGGTCCATTTATTTTTGAGCGCAGCATAAATGGAATAGAAAGAGTTGTTAAGCAATAATTATTCAATCACAGAGTACATATAAGCTATTCATTGGCGTGAGATCGATTACATTTACAGTCTTAATTGTACCCAATTTAACATGAATTAAATTCATTAAAAATAAATAAACTTCTGTTGTAATTATGTATGTCTATTTACTGTATTAGTTGAATGTTTTGTGTATTTTAAACATTAACCCAAATATTTTCATACATGTGAAAATTTCAGCACGCCACTGTTTGTGCATATAAAAACAATATCAAACAAGCGTGGCTAAAGGCGAACGTGACTTATCCCATGTACTTCAATTCTAATTTGCAATCCAACACAGTCAATATTTGTTGAGAAGGTAAACAGGCAGATTAATCTGTAAACAAATTCATCATTTCTGTTTATTTTGGTTTAAAAATTATTACTCGTTACGCTAAAAACGTGCCCCTTTCTGTAAAATGCTAATAAAAGGTTAAATGCTGAAGAAACTTATTAGTTGATTACCCTCAGTTAGGCAAAACAAAAATTTATTCGCTCCGGTTAATGACAGTGCCGATCAGAGTACTTCTTCGCGTCTCAGACGCTCATTGCAAAATATAACTGGTTCTGATGAAGATTCAATAGAAGAATATTAACAAAACAAGGAGTTACAACCAGCTTATTGGGAAATAGAATCATTTTTACCAGAGCGATTGTATGTTGATTCTAATTTAATACTGGGATGAAAACAAAAAAAAAACTAATAAACGTGACCCAGACGAGAAATTTATTGTAAAACTAAAAGGGGCAACACATTTAATACGGAATATTGTAAATTCATTGAAGATTATATATTATATTATATATACACATAAAAAATAACAATTTCGAAAAGAAATGTCTTTTGTCACATCATGGGGTAATAAAACAATCAAGTCTTACTACGGAAGTACGAACAGTATTCGATTCGAGTTGTAAAATGAATAATAGGACTTATATAAACGAACACTTGGTTACAGGACCAAATTTACAATAGGATATTCTTTTTCTCAGTAAATTGTAGGTAATATCAATTCTTTCTTACTGCCGACATTGTAAAAATGTTCAGGCAAATATGGGTGGCAGATGACGATCGGAAATACGAAAAAACTTTATGGTGGTTCAATGAAAATAACGAAATAAAGGTTTACGAATTAAAAACGGTGACATACGGTAGTTTACGCTCCAAATTTGCGACAATAAGCACTGGAAACGCCAGATCTTTATCCATTAATCAGTAGTCACTAGAAAAATTTTTGTATAGACAACCTTCTTACAGACACAATTGAAGACGCAATAGTTCTGTGTAATGAATTAATTAAAACTCTCGGAAAAAACAGATTTGAATTAGCTGCATGGGCAGTGTTCTATCACTAACAAACAGTACTCACACAATTGCACGACTAGATTATAATTTACAAACAAAAACATTAGGTCTAAGCTGGAATTGCGTGGCAGACAATTTAAAATCGGATAGTAAAAACAAAATTAACAAAGGTACAATTATAAAAAGGAATATTTTGAGTACGATTTATGATCATATAGGTTTGTTAAGTCGAACATTAATCACAGCAAAAATAATTTTTCAACAAGTATGGCAATCAAAATGAGATGATCGAATATCACATATTCTGAGCAAAAAGTACAAAAACAATTTTTGTCACAATTAAATCTCATAAATGAGTTCAAAATTCCACGAAAAGCTATACCTTTCTATCCATATGAAAGAATCCAATTACATAGAATTAGTGACGCGAACACAGTCATATGGAATCGTTGTTTACATTCGAACGACAAATCAAAATAATAAACATGTTGTAAATCTTCCCTGTGCAAAGGCGCACCTAGTAAACAAATAACACTACCTAGATTAGAGCTTTGTGCGCCAGCACTGTTAGTCAAAATAATTTCCAAGATATATGGGTGGAACTTGAGAAGCGGGAGTAAAATCATTTAAACGACATTTTAAACAAGTCATAGGAAGCGATCTAATTACAAGTATTTTTATGTTTATGTTTACTTAAATCCTGTTTCATATCCAGACCAATAACCTGCCTAAGTAATGACTCCAACGATTGGAACCTTTGACACCAGCTTATTTTTTGACTGGGATCCCGTTGACAGCGTCGCTAGAACCGCGATTAATATAATTACCTGACAACTGTTTGTCAAGGTAGCGCAAAGTTGAAAAACTTCGACAACATATTGAGTTATTTGGTCTTTATGATCCAATTTTGAAAGAGTATTCTAGACAAAAATCATTTAGATAAAAATATTCAAATTTATATTAAAATTGAGATCACAGTTTTTTCAAAATATCGTTCAAACGTTCTCCTAGTCACAACAGCAAACTTTTTAAGGGGTATGGTCAGTTGGAAAGGCAATTTTCAAAGTAAAAATTTCGTGCATTTTTCAATGGATTTTGATGCTTTAAACGGCATTTGAAAGGGCATTTCTTCGTTGTTGTCTTGAATTATCAGGTTTTTGGAAAATCGAACGTGGTCCGGAGTTACAAAAGAAAAACCGGAAGCATGTTTTTTTTATATTTTCGTTTATAACCCTGTCAATATTTCTTATTTTTGAATGAATTTCACATAGCTTGTATAAAATTAAAAGCGCTTTCCAATTATGATATTTTCCGATCGCATTGTTAGTTTTTCGGGAAATTTATAAAAAACGAATTGTTGTTGTTGTTACGAGTGGCTTACTTCATCCACTGCCAGATAGAGGGCCTCATCATAATTACAGACTGCTTTATCATATATCTGAGGCGACCACCTTACTTGTTTGCAATGTTGTCAAACCTCTTTTTTATGATTTAAAACCACACCTTCGGTTTTTGTAAATTGATGGTCACCTATTTGTGTTTATAACATTTCGAGTATTTATAAGCTTTTTTCCTTTGTAATTGTTTTTTCTTTTGGTTGAAAATAAAAATATTAGACGCCCCTATTTGTTTAGAATTAACGTTTCAAAAGCTGCGATTTCCATAATGTTTGCAGTTTGTGCAGTAGGAGAAGTATTGCCACCATATGTGGTTTACAAAGCGGAAAGGATTTATGATATATGCTATGCTATGCTGGAGGACCTCCATGACCAGATACAACAGAACCAGATCAGGTTGGTTTGATTCTTACACATTTGAAGATTGGTTCATTACAATTGTCATACCGTGGGCTAGAAAAAAACAAGGTCCGAAGATCATTATTGGTGATAATCTGTCATCTCACTTAAATGTCGACCTTATTGTAAGCTGTCAACGTAACAACATAAAATTTATGTATTTACCTCCGAATTCGACCCATATTACACAGCCCCTTGATGTAGGTTATTTTGGTCAATTAAAAAGAGTCTGGAAACAAATTATTACCAGCTACAAATTAAAAAATCCAAAAGAATCTACGGTCAATAAGTCAACATTCCCGACATTACTTAAGAGTTTAGTACAAAAAAATGAGTTTTAATGATATTAAAAACATTAGAAGTGCATCTAGGGCGACAAGAATTGTCCCCCTGGACCGGCAGCAGGTTTTAAAAAACTTCCTAAACAGAGATATGAAGAACATGTTGACGGAAGTCAAATTGGTGATTCGTTATTAGAATATTTAAAAGAAGTTAGTACTCCTTCGACCTCAAATCAGAAGCAAAGAAAAAAGATGGTGAAAGTTGTTCCTGGGAGGTCTGTTAATCAAGAAGACTTCACTTCGAATGAAGAAAGAAATTCAATAATCAGTGACGAAATAAGTGAAAAAGATTTTGACGAAGACATTATTTATGAAAATTACATTCGCAATGACTTCAATGAAAACTGTGATGAAAAGGACGATTTACAAACCTCTATAATTATATCAAAGACTGACAATTAAGTGATAGTAGCATTTCCAGGCAAAAACACGATTAAGCATTTTATAGGTCTTGTTCAAAATAACGATTCTGACGAATACACAATCAAATTTTTAAGAAAAAATAAATCAAAACGCATTTATTTTTCCTCAAATAGACGATGTTTCGCAAATATTTAACAGCAATATTGTCAAGATCACAGTAAAAAATCCCACCGTGTAAAATCGAAAATGTGTAGTGTAAATAATATAGTTATATTTTAGTGTTAATTTACACTAAAATTTAACCCTAGATTCTTTTCGTGTAAAAAGTACACTAAAGCATTCATTTAGTGTTACATTAACTCTAAATAACTCTAACAGAACACTACTTATTTCATCGAACACGCGAGACGTACAATTCAACTCTATCCAAACTCTGTGAGGTTATGAGTAAGCAATGGCTTTGCTGTGTCGTAAGCATCTTTGAATTGTATTGCAGTCGTTGGTCGTTGGAGATCTTTGTTGATTTTCGTTTGTATTTGTGATTTTGTGAATGGTGGAAACGGGCAAGTAGATACTAATTATTTAAAAAAAATATAAAGTTGCGAAAGGGATAATTGCAAATATATAATTGATATTTGTGCATGGTGTCGCTATTTCTTCAACATATTTTATAGGTGAAATAAGAAGGCAAGGAATTGTGTTATAATAATTTATCTCCCGTTTAACACAATCTAACGTAATCCAATGCCTAAGTTTTTACGATTTGACTGTAGAGCAATCCAAAAACTTTTAGAGCTTCATTAGGTATTGTTACTGTAGAATTGGTCAGAGTAGATTGTATATATGGTACATAGATTGGGAGCTATTATTTAGTGTAATAAAACTCACATTTGCTCAAACAATCCAAAAAGGATGACAGCAATATTCCTAAAACTTCTTCATATTATTAGACGAGAGATTTAAAGAAGGCTCACTCAGCACTTGTGGTTTACAGTAATTTATTACTAACAATAAATATGTTGGTTTTTCATAGCTATCATTTGCATAGTTATTTCAATTTTTAAAAGGGTATCTAGATATCATTATTATTAACGAAAAGTAATATAATAGGTAATAATTACGTTTCTATTCATTTCCTAGGGTGAAGATGTTTATCAAAATTAAGTACCTCCATACCATTAAAATGGCAAAAATTTCAAGTGATTTTTGCTATGAGGATTATGAAAATTTAGGCAAGAATTTAACGCTTTTCTCTGTTATAATAAATATAATTACCGTGATACTATTTCAGCCCGAAAAAAATTTCCAGAGCTTGGCGTAGATCCCATCATTTTCTTGGATAAACAAATGTGCATCTTAGAAAATGACGTTTTAGCTGATTTTATTATAGAAGCAACAAAAAATCAGCAGCAAGTTGAACTTCTTATTCGTAAAAATCGGGAAGCTGACAGTGAGTTACAAAGGCCAATAAATAACAAGGAGTAAAAATCTTTGTATGTAACATCTAGGTTGTCGTTCCGATAATACAATATTCCTAACTAGTGTTGATAATTGGAGTCTAAGTACCGACACAGACACAGAATACATAACAATCAGCTTTGTTGACAATTTGGAAAATACAGGTCTATTGTTCTCAACAAATTTTGATCCAACTGTCAAAATTGGTATTATATTTGCACAAATAAATGTTTGCAGAACAAACTCGAAGCCAAGTAAATAAGGTTCCAATTGCTAGAGAAGAAAATGATGTACTATTTAAAATACCCGAAACACCTTCAGTGAAGAGAGAACTGACAGTTGAGGTAGGCAAATGCAAAATATCGGGTGTTCATTTAAATTCCTTCTCGCAGTATCCACTAACAGTATCCTAAGGAATACAAATTTACGATTGTCTTTAAAAAAGTTTGTCTTACATTTAGATGCCAAAGGTATGTCACAGTTGTTATTAATGTACATAAATGTTTGCTATTTAAATAAATCAACCTCTTGAAGAAATAATTAACAAAATCACCACAAGCAACCATATCTTATCGCTCAAGGAAGCTGTAAAGCAACCATCCCTCAATACAATATAGTTCTCGATCAAAAATCGATACCGTGTCCATACTTGTGCTCCAGTAAAAAAGCCTTTGAATTGCTTTTTATGTCCCATTACGTCTTTAAGGGGATGGAGCAGCTTTTTAGACAAACGGAAAGCAAGATTCCTGTTTTGTTTTCCAACGGATTTCAATGTTCTAAACGGAATTTGAAAGAGCATTTCAAGACGGAGGGAAGTATATATATCAGATTTTTGAAAATCCGGATGTAAATTGGAGTTACAGAAGGAAATATAGAAGCATGTTTTTTAGCATTTTTTACAGTTTTTTTCTTATATTTTCCCTCATAACTTGGCAAATATTGCTTATTTTCTAATGAATTTCACACAACATGTGGCCAATTAAAAGCGCTTTCCAAATCTGTCAGAAATTTTCCGATCGCATTGTTAGTTTTCCGGAAAACTGATGAAAGGTTTCGACATACTAATTTTGTTATTGTACGGACAGTTTTAAACTTAGACGACTGAACCAGGGCTTGTTTGAAAGCTAATGAATAGCGGATTATTTGGAGAATAGTTTGAGATTGAAATTCGGAAAATTTATGGTGGAAAATGTGCTGAATTTTCACCTATTGTTTTTATCAGTTAAAATTAATGATTTTTGTATAAAGTGTATTGCAATTTATAGATTATTTCATTATCTTTCCAACGGTACCATTGTTGCTGCAAAAAAGTGAAAATCTTTTGGAAAATTAATGATAAACAAAACTATGTTTTTCGTGTGGACTTAGTTCCTCTTGTACTCGCTAGAGAGTCTAAAAACACCTATGTGTCCTGTATGTCGGTATATTCTAGTTTTGGCTAATGGCAGATAGATGGCGATCAAATTTGTTTATCAACTAATCTAGGTCTATCATCTTGTCTCTTGACAAAATTGCCAAATCTTTTTTTGTGGCTAATGCCACACTTTCGTCGTATTATTTGTGGACAGATAAATGAAAAAAACAATTATTTAATTGTATATTGTAATTAACAAATTTGATCGCCATCTATCTGCCATTAGCCGAAACTAGAATATACCGACATGCAGGGCGCATAGGTGTTTTTAGACTCTCTAGCGAGTATAAGAGGAACTAAGTCCATATCTTTCCACACGATAGACAGAGTTTTGTTTATCACTAATTTTTCAAAAGATTTTCACCTTTTTGCAGCAACAATGGTACCGTTGGAAAGATAATGAAATAATCTATAAATTGCAATACACTTTATACAAAAATCATTAATTTTAACTGATAAAAACAATAGGTGAAAATTCAGCACATTTTCCACCATAAATTTTCCGAATTTCAATCTCAAACTATTCTCCAAATAATCCGCTATTCATTAGCTTTCAAACAAGCCCTGGTTCAGTCGTCTAAGTTTAAAACTGTCCGTACAATAACAAAATTAGTATGTCGAAACCTTTCATCAGTTTTCCGGAAAACTAACAATGCGATCGGAAAATTTCTGACAGATTTGGAAAGCGCTTTTAATTGGCCACATGTTGTGTGAAATTCATTAGAAAATAAGCAATATTTGTCAAGTTATGAGGGAAAATATAAGAAAAAAACTGTAAAAAATGCTAAAAAACATGCTTCTATATTTCCTTCTGTAACTCCAATTTACATCCGGATTTTCAATAATCTGATATATATACTTCCCTCCGTCTTGAAATGCTCTTTCAAATTCCGTTTAGAACATTGAAATCCGTTGGAAAACAAAACAGGAATCTTGCTTTCCGTTTGTCTAAAAAGCTGCTCCATCCCCTTAATGTGTCATATGACGAACAATTAACTATCTTTTGGCAGTTCATGCAAAACCAGAAGTAATGTACACACCAAAGATGATTGAATTACGATCAAGAATTTTTAATTGTGTTCAAATACTGATTGCTCTTTAAAACTTAACAAAAAGAAGAAGAATATTTTCTATTAAGTTTATTTGTTTTAAGAAGAAATATACTTTTTGTGTGTTTGTTATATAAGAGACGTTTCTATATTTTTATATTACATACTTTTAAGGCACATCACTTCCAAAATGTTTTCATGTTTTTTATGTCAAAGCACGTCATGTACTGTTAACGAAATTATCCGCCATCTAAGACTATCAAATGCCTTTTTGATAGTCCAAAACTGAAATTAAAATGTTGTGTTCCTTACTGCGACAATTATTAAAAAACGTTTAGTGGCCATAGAAAACATGTTTTCGCATTTGAATCATATAATTAGTTCATCAATTTTTAATCGCGCACGATACTAACCATAACAATAACATAACTAACATTTCTCCACTGTTTGGAATCTATCACTGATCCTCAGACTATCTTTTCTGACAATAACATTCATAGAAACGAGAACGTAAATAATCTATCGACTGAATGTGAAACATTTAACGTGAACAGCCATAATACACCAAATAACGCAGAAGAGGATGCAGAAGAAAACAAGTTTGCTAACACTGGTGACGTTACTAAATTAGAAAATATTTTTCAAATGTTCTTCGTACAATTAATGATACTCGCCATACCTGATTCGCAATTTCAGATATTTTTTCTTCCGTTAATGAATTGTTAGATAATGTTTTTGACGTATTATTACGATCAGAGAATACATGTAAAAAAAGAATTTAAAAGTACAGCACTATCTACAAGAGAAATAAAACTACCAATAACTCTGATATAATTTTACCCATAGAGAAGCATTTAGGCATGCGTAACGAAAATATATACGACCGTCAAACAAACAGTTATATTGAAAAAAATATTTCGAAAACTTTTCAGTACATACCCCTTTTACTAACACTTAAAAATATAATATCGAGCAATAAAAATCTTTTCAAATAAATGTTAGATACTTCTCAAAATATTTACCATGAAAATGAATTAGTTATGCATGGCTATTACAGACAAAATAATTGCCTGTTTAATGAAAAACAAAATTGTTATTCAGTTACAGATATACTATGACGACTTTGAGACCGTCCGTTAGGGTCTAAAACAGGATCCCATAAGATGGGCGCTTTTTATTTTTCTAATGAAAATGTACCTCCTATCTTGCATTCTAACCTTAAACATAATCACTTATTGTCTTTACTTTTCACAAATGATCTGAAAACGTCTGATAACTCAAATGAAGTTATAACATTAAATGATATATTGAAACCCATTGTTAACGACATACAAAAATTAGAGTCCGTAGGACTTCAAATAGAAGGATTTAATGAGCCCATTTTTGCTACAATCACATCCCTAAGTCACGATAACTTAGCTGCTAATTCTTTATATGGGATGGTAGAATCTTTCCAATAAAACTGTCGTGTATGTATAACACATAACTCGCAGATTCAAAATAGGTACACAGACAAAAATTGTACCCTTCGATTTAATCAGTTATATGAAGAGCATTGTAAGTCTGCAACTTTTAACAAAAATGTTTTTGAAGTGAAGTACCGAATCATTTTGAACGATATAAAATTTTTCACATTGTTTGATACTGCATCCGTAGATAGCATGCATGATATATTGGAAGGTTGTGTTCAATACGTATTAAAATTATTTTTTACAGAACTTTTAGCTGAAAGCAGCCTTAGTTTAAATGAATTATATAACAGGATACATGTCTATAATTATGGCTACTTAAATCGTTGTAATAAACCGAGTTTAATAACATTGGACAAAACCAGTAATTCATTAGGTCAAAAGGCTGCTCAGGCATGGTGTCTAATACGATATATTCCACTGATAATAGATGATGCCGTAACGTATTTGATGCCAAAATTCGATGTCGTATTTACTCTATTACAAATTATGTCCATAATTTTTGCACCACGAATTTCAGAAGAAATGATCCTAACTTTAGAAGGTGTAATAGAAAATCATCTGCAAGCATTTCAGTGCTTGTTTAAATCTAACTTAATTCCTAAACAACATCTTCTTTTACATTACCCTCGTTATCATCCGTCTCATGGGTCCACCAATACGTATGTGGTGTATGCGTTACAAAGGGAAACATTCTGTTTTAAAACAACTTGCTAATAAGTTAAAAAATTATAAGAACATCGCAAAAACTTTAGCAGTTCGTTTTCAACAGTTATCCTTTTTTTGTAAGTCACATATTTATGGACCTAACGTAACATCTACTCTTGAAAGGCACAAATATAAAACACTAATTATTGAAAACATTGAAGAATTTCCTGATGAAAGCCTTTTTACGTCTACAAAGTGGGTGAAATACGGTTATTTGTATAAAAACATGATCATTTGTACTGGAATTAGTTCAATTAATTTGCCCACTTTTGAACTTATTAATGATATCATTGTCATTGAAAACAATGTGTTTTTTATAACTGAGAAATGTAATACTCTAAACTTTTCCAAACATATTCACGCCTATAAAATTGGTAACTTTCTAGAAACAGTACAGAATGTCGTAAATATAAAATTTCTTACTTACGCTGAATCTCTAAATCTTCATCAAACATATTCCTCTTCAGATTGGTATGTAGTGCCAAAATACTTTTTTGCACTTTCGGGACTAAAGTGAGATTTTAGTCCCTCAAAACAGGGACTAAAGTACTTCATTATATCCCTAGGGATATAATGAAAAATAAATAATTGTTTCCATGACAACAAAAGTCTAAGAAATGTCAAATTTTATTAAAAAAATTTGATTTTGATTTCCAATAAAAAATACTAACAAAGAACCTTCATTAACTTCTGCTTTTTTCTCGTGACAACAAGTCATGAATATTTTACACTATTTTTCGTATAATTTTCTTGATTTTGAAGGCAAAATACTTATTTTTAAATTGGAATTTTCAGGCATTGCTTTTCTATAATGACGATTTGACTAATCTTGTTTATTGATGCAGTAACCATGGTAAATTAGCATAGCAGGCCATAATAAAAATGGTAATAGATATTTCCAAATCTTTAATTTTATTACTTTATGGCTTTAAACATTTCCGAAAGTGCAAAAAATATCGTATATACCTCGGGACTAAAGTGCTTTCTTTCGTCCCTCGAGTGGTTATTGCCCTCGGGACTTACGTCCCTCGGGCAATAAACTTCCACTCTCGGGACGAAATGACGCGCTTTAGCCCCTTGGTATATAATATACTATTAAACATTTTGAAAGTGAGTACCTATATTGGTTTATTATAGACTAGTAGATTATGTTCTTATATTTTTATATTTTGTTATTGTTCGATGTTATTTTGATGTACATACATGTGTTTAAATAAATTTGTTAAATACTTTATTTATGAGTTTTTTTAACCTTTTTAGTCACATTATAGTGTAGCTTTTAAAATTACCGCCTCAAAATACTTATACCCTAGTTAAACAAAATTGAAATTTACACTAATTAGAGTCTCATGCAGTTACACTATAAAAACACTAACAGACATAAATGTACACTATATCTAGGGTTCATATAACACTGTGTTAGTGTATTAATAACACTAACAGTTACACTACAAGTAGTGTAAACTCATACACTATTTAGAGGGACCTATATATGCACTAGATAGTGTTGTCTTGAGTTAATTTTTCGTCAAAATTTTTTACTGTGATTTTACCGAAACCAAATATCACACGAGGAATTCATTATTTTAATTCTAACTTAAGTTCATTCAAATTTTAATGATTTGTAACGTTTGTTCCTATCAGAAGAAAGAATTTTTTTATTTTGTATTTTTGTAATAGAATATATTTTTGTTGAAATTAAGATATAAATATTTTTTATATATAAACTTTTCAATAAAAATATTGAATGTTTGGCATTTTGATTTGTGTTGCTTTTGAGATGTCTTGCATGTGTTTGATAAAAAATTTTCTAGAGATTTCGAATATTTTCATTTAATCTTTAATAATTTAATGACTAGTAATATATTGGTAATATTTTATATTGAGACTTATCATATTGTTTAGAACTTGATGCAAATGTGTGTCTTTTCACGTTTCTGTTGTTTTATGCGTGGTTTTTTGTTTATATTGATTTGCATTTAGAAGTATTGATTTTTGTATTGAAAAAGAAGCCTTGAAGAAGCAACAAATTGTTGCGGAACGTTGGCTAATAAATTTTTCTAGAACAAAATCATCTAATTGATTAACACTAGATTGGCTAAGCAAGTCATTTTGATTGCTTTTGAATTTCAATTAAAAAAATAATTATTTAAATAATGACACAGCTTCTTATAATTTTGTGACTTTTTCTACAACATATAAATGGGTTAATTAATCATTGTTGTTTGACTGCTTGGAAAAGACCAGTTGGGCTCTGGATTGGAGTAACATGATAACATGCAAGTTCATGATAAATTGTCGATTTCGACATATACTTGATAAGTTGCAGTTGTTCAATAACTAAAGTTATTGATATTGTTATTCGAAATTGTTATTCGAAATTGTTATTCGAATCTTTATGCCAGACCTGACCACGCACTTTGTTCCCTTTGAACGCGCTGTAACGTAATTCAGATGGGAAGGAGGAACACAGAGTGTATGATCTCATACTGTAATCGATACGCCGGCGCACCTGTCGACTTTGCTCAGGCCTGCTTTACGCACTGCCTGTCGTTCTAACACGTTGTTCGGTTGATTTCTTTCGCGCCCTAAGTTCATAAAAGAAATGTCCAACAGAAGAGAACCATTAGAAAAGCTAAGAGAGATAGGTGAAGAGTGTTCAGGCATAGAATCAAATGCAGCGAGATGGGAACTATCATCTGAAGATGAATCAGATCAAATTCAAAGTAAGACATCTGATGCTGAAGAGAGCGATCAAGAGGCGATCACCAACGATGAAAATGAAGATGTCATCAATGTGCCCTGGAAAAGGCGTAGAGTGCTAATTAGTTCAGATGAAGAAACTGAAAATACCACTCAAGAGACCGAAACAGCTGCAGATGGTACTGTGTGGTCGAAATTTGACGAAAGCGGTATTCCCGGAAGGCTACCATCTACGTGTATTTTCAAGGGTGTAATAGGGCCAACAGGCTAGGCAAGAAGAAACGTTATGGCAAATAATCTTGTCAGTGCATTCTCGTTAATAATAAATGATTATATTATCAAGCATATAAAAAAGGGCACAGAAGAAGAAGCCCGCCGAATTTTAGATTACGATTGGACAACTGCACTGCCGGAAATACGTGCATTTGTTGGCATTTTATATGCTCGTGGAGCCTACGAGGCAAAAAATTTAAAACTAAGTTATTTATGGACAGTCAAGTGGGGTTCCGAATTTTTCAGAAAAACTATGTCCCGAGATAAGTTCAAGCAAATTCTACGATTTATTCGTTTTGACAAACGGACTGAAAGAAGTACACGCATTCGAACAAATAAATTTGCCTTGGTTTAGGAAATATGGAACAAGTTTATTGAAAACAATCAAGCCTGCTATCAACCATGGCAAAACATAACAGTCGACGAATAATTATTTCCCACAAAAGCTTGGTGAAAGTTTATTCAATATATACCTAATAAACCTAATAAATTTGGCATCAAATTCTGGCTTGCATCAGACGTTACAAGCAAGTACGTGTTGAATAGTTTTGCTTACTTGGAGAAAGATGAACAACGACCATTGTCAATGCTTCTAAGCGAATACGTTGTTCTGAAACTTGTCGAACCATATACAGGCTGTGGAAGAAATGTCACAACCGACAACTTTTTTACGAGCATGTCACTAGCGACGAAATTATTGGCCAAAAAAACTACATTAGTTGGAACTATTAGAGGAAATAAAAGGGAATTACCCAAAGCAGCCAAACAATCGAAGGACAACATGTCTCGTTTTTCCACTCTCCTATATAGATCAGAAAATTGTGTCCTTACAATATACCGAGAGGGTAAAGTGAATAGAAACATTAGCGAATGTAGCTCTCCTTCCTCTTACAGCCGTTTCGTTCTCTATGTTAGAAAGAGATCGAGAGAACTAAGGCGTTAGTGAGGCGGAGTTTAATTAATTAAGTCTACCTACTTCTACCACTACTCTAGCGAATGGAGAAGAGAGCTCTTATCGATATCTGGGATAGACAAAGACAATTAGAGAACAACAAACCTTATGGGAGGGGATCGCTCCACCTTTGTCTCTCTCACAGAAATCTCCAAAGTTTCTATTTTACCTTCTTTCTCTCTCCAACAGAATTCAGGAAAAGGTAGTGAATATCGAATATTGAATAGACAGAGAGAGCTATTGTCCTCTCTGTCTATTCAATAGAGTTGAATTAGCTATCGTTACTAGAGTAGTGGTACAAGTAGGTAGACTTAAGTTCATTATACTCCGCCTCACTAACGTCTTAGTTTTCTCTACCTCTTTCTAACATAGAAAACGAAACGGCTGTAAGAGGAAGAGAGCTACATTCGCTAATGTTTCCATTTACTTTACCCTCTCGGTATAAAAACAAACCGAACAAAAGAGTGGCTGTTCTAAGTTCCAGGCATAAATTTGTTAAAATTGCTAAAAGTAATAGAAAAATGTTACCAGATTCTATTCAGTTTTATAATAAAACAAAATTTGGAGTCGATATAACAGATCAAATGGCCAGAAAATATACGGTGAAGTCTAGTTCTCGTAGATGGCCCCTCCAAATATTTTTTAACATTTTTGATTTGGCTGCAATAAATTCTTGGATCCTTTATAAAGAAGTGACCGGAATACAAATAGAACGAAAACAGTTCCTGTTTCAATTAGCAGAACAGTTTTCCGCCGATTACACAACTGACAGAGAGAAACATTCATCACAACAGGAAGACCCACAAGTATCAACTGCAACATCTTCAAATACAACAGATGCTACCAAACGAAAAATTTGTCAAATACGACTTTGTCACAATAACAAAACAAATAATATTTGTCAAAAATGTAAAACGTATGTTTGCGGAAGATGTACATCAAAAAAAATTTGCACTTTCATTTGCTTAAAATGTCTAGATGATGTATAAATTATTTTTTTAGAACTGAAATACATCTTTTTTATTGTTAATACTTTTTAATAACTTGTTATATGACTGTAAGTGATATAAAATATATTAAAATTTACTGTTAAACAAATTTCTTTGCGCATTAGTTATTTTTTCACAATGCAGTCATTTTGACTGCTTTCAGGCAATATAGGTGTATACTAAGCTCCCGTCTTTCTAGAATTAAAAAGAGTCCTTTATACCCGAAAACGTAATATGATTGATATTTTCAATAAAAAGTTCGAAAATTAACACAAAATGTTTTTAATACAAAATCCCCACTCCCCATCAATTAAAGTTACATATTATATACACAAATAAATGATTTTTCATTCTTATTGGACACTATAATCTTTATTTCAAAAAAATCTTTATTTCTACATCTGGAAAGCAAGAAAGTTGTGTACACTGAATAATAATTTTTTGTTTTTGATATCTTTTCATTGTTTTATAGTTGATGATAATTTCATGTACTGTTGATTTATTTTGTGAAATATTATTCAATTGAATCCTGAGGAAGGGTAGCTATTAGGCACCCGAAACGTTGATGAAAAATTGTTTGTGTTTTTGAAATAAAGATTATAGTGTCCAATAAGACTGAAAAATTTGAAAGGGGCCGAATCTAAGAACCGGCCTAATAACTTCCCCGACACATTCCGGATAGTTAATCATGAATTAGAAAAATATATTAAAGACAAGTATCGGAAGTCGACAATTAATGCACGAGTCCAAGTTAAAAAAAAAAACTAACTTACTATAAAAATCAAAATCGGGAATCAAGAGCCGTAGCTATCTCACCACCATTGAAAAATTCAATGAGGAACCAGCACCTCGTCAACCAAAACTCAGTTCACAGATCGGTAATTCCACACACACTTTTCAGTTCAACTTTCTTATAAACTCGATACACGATTCAATAGCGAAATTTTGACAGAACCACAAAACTGTCATTTCAAAATTTCTCAATTGAATTTTCTATGGCAACCGATCCCTTATAGAAAGCGGCAAATTTGAATTTGTGGACTACACTATTTTGCCAATTTTGTGCCCTTATTTAAAAAAAGAAAAAAACATTGCACATGATGGGTATCGTTTCGGGCATAAAAGCACATGCCCTTTCGATTGGTGATATCAAATTAATATGTTATCTTGAATTTTTTTCAATCAACCCCCTCCCCCTTCCACCCCCGTGGTCCGATTGGCACCAAAAACTAATCAACTCGAGCGGCCACCAAATAGTTTTTGCTGGCCAAATTTGAACTCAATCGGTTAAACCGTTTTTGAGTAATCGTTGGAGAACCGACAGACTCACACACACACACACACACACACACACACACGGACATCAAGCTAAAAACTTCAAAAACGTGTTCAGGGGACCTCAAAACGTAAAGATCTGGTGAAATCTCGAATTCGAAATTTTGGTCCGAAACTAATAACTTCCCTACCCTCTGGTCGGGGAAGTTAAAAATGATTTATTTATTATCGATTACAATGGATAACAATTGATTTTCTGATATTATCTATACAGTTTTAAAAAGCAGAATTTGTTTGTGTAAAGTATCCTATTATCACTATATAAAAGGCAATGGTACAAGTTTTATAAGGACGGGCAACTTAACACCTATGTTGGGGTAACTTTACCTAAATTTTAAAAAATAAAAAAATATCTATTGACTTCAAATCTGCCGCTAATAAGACATGCACTTGATAGTATTAACGTGAATGTTTCATATACATACAACGTGTCCCATAATTGGCGCCCATCCTGATAGGTGTAAATAGAGGATGAAATTCTAAGACGAAAAGTCTTATACCATTTTTTAACCTGACACACAGGTAATGAGTAATTAGTTAAAACTAGTAACGAATCAGATGCCCGCTATAGCGATAAGAAGAAAAGCGGGAGGAGTCTACACTTGATATGACAACAGCAGTTACAGATTTCAACAATAAGGGTGCTCGCACAACACTAAATAATGTTGCATTGTTTTTAATGAGAATCTGTGGGGTTATTGAATTAAAAAAAAAAAAAACGAAAGTCTTCACTTTTAAGTGTATTAATTAGTAATTTTAATATAAAGTAAATTTAGTCAAGTTTACCAAGTCAGGAATAATATCAAAAGATTTTGAGATAATGCAAAAAAAACTCTTTCTCTATTAACAATCAACAATTTTGTTGTAAATTGTAACAAATAGGTAGTAACAATAGTTAGTGATCAATTCGAAATGTTGTTTGTTTTACATTTAGTAAACTGTTTAACAATTAAATCCCTAAGCAAACAACAATAAATATTGAATAAATGTAATAAAATTGACAAAATCGATCACTTTGGATAATGTTACATAGGTATCGGCGTCTCTGTGTAATACCATCAGACAGGAAGTTGATAAGGCGGCGGAGAATTGTTTCTTAGTAATGCCATAAAATTGTTTCTTTTTTTTAATTTTTCAATAGTTTTTAAAATGTACCTAGGCAAACTATTGACAGGTATCATTCTTTAGCGAGTTGTTTCGTTCGACATTGGTAATTTTTACAATGGCTAATTACAGTGCGGCTGATTATGTCGACATATTGATTATTTACGGTGGATGTGTAGCTTTTATTAAAATTACTAATTAATACACCTAAAAGTGAAGACTTTCGTATTTTTTTTTTAAATTCACTAACCCCACAGATTTTCATTAAAAACAATCCAACATTATTCGGTGTTGTGCGAGCACCCTTATTGTTGAAATCTGTAACTGGTGTCATATCAAGGCTAGACTCCTCCCGCTTCTCTTATCGCTATAGCGGGCATCTGATTCGTTACTTATTTTAATTAATTACTCGTTACCTCTGTGTCAGGTTAAAAAATGATATAAGACTTTTCGTCTTAGAATTTCATCCTCTATTTACACCTATCAGGATGGGCGCCAATTATGGGACACGTTGTATGTAAAAACTACGATGGTATAACCAACGTGGAAAAAGTTATATACCCTATTCACGATTCAATTGCGAAATTTTGAAATGACAGTTTAGAAGATTGTCCAACATAATTTTTAAAGCGTAGTAAAATTTATAACGGTACTTTATAAAGACAGAATGATATCTACTGTTGGTACCACTAAAGGCATAAAATCCTACGCGTTTCTTTACATTTTTCTGTCATTTTGAAACAACCTCAGAATATTTGGTTTCAAGCGGTTTTTTGAGCGGGTTTTGTGTTTCGGTTTATGCTTTTTTAATATATAAATGTTTTAAAATATAAATTTTCATTTTTCCACAAAAACGAAATGTATATTTGCTCGACAATTCAATCCATATGATTTGAATTTTTCCATGTTTTTGTTGGTACTAATTTTTACTCCGCGCTCAAATGACAGTTCTGTCGTTCTGTCAAAATTTCGCAACTGAATCGTGTTGTGTACGTAGGGATTTTTAGAGTTAAAGTTGGTTTAGATTGTAGTATTGGAATATCTTATCTTTTAGTTGATTTTTTAACTTGTATATTTATTCCTTTGTGAGAATCCAATAAATGCAGTTAGTTAAAATAAACGCACATTGTGTAATTTTCTCCACATACATAACAAATTGTGAATAGAGTATAACAAAAAAAATACAAAAATCGTTGCAAAGTAACACCGCTTCCCAGGTAAGAGTTGCCAAGGCTGACAATTGGGCAAGCCTTGAGCCAATGGTTATTTGCCTGGCCTCGGAGACTGAGCATCGAGCCAAACCTTGGGCCTAACCTTGCCCAATGGCTACATCCATCGCATCCAAGCCTTGGCAACTAAATATTGGCCCAAGTCTTGGAAACTGAGCGTCGGTCCAAGCCTCGTTCCAAGCGTGGCCCAATGGTTAGAATCACTTCCCCCAAGCCTTGTAAACTAAGCATCGGTCCAAGCCTCGTACCAAGCCTGGCCCAATGGTTAGACTCATGTCACCCAAGCCTTGGAAACTGATCATCGGCCGAAGCCTATGTCGGTTTACAATTTTCACATAACCTAGAAGACCTATACTTACTAATCCTTGTGCATACAGTAAATATGTCACGTAAACGCGGAAGCAATTCAAATTCGTATTGTAAAATCAAAAAAGTCGTTAGATGAAAAAAAAATCTCAAATATAGATGAAGAAGAATCAGACAGTTCGGTTAGAAGTATTATCGATTGTAATTTAAATGTTGAAAGTAATGCTCAAACTTCCTTAGGGAATTGTACTCCTACAAAATTGAAAATAATTTCGGAATAAAAAAATTTGAAAGATACATTCATTTTTGTTATTTGTGAAACAATATTTTCTAAAGCAACTATAACACCTACTTTATTGTTTATACCAAATTTTATAGTTTTCTCTAAAATCATCATCGAACTTTTTTCACAATGTCCAAGGTTTATTTTTGAATATTTTTGATTAAAGAAAAATAATCTAAAAGGTTAATGTTCATTGAATGCAAATTTACATGAAAAACAAACCAAAATCTGGAATAGAATACATATTATTTTCGTTTTCCGAGGCTGGGGCTAACATTGGTTTTTAGTTTCCCGAGACTTGGGCCAACAACGGCTTTTTGTTCCCCGCGGCTGAGAACAACGTTGGTTTTTCGTTTCCCGAGGCTTGGGCCAACGCCGATTTTTTGTTTTCTGAGGCTTGGGCCAATTTCAAATTTTTTGTTTCCCAAGGCTCGGCCCATGGCCATCATCCAAAGCTTGGACCAGTCCCGAGCCAATGTTTAGCCAAGGCTAGTAAATCTTTTCCCAAGTCTGGTCCAAGCCTTGGCCTATGGACGTTTCCTACCTGGGTCTATGGTAGTCAACGATATAAAAAAAGTAAATGTATGGGGTGTGGACTTTTTTTCTGATCGAATAATTGGTCCTATTTTATAGAAGAAAAACTAAATCAATGACCGAGTACAATTTTTGGTAAAATGATCAGTTAGTATTTCCATTAGAGATACGACTACTTAAGTGAAACAAACAGTATCAACTTTGGAAGCCTATTGAACTGTTCTTACCATTATTTGTTTTCAAAACAAACAAATGAATCGAATAATAAAAATAACTTACCTTGAAAGATGGAAAACAACGAAACAATTATTCTGGAAAAAACAAAGTAAATAAAATTAAACACCACACTTTTTTTTTCAACAACAGAAAACCAAAGAACCGGTACACAAAAACTACAAAATGGCTGATTTACTGCAGCTTCTTTACATACTATCCCCACCAATTATCGACTTCCATGTTGCCATATTATCCTAAATTCTGCAAAGTTGCATATTTGTAAAAGATTGAAAATATTACACAAATAAGAAAACTTTGGTTTGTAATTCCATACAGATTTGTTTGTTTATTGATATGTTACAATTTACTTCTGTGGAAATTTCAGATATTTTATAATAATAATAATTAAAGTTTTTTTTAGGTCAAAACATTGGAAATATTGATGAAGTATACTTATGAAGTCAACTCAACCGACGTAAAGATACAGCATTGTCAATGTTACAAATTTTCTTCGAAATAACTATCTTCTAACCTTATAATAATTCTACACAAATCAGTATTACTGATATAAATTATTGTGAGTTAAATTTCCTTTTGCTATATTGATTTTATTTATGAGAATATTTAAGCAATTTTCTTTGACGGCGATTAAAGTCGATTTACAACAAATGAGACAGGAACTACTAAGGAAATATATGGCAACAGTGCCTGCTGAATATGTGAGGTTGTTTCTAATCCTTTACATTGTCAGAAGAAATTTTGAAGTTGTTATAATTGTTTATGAATAATTGATAAAGAAATAAAATACGGAATTTCATAGTTTCACGTTATGAAGAAAATTATCAGGAATTTTGTCAAAATAGCTGTAACAATGAACAAATAAAATGGCCAATTCTAACAATTGTTGGAATGCTTACAAAGTTGAAGGTATACAATTAAAATAAAATTGACATTTTTTTCAAATTTCTAATCAATTATTCTTTATTTCAGACAATTGTAAATGATTCTTGCAGAAAATTATTCAATTTCGATGGTGTCACTAGTCACAATTGGAAAAGATTCTGAAAATAAATCGATCGATTCAAAACCAGCAATTGAAACAATTGTGGAGATTTGAAACAAAATTGGTCTCATATTGAATGGTTTAACAGTGGAACATTTGTTATTTTCGACCTCATTTCAGGGAATCATTCTGAGGTTTTTACAAATTAGTACAACCGTTTATCAATTCTAACTTTTTGTAACACGATTCGTGGTTCATTTTAGGTCGAATTTATGGTTGGATTAAATGATAAAAACTATACAATCGATTCAATTGGACGACAATTTAGCGTCTTATCGAGGGAGATTCTAAGAATGTACGCAATTAACAATAATCGGAATAATTGTAGAGATTTCCATGAAAATTGATCCTGTATTCAATGATATGACAATAGACGACTAATTATTTTCGGCAATAATTCAAATTAACTTTAAAATATAATTTTGCAGATTGCTAAAAGTAATATTTTTATATATTTTTTCTATACAAGGTAACTAGACTACTTTTCGATGGTATTCAGTTGGATTAGAGCAAAAAAAACTAAAAGTTCTGCAATTGATTAAAGTTTGGATCCTTTTTGTCAATTTCTATGATTGATTTAATGGGCGATCAAGTGTAAGTTATTATTAGTTGGCAATTAGACAAAGAATATCAATTTAATCACGTTTTTTTTTAATGTATTCTTAAGTTCAATCCTACTCTTAAATCATCAGTTTTCAACAATCTCAGGTACAAAAATGTGAAAATTTGACGACTCATAATTCTTTTAATGTTTTAAAGAGCTGTTTATTTAACTTTTTTTCTTGATTCTAAACAATGTTCATCCTAAATTGTCAATTTTTAATCAATTCTACTAATCGCTTTAAGCGATAATGAAGATTGCTTTTTAAAAATCAAAAATTACTATGCAATTGACATTTGTTTAAATTAGTTGACTTTTTAAACAAAAATTAAATTTATATTCATTTTGTGGACAAAATAAGATAAGAATTATTATGAAAGATGATTATATGATAAACTTTTAAGTCAACCTCTTATTAAAAAATTTTATTTCCAGCAAGACTAGTTTCGGGAGCTAAACTCCCATCTTCAGTTGTACCTAAAGAAACATTGTTTAATACAAATAATTAATTAATGAAATTGCAAACTTACGTCAATTTAAACACCTTGAAAAACAGTAATTATTTGTATTGTCATGTGATAAAAACAAGAAATACATGAACTTACAATAAAATAAAAAATGTTAAACAATGAACACCACTTATTTTATATAAACTAATTATTTTCGAAAATTTTTAATGTAAAGACGATTTTTAATTTTTCAATTTATAATTAATTTTGATTTGATTTTATTTTATGAAATGAAGTATTGAACAGTTGATTGTAAAGTGATTTTGAGTTATTTTATTCTAGAATAATCAAATATTAAAACAAGTTTTAATCTCTTAAATTTGAAATTGTGATAATGAATTTGAGTTTGAATTTTGTATTGTCGAACGTTCTTGAAAAATCGAATTAGAAAAGGACAGTTATAGAATCGATGTACATATATTATAAATTTTCGAAAATAATTAGTTTATATAAAATAAGTGGTGTTCATTGTTTAACATTTTTTATTTTATTGGATGTTCATGTATTTCTTGTTTTTATCACATGACAATACAAATAATTACTGTTTTTCAAGGTGTTAAATTGACCTAAGTTTGCAATTTCATTAATTTATTATTGGTATTAAACAATGTTATCTTTAGGTGCAACTGAAGATGGGAGTTTAGCTCCCGAAACTAGTCGTGCTGAAAATAAAAAATTTTAATAATAGGTTGACTTAAAATTCTATCATAATAAATTCTTTCATAATAAAAATTAAAATAATAACTAATCTATTTTGGGTAGTGATTCGAAAAATAACCAAGGAATTCAACAAATATTTGAAGGGATTAACAAATAATGAAAATGTTTTCTTGCTAATGATAACAATAATCAAAATTAATGTTTTTTAACTGGAATAGGAAATGATTTAAATCTGAAAGGTTTAAGTGTTGACAATTTTCGGTATTTCTAAAATCAAATTCAATTGAAAATTCTTTTAGAAGCTGAGTCTTCAAATTCATCTTCAAGAGACTCTGAATGCATCATTTAAAAGAAGTAGAGCAAATAAATAATGGCAGTAATCCCATAAACAATTGACCAGTATTAAAGTTATCATTCAGAATTAATATAACACAATTCGTGTTATAATATTGCCAGTCTGATAACCGAATGCAATTTATCAAAACTCAATTTATCACTAAACATGTTTTTTGGTAATGATATGTTGATGATATATTTGGTATTTTTTCAGGTTCAACTGAAGAAATTGATGACTTTTATTACTCATTTACTTTAGAAATTGGTAATAATATTTCTTTTCTTGACATTAACTGCTGATGATTAAGGAGTGTTGAAAAAAATAAAATAAATATTAATCACCAGAGGTTAAGTTGGCAACGTTGTAATAAACAAAGGAAAAAAGCAGGCGCTGCAGTTTCAGAAAACTCAACGGTTTCTAGTGTTTTTCTAGAACAGTCGTTAGTATATAACAAGAGAGTCTGTATCTAATGTGCGTAACAATAATAAAGCTCTTTTTTACACGTCATAGTTTCATACTGAAACACCGTTTCCTTTTTCCAAAATCTCAACAGTTTAAAGAATTTATAAAAAAGCTTCTCAACTAACAAACTAATCTTTTTAGTGTATTGTTCTTTAACAATAAGTTCAACAACACTCTTAACCTAGTAATAACTGTTGTAACATTAAAATGTTCGATTTCCCTGACTATCGTTGCCGTTTTTGTTCTGAGCTTTGATTTTCTTCCTTTGGGGAGACATTGGCTGGAGTAGGAGGCCATAGGGTCCTACTAATTGCTTGGGTACCATTTACGTCACCATCTGACGTTGCTAGAAGAGCGATATGTCGTTTATATCGGGATGTTTCGAGTGTTCATCTATTTACCGTACCGTACCGTTTCTTTTCTCTTACCGCTTTAGATGGATGCTTGGACATCTTGATGTATCTCGTGTCGTTCTTCGTTTTTCCGGATTAGGTCCTGGATCCCAACAGATTTAGGCCTGTTCACTTGGTTGCAGGGTGACGTCTTTTCGTTGTCCTTGCAACCATCCAACCCTTGATTTCTTATAGCCATGTAAGCTTCTTGAGGGTGTGCTATAACTAGAGATAGGATTTGGCACCGTAGAGCGTGCCGGCCAAAATCTACTCTCCTAACAAATTCGAGTAGAGCGGAATGTTATTTTCTGTTTTAATCGAGTGTTTTCGTCGCCAACAAAACGAGTTGCTCTATAACGGTAGCAGCAGAATGTTGAAAAACAGTAGACCATTTAAAATATCCGCATGATCGATCGACGTCATTCGTAAAACGCAGGCGTTTGATTGTACTGTAAATTTCAATGGAATGGGTTCCCCCTCCTGAATCCTTTTATAGTAACTAGTTTGGGTTAATAAACATATGATTTGTACGTAAAGAAATTTAAAATATTTTAATGTAATTTAATATTTTAATTATTATTTCAGATTATAATTTGTAAATAATAATGATTTTTCGTCTCCGATAGCTTACAACATACAAGAAGTTATTTAATTAGAATTATAGAACAACTACGCCAATGGTAGGTTCAACGCGTTGAAATACTTATGGCGAAACTGTAGATCCTAACACTAGCTATAACAACCTTCACACTGTCTCTGCTGCAGTGTCCCGTACCTTTATCCTGTCTTTTCTTTATTGCTTCTACTTCTTTCAACAGTAGACCTTCAGAGGTAGGGATGCAACCCCGCTTAATGGAGTTTCTCTTTTCCTTCCTTCCCTCTTAAGCTCTGGGCTCCCGAAACTGAAGGTCTCTCTCTCTCTACCCTTTTTCTTTCCTTTTTATTTTTGTACGTATCTGGAGAATCAACGGTACCATTTGATTATCGTAAGTTTGATTTCATTTGGTCTACTTACTTTCCAATTTTCTGCTTTCGACCATCTTTCGCTGTTTGGGGATGTTTTGATTTTTAGTTGAGGAGATAACGATTTTTAAACAACCTGATAATTGTCGGTATTGCAGTATCCTGCCTTTTTCATTTCCGGCACTCGGTTAGCCAAAACGGCGTTGTTTATTGTGTTTATTCTATTTTCGCCCTTAATTACTAGTACCAACGGCGTTTATGAACACGGTATCTTTTTGAACTGTGCGCAACCACGTTTTCGGAAAACACGTTTTCAGTACCCCGATTTTGTAGCGTTCACTTCCTGTTCAAACGTTAAATTGGTCAGACGTTCGTTTACGTTTCGTTTTTTTTCAATTTAATAATTGGGAATTTACCGTACCGATTCCTTTTTGGAATATTTTCGATATCGTTAAATACCCCGGAGAAAGGTAATATTTTCTTTTTCAATTCATTCTTTTGGGGTTCTAATCCAATTGTATAGGGGTATATTTAGAGACCTGGAATAAATCCGGAATTTTTGGCTTGCACAAGCATCGTTTTGGCGTTATTCATCCAGTACGGGTACTATCGCTCATCCAGTGGCGTAATTGGCTGCATTCAACGTAACTGGCATTTCATTCGTCGTTCCTGTTACCGTGCGTTTCACTCATCCAGTGGCGTGGATTACATCATCGTACCGTGGCATCGAAAACGAAAAGTTTTATCTTTATTTAAATTTTCTATTTGCGTATTGTTGCATACGTCTTACGAGACTGTTGATGATTTTTTATATGAATTTCGCTTTTCAAAAATCATTATCTATTCGATTATATAAATCTGTATTTTTTAAAGTTTCTTTGATTATTAATTATATTTCATCGTTAATTTAAACTTTTGCAAATTCTTTGTTAAGATTGTCCAGTCACACAGGATTTATCTAAGGTATGCGACCTTGTAGTGCGTATCACCTGTGTGATTGATAATCAGAATACAGTATAGTAAATTTTAAACATCATTTTCATTAATTTTATAAATTATCTAAATTTAAAACGAGTTCGAACTCCCTTAGAATAATAAGAACTGCCACATTATTAGAGTGGTATATTTCACCTCCATTTGTTATTTTTTGTTAATAATTAAATTGTTTGATTTCAACGTTATTTTGTTTAACGGAATCCTATTCCACGATTGTGGGATTCTTTCAATTTTATAAATCGTGGTGGCGCCCTTTAACAGCTATTTTTAAAACCCAAAAGAACCTCCAACGAACCCATCCATCGCTCCTGGATACTGAGCAATGGGAAAACACAAAGTGTTGGTTATACTGTATTTACATAAAAAAAATAATTCCTGCTCCTCATGGCTACTACTTGCGAACTGTCATGTCTGTTCATCATAGAAATAACTAACTATAGAGTCTAATATTGAAACTACCAAATTTGAACGACTTTAATGATCCGTGGAAAGCGTCACGTTGTTGTCGATTACTACTAATTATTTAGATTTAGAAAATTTCCTCTACAATCGGCACATTTTACAACTAGCTTTTTAAAAATAATAATAAAACTTGATTTTTTTTTCAAACGATTAGTCTACTCCACTCCTAAAATCGATGTTATAGTATATTAAATATCAAGAACGGTAAGGAGGTTTTACCGATCGAAGACAATATTGGAAACTGAGCGCAGCGAAGTCTGAGATCGGTAAAATCTCCTTACCGTTCGTGATGCTAATGATATTTTTTGCACGAGCAATTTTTTTGTACCACCAAGTTTATTTTAAACAATACAAACAGAACGAAAATTTTGAGTACGTTGTAGTCTCATGATTAGATAGGTAGGCTGTTTTCATACATGCGTTACCATGGCATTTTTCCAAATATGATCGGTAAGTTGTACTTACCGTTCTAGAACGGTAAGTTGTACTTACCGTTCTAGAACGGTAAGTTCTAGAACGGTAAGTACAACTGTACAGTTTCCTGGTCGTAGCAACCAGGAAACTACGGTAAAAACAACATACCGTTGTCAAATCAGCTGTAGTAAATAAACAAAAACGCTTGATCGTGCAAAAAAGTATTTAAAATGAACAGCGAAAGGAAATTGTAGTCCAAATCAGCACTTTGTCAGCTTGTAAATTTGTAATTCATACCAACTATTAAATCAGTAAACAATTACCACTTACTGTACAGACTTCCTTAATAATTATTTAATATTCTTTAGAATCTTTTATTATTTCCAACAAAAATATTAAAAATTCATAAAAATAGCTCTCGTTATCATTTCATTATTGCTATAGCTATTGATACATTTGGTGTGATATAGGCAACCAATTATTAGTGTTTATACATATTAGTCTATTGCTCAATAATTGTTGGTTGCCCATATTAGACAACATGTAATAACTAGTGTTAGGATCTACAGTTTCGCCATAAGTATTTCAACGCGTTGAACCTACCATTGGCGTAGTTGTTCTATAATTCTAATTAAATAACTTCTTGTATGTTGTAAGCTATCGGAGACGAAAAATCATTATTATTTACAAATTATAATCTGAAATAATAATTAAAATATTATATTACATTAAAATATTTTAAATTTCTTTACGTACAAATCATATGTTTATTAACCCAAACTAGTTACTATAAAAGGATTCAGGAGGGGGAACCCATTCCATTGAAATTTACAGTACAATCAAACGCCTGCGTTTTACGAATGACGTCGATCGATCATGCGGATATTTTAAATGGTCTACTGTTTTTCAACATTCTGCTGCTATCGTTATAGAGCAACTCGTTTTGTTGGCGACGGAAACACTCGATTAAAACAGAAAATAACATTCCGCTCTACTCGAATTTGTTAGGAGAGTAGATTTTGGTCGGCACGCTCTACGGTGCCAAATCCTATCTCTAGTAATAACAATGTGAAAATTCACAACTTGGCCTATCACTTGGCGCGAGGAATACAGAAACCCAGAACTAAATTTGATTAATTTCAATTTAAATTTGAAATACATTTCAAATGTTTCTTTTTTCGTATATTAAAATGTTTGATTGTTTTGCGCACATAAAACATTCCACAAGAACAAGGTAATTTGTATAATCCACTTTTTTCAAAATTTGGTAATAAATTTCTATTTGATCGTAAAATTTTCATATTTTATGGTGGATTAAAAACAATATTAATTTTGAAAAGTTTAAAAATTTTCTTTACAAATAATGAAATTGGTCCTAAATATGGGATAGAATAAAAATTAATTTTTGAATTTGAAAATGGTTCTAAAGTTGTTATTGAATGTAAAAGAAATTTATTAGAAAGTTTATCACTTAAAAATTTTTGAAATTTATTAATATTAACAATATATTTAATAGTATTTAACTCAAAATTAAAATTGTTATTATTCACTGGAATGGAAAAATGTCTATGGAAAAGTGAATTAAATGCAGGTAATATATTATTTAATAGGTATATGAAAAGAATCGAAAGATACAATTGTCGATCTATTTGGTTTTCTGTAAATTGAAAAATCAAATTTAAGGTTATTATTTAATATTAAGCAATGAGTTACCTAGAGTGTGCATCCAGTCAAAAAACTTGTCCACGTATGGTGGCAGATATCTTGGATATGTCGATAAGTTGGAGTCGTTTCAACAGAAACAACACCAACATATCACCTTCCTTTTCTCAAGCCATGATCGATCAAGGCTTGGGAAAAGGAGCCCCTATTGAACGACACACTCATAAGTTAGAGAGAGTGAGGACTAACTGTCTAAATTTCCCCAAATGAGGACCAAATTGGTCTTATACAAGTATAGGGGATGCGCACTCTATATACCTCATTGATATTAAGGCTCCCCTAACGGGTTCAAATAACCAAGTATTGGCGCGTCAACTCGTCTGTCCGAATGTTGAATTTTATTAAATAGGCAACCCATAATGTCCAAAAATCCATCCCCACCAAAGAGGGGAAGGTCGGAAAACGGCTAGAGAAATAGAACGAAAGAGAAAAGAGAAAAGAGATAGAGAAAAAACAAGTATCTAAAAGGGACAACGAAAGGGAAAGGGAATTTTTATGATTTTATGATATACAAGTCTCAGTACTATTTGTTTGCCGAAATAAGATAATTTTAAAATACGCTAAACTCTGAATATTTTTAAATGTAAGACAAAATAATCCAAAATAATACAAAAGAAATGAAAATAAGCAAAAATGAAATAACATAATGCAAAAAAATACAGAACAAATCAAAATAAGCTACAAATAACACAAAATATCTAAAAATGAAAAATAACTAAAAATGAAAAGTAACTAATTACAAACAGTACAAGCAAATGAAGATTTAAAATCGTTTGTCGAAACTGGAAAAATGTGCATTTACCAATAGCAGACAAATCGCAGTGACTGATATCGTTGTAATAAACATTACCCAAAAAACATCTGTTTTGCACTAGAATCTTTCGGTATGGTGAGCAATCGTTTAACATAATCCCAAATTTTCCTTACGTCTGTAGTGTGTTGTTATTGAGGACTTTCTAAAAACCTTGTATGCTTTAGATTCCGTTTCGAATCTTATCATTTAGTTTGCGTAAAAATGAATTTAATGCAGAATTACAGAACAATTGTATGGACCATACCATACAAGTGCAAAATAGTTTTACTATTTTTTGACTTCTTTATGATGTAGCAACTATTATTTTCTTTCTCATTTACTTTTTGCATCACCTACATACATTTTCAATTGGGATTTCTTAAAATTTTTATTTCGTAACCGTAAATAGTGGGAATTCCATGTAAAATTACCTGTTTTACTAAAGATGCGCCTTTCTCCACATCTGGAAACAATTATAAATTATCCTATTTCTATGATTAATAATTTCTGTGGGCAGGTTCTTTTTTCGAATTCTATCGTGAAATAGTTTTACTTCGCTTTCTAATTATCTGTTGTATCTATATTGTAGCTATGTGTTCTTGATTCGCTCAATAAACTGACAATGAGGCACAAATAATAACTATAAAGGACATACATCCCCTGTAGAATATTTTTCAAAGTCCTCATCGGTTTTGGCTAAACTGTTTAAAATTAAATGAATGAATGAATAAATGTAGTAATTAATTAATCAATGAGGTTATATGTATCTGTGTATAGAAACAATTTTTAATTCCAAACAAATTCCATTTCCTTATTTTTTTTTTATCAATGAAATGATTGGCTTATTATAATTAAGCGCCAATGTCTGATAAAATAAAATAAAAAAGTTTTTAATTTCCAGCACTGATTGTGAGTAACATCAACTTCATTCAGTTCAATTTTGGGAAAACAGTTTAGTGAACTCAGTGTTGCCAAGCTTACTGATACCTACAAATTTGTGAAATTGTATAAGAAAAAATTTGAAAATATCTGCTCAACAATTCAAATAAAAGCTTCATTTCCATTTTTTTATATTATTATAATAACATTAATTGCTAATTTGTTGTAAGTTTTTCATATTCTAAAATACATATCATGAATTATACGGTCAAGAATTTTCGAAATTATGTACAACTTGGCAATACTACAGAAGTGTTTCCCCTACATTTCTTTAACGCTTAAACGCTGATTGGTCCCTCTATCTTCTACCTCCATCTCACCCTCACAGAGTGGCGCTAATTTTACGGCAAATTTCCTTCCAATAGTTGCTGTTTTTATTTTCTTTAAATTGCAATTGAGGGAAAACGATTGGAGTAATCAAAAAACTAGATATTATTTTCCCCCCCTATTTATCTCCTCTTAAAGATGATGTAAAAACATTTAAACAAAATTAATTTAGAAGCGTAATCCCGGAAATTGGTATTTTACAATTTTCCGCTTTTTTCAAATTTGATGGAAAATTTTGAAAAATAATAGGTTATTTTCCCTCGCTATAAATGTGCTCAACATTTTCAACTGGTGACCTTTTCTTCAAATTGAAAATTGTGACTGTAAAACCAGAAATAAATTTACTCTTATTGAAAAATACAGCGTTAGGGGAGCCTTAAGGCTCTTTTTACACTTCTTCTTGATACATAACAAGTAATTTGAAATTTTAATGACAAATTTTCTAATTATTACTCATGATTTACTCCTTAAAGATATTAAATTTAACATTTTTTAATGGTTTGGTAAAAATATCAGCAATCTGGTTATCAGTTTTACAATATTTAACATTGATTATTCCTTCATTAACATTTTCGCAAATAAATTTATAACGAACGTCGATGTGTTTACTTCGTTTGTTCATAACTCCACTTTTAATTAGACACATTGCACTTTGATTATCAATGTTTAAATTTATGCTCACCTTTTTTCTTGAAAGTTCATATATTACTTCTTTTAAATATAAAGCCTCTTTGGCGCAATCTGCCGCTGGGATGACTTCAGCCTCTGCAGTTGATAAAGCGATGATCGGTTGTACTTTTTCTAGAAAAACAATCTAAAACATAGCCGGCGTCACAATATGCTTCTAATGAATCAACATTTCCATTGTTCTTACATTTTATTCCATGACTTGTTGTGTCGACTAAGTATTTTAACGCACGTTTTATGTTGTTTACGGAGACGTCTGTTGAATTTTCTTCAAATCGGCTGTTATAATTTATTGCAAACGATATGTCTGGTCGAGTTCTGTTCGTTAGAAAAAGTAAACTACCAATTGTTTCTCGAAATGGTAAGTTTATTTTATTTGATTTATCGGGTTGCCCTTCTTCATATTGTTCTATTGGAGTTTTGACACTTTTTGCATTTTTCATTCCATATTTTTCTAACACTTGTTTCACATATTGTTCTTGTTTTAGTTTTAAACCGTCGGATTGTCTTTCAAATTCAATGCCGAGAAATTGATGTAAATCTTAATTGACGACCACATCAAACTCGATTTTTAATTTTTCAATTAACGTATTAATTGTCTTTTTGTATTTTCCCGCGATTAGTCCGTCTTCAAAATATATTGCTAGAATTATGTCCTTTGTTTTGTTTATAAAAATACACTGTTCGGTTTGCAATTGTATTGCAAACTTTTTTAAAAATTCGTAAAAGTTTGGTTCCATAACATTGCGGCTTGTTTTAATCCATATAACGATTTGTTTAGTTTACACAGTTTATTATTTGCACTGTACCTTTCTGGTAGTTGTATATCTTTTCGTCGAGAATACCATTTAGGAACGCGGTTTTTATATCGAATCCTGTAAAATACCATTCGTTGATTGTAGCTATTGTTAGGATGAGTCTTCATGTAGCAATATTCACAACTGGGCTAAACACTTCGTTATAGTCTATACCATATTTGTGTTCACATCCGCGAATTACAAGTCGGGCTTTATATCATCCATCGTTTTTGATCTTAAAGATCCATTAATTTGTTAAGATTTTTTTATTATACACATCACTTTTATTCACTAAAGTCCAGGCTTTGTTTTTTTTATAGGCCTTTTTTGTCGATAGCTTTCATCCAATTTTCTTTGTCTTCACCAGTTATTGCTTCTTGATATGTTAATAGGGCAAAGTATTCTAGATATTTTGTTTTTTTTTTCCAAATTTTGTCTGTTCGATTTTCTTATGGATTGTTTTTGTGGATTTTCCTTCTCACTTTCACTTTCACTGTCTTCTTCTTTGGTTTCATTATCACCCGGCTCTTGAGTTTCAATTTTTTTATTTATTGTATTTGTTTGAAACGATATCTTAGTTGGGATAAATTTCCCGGTATCTCGTCTCCGAACGAAATAATGTTAAATTGATAATTAAAATGACCAAGTGACTTACCAGTTCGTGATGCAATAGAAATGGTGATCCACGCAGTAACGGGAATGGAGAAAACAGGGAAGAATAACAGGATAATTACAGGTGGATGATGTAATCACTTACACCACGGAACGTCATTACGAAATAATCAATACGGTCAAATTCGATTGTTTAAAAAAATGAAGAACGAAAAGACTAAACAAAATTGAAAATTCGTTCAGCACGACTTGCCAACTGCTCACTTGCAAAACAAACTCAATACTAAACTCTAACCCTGAATCTGAAATAAACTAAATAAAATACAAATTTCAAATTTGAAGCTCCCAACCAGTATCATTTTCATTGAATCTGTCATCTTTTCCAAGAATTTTAATTGTTGCTTTGTTTTGGTTTTTTTTTTTTATCAAATATTACGTCTCTGTGAATTTCAATTTGTCGTTTATTTTCGTCCCACAAACGGTATATCCCACCATTATCAGTTTTTTATTTCTTTTTTCTAATTTTGACTGTTTTTGTAGAATTTTGGCATAGGATTTACATCCGAAAACTCTTAGGTTATTTAATTTTGTTTTTTCGCTTGCCCATTTCTCAAATGGTGTTGTATTTAGTGTATCTGTTGGACTTCTATCCTGGAGGTATGCTGCAGTCAGTACAACTTCTCCCCATATTTCTTTGTTTAGACCGGAATCGAATATCAACGCCCGTATTCTATCAAGAAGAGTTCGATTAAGTCTCTCCGCTTTTCCGTTTAATAATGGTGAATATGGTACCGTATAATCGGGAAGGATGCATTTTCTTTTCATCCACGTTTTTAGCTCATTACTTATGTATTCACCCCCGTTATCGCAACGAAATTTGTGTACTTTTTGTTCGAATTTTGTTTCAACAATATTTATGTATTCTTTTATTAGTTATGTTGCTTCGTTTTTGTTTTTCATCAAGAAAACCATGCAGAAATGCGTATAATCATCTAAAAATGTTATGAAATATTGTTTGTTGTCTCAAGTTTCTATATCAAGTGGTCCACATACATCGGAGGGAGTGGATTATTTCAGGGGGTCGCGTTGCCCTTTTTCGAATGATATTGTAAGGTTTTCTGCTTTGTTTTGCTTCGGAGCATATTTCACAGAATTCATTCAGAAATTTTATATCATCTTTAATTAATTTCATACCTGTTGACGTTGTCCGTAGTTTTCTGATTTAATCGGGTCCCAAATGTCCTAGTCGTCGATGCCAAATTCTTTCTCCTGGGTCGTTTTCTTTTGATGTTAATGCACTTTGTGTATCGTCTTTTTCAGGATTTTTATGTGTGAATGTTAAAATATACAGTCCGTCACGTTTCACTCTTTGTAACACTTTTTCGTTATTTTTGTAAATTTCAACAGTTTTTTATAAATTTCACTTCGCCACCGTTTTCCATAATCGCGTTTACCGATAGTAAATTTTAACTTAATTCGGGCACGTATAACACTTTGTTAAGCACACACTCACTTGTTTTTATTTTTCCGTTTGCTTTGGCTTATATTATATTGCTTCGTTTTGCAACACTGATCTTGGAATCGGATTCTTCTAGTTCGTGAAAAATTCTGTTATTGTTTGCCAAATGCGTTGTCACACCGGAATCAACAATGCATTCCGTTCGTTCTATATTATCTTCAATATTTGTCAGAAAAGCCAGGTTATTGTCGCTATTTCTCTTGTTATTCTGATAGTTGCTTGAACTTCTTTTTGAGGTGCCTGGTTTTTCATTTGTGTTTTGTTTCTGTCTAAAGAAGCAGTCTTTTTACAAATACTACACGTGAATTTTGCACTATCACTTGTTTCAGCTTTATTCTTGCACTGATTGTGAGCTTTAAAATGTCCAGGTTGTTACACGCAAAACACCTTTTTTTCGAGGACGCGAAGGCTATTTTATCTTTGTTTTTATCATCTGTGTTTTCGTTCTTTCTTCTTCAATTAACAATCTTGAAAATAAGTTATTCAATGTTTTATCATTCTTACTCGTAGACTCCCAAGCACTGACGAAATATTTATATTTTTCAGGAAGAGATGATATTATTTTTGAAATAAACATGTCATCACTTATGTCGTTCTGTAGTGTTTTTATTTTGAATACCAGGTTTTGTAGATCACTTATAAAATAAAATAAGACGACATTTTCATGTTTTTTTTTAATGAATAATTGAAAAATTCCTGCATTAGGGTGTATTTTTGTTGATCGCTATCTCCTTCATAAATTCTTTTTAGTTTGTCATACATCTCCTTACTTGTTTCGCAATCCAAAAGAAGGGTTAAACACGTTGTAGAGATCATTGAGGTTATTATTCTTTGTGCTCTAGCGTCATTCTTTATGTCGACTTCATTTTCCTCATTGATATCATCTTGTTCAACAATTTCAAACAGACCATACGCTATGTCCACTTGGAATTTCCATAGTTTGTAATTGTCTTTATTTGTTAATTTCACAATCTGATTCAGTTCTTCGAAACTCGTTTGTGTCGCCATTTTTTAAAACGTTTTAGCGTCCCTTTTTAACACATTTTCCACAGTCACACATTGACAAACACACCTGGGCCCATAACCTGTTGAGATTTTGGAAAAAGGAAACGGTGTTTCGGTATGTAAAAAAGAGCTCTATTATTGTTATGCACATTAGACACAGACTCTCTTGTTATAGACTAACGACAGTTCTAGAAAAACTCCAGAGACCGTCGAGTTTTCTGAAATTGCAGCGTCTGCTTTTTTTCCTTTGTTTATTACAACGTTACCAACTTAACCTCTGATGATTATTATTTATTTTATTTTTTTCAACTTATACAATTATAATACGATAATTATAATCAATAATAACGGTTTTTAAAGATTTTCAATATCCAACCAAGTTCCACCTGCTGCTGTTAAAATAAAATTCCTCGCATCGACCTCCATAGGTACTCTTGTTCTTTTATTAACCTTCACTTTAAAATTTTTCAAAATTGTCACCAATCCAATTTTAGTTTGCATTAAACCAAATCTCATACCTTCAATTGATAATTTTTAATAAATTCAGTTAGAGTTTTATAGAATCTTACCGATACAAGTCCGTGGCCCTTCACCGAATGGTAGAAAAGTGAAATTCGGCCGTTTAATCTTCTCTTCTTCAGAAAAACGTTCGGGATTGAATTTTTCCGGTTCTGGGTAATATTCTGGATCTTTATGTAGGGCCCATATTGGGATAAAAACATCAGTACCGCGTTCTATGGTGATATCCGTTTCGGGCACTGTGTAGTCTTTTGTACATTTTCTCACTAATACGCCTATTGGTGGGTATTTTCTTAGAGTTTCTAAAAAAAAGTGTTACAAGAAATTTATTTGTTTCAATGTATTTACCAGAAATAACTTTATCCATATAAGTCATTTCCATTATAGCATCGTAGCATAAATTATTGTTGTATTTATCTAAAACGGTAATAATTTCGTGTCTTAGTTTTTCTTGAGTTGTTGGATTCAACCCCAATTCGAACAATGCAAAAGTCATTGTAGCCGAAGATGTTTCAAAACCGGCAACGAAGAATACAAAACTCTGTGCAGCTACCTCATTTAATGTCAATCCTTGTTGAATAGATCCATCATCATTTTTAAGTTTCTCATCATCAGAAACTGTGCCACGATTCTTCAATTGTAACAATAAATGCATGAAATCCTTACGATATATTTGATTTTTCTCACGATAATCAACCGTATCTTTAACAATGCGCATAAAGAAAGCTTCCACATCCGATTTTGTTTGTTTATATTTAACGAAATCGAGAAATTTACGTGGTAATATAAACTGTAATAAAACGTGTAATAACTCCAAGAAACTATTATCGTTGATTCGTCGCCCGTATTTTCTGAATTCAGAATCTGGATTCTTCAATGTATTGCATTCAATACCAAAAGCACACGATGCAATTACGTCTGTTGTGAAACATGATAACACCTCTTTAATATCAATACCGATCTGTTGCGAATTTTTCAAAGCATCTTCAAGGTTCTTCGCACAATCGGCCATTGTATGGAACATCATTTTCATCTTTCCCGATGTAAATGTTGGCGTCAATTTAACACGCATATTCCTCCATTTTGTATCGTCCAAAGCGAATAAATGACCCGACAATGGATCATTGTCTTCATTATTATAAATACCATGATTTACAAAATGTTGGAAATCTTTTTGCATAATATTCTTAACAAATTCCGGATCTATTGGCACGTAAATTGGTCGAATACTCAAATATACACCAGCATGACGCAGACCTTGTGCTTTAAATTGTTGATAGAACGTTATAAATTCTTCATCGAAAGTACGCCGGCCGACTAAACTGTCCACGCAATTGCCGAAAATTATTGATGTTGGTAAGGATTTTAAACCGACTCGTTCCCAATACGATAATTTCCATTTAAAATAACTTAAAACAACGACGACAAGGGCAACTAATATACCGATTAAATCAAGGGTTGTATTAGTTGTAAAAATACCCATAATTTTGACGAAAGTGCTAAACATAAAATAATAATATTGTACTTTTGTATAATAAGATCTTACCTTTCCTTGTTAGTAGAATTCACCCGTGTGATTAAATTTTATCCATACACTCACTATTTATTTATCTATTTGTATTTGTTGTATAAAATTGTTGTAAATAAAACAATTAGTCTAATACAGGAAAAAAGATAATTTTTTAAAGTATTATTCCTTTAACTTAAAAGAAAATTGTGCACTGTAATCTCAAAAAATGCTTGTAATTTTATTAAGTATGATGATATTTGATAATTAATTGAAAAACAAACTGGGTTCATTTCAAAAGTTCGAATTGACGTCAGTTTCAATTTTAGAAAGGTTCAAAATGTTTATTTACTCTCCTATACAGAAGTACCTGATAAAATTCTACGAATTATTATCAAAATATAATCGCTGTTGAAGGTTAAAGATAATGAGTTTTCTAATTATATGATCAATTAATAATTAATTAATTATGATTAATAATGAGTTATAATATTCGTTTTCTGTATTCTTGTCTGTAGAATGTGACACCATCTACAGACAATTTTTCGCTGACAGTTAATTATGAAGAGGACTCTATCCACTCTATCAACTGATATAACGTAGAGGGGAGATATTTTCAATTAAATAATGCCGAGTCCTCTTTAGTTTTATTTTTATTTTTTTTCTATTATTCCCCGTTCCAATATTTTATATAGGAGATTCATTTTAAGATCGCAGCGCCACGGTGGCAAAAATCATAACCCTTTTATAGTACATTGTCAAATTTATTTAGCATTGTTATTTATGGGTGTTTGAGTGTTTTTTCGTGGTTTAATAGTATATTAAAAAACAAGTGTCATAAGTTAGCTTAGGATTCTTTATACCGTACGGTAGCTCTGACGTCATCGCTCCGAACTCCAATATATGTGTGCGATCCGCAGTTGGAACCCGATCTTTCTGTAGAATTATACAGTGCCCGTCACCTTGTAGTCAAACCGCCCAAAACTCCTATTAATTGTCGAGTGATTGGAAACAAATTTTAAGGATTTATAGGGGGGTCCCTGCTGCACATTTCAGTGAAAGTTGGACCATGTAGCTCGTTGGGAAACATGAAAAAAAGAGATTTTTGTTGAAAATCTCAACATTTTCGCTAATTAGTTTTTTACATAAATGGACTCAAGATGACTTAGGGATTCTCGGAAAACTGTTTTTTTCGGTTTTCTGACACTGTATTCCGAAAAAAATTGAAAAACGAGTTTCTCGTACATCGATCGTAAATGTGACCAGTTATTCGCCTCTCAGTTGTTCTATTCTTATCTTAATGGGTGTTTATGTTATCGTATTTGTTTACTTAAGAAAAACTCCTTGACATTCGATCCTCTAAAGAAAGAAAATTAAGCCACTGTTTTATTTTCAATTTGCAGTTAAAAGAGAGCGACACCATAAATTTAAGGGTGACAAAAAAAAATGATAATACTAATACTAATATTAATAATAAAGCTACCGTATTATTACCTCATTACTAAGCTTAGGATTCTGTAACTACCTTTAGTTCACGCCATAGACGTTCGTGACTCCCGAATCTTACTGTAATCGCAATGATAACTATATGGAATATAGTTACTTCAGTTTGGTCATACTCGATGTTTTGCAATATTTAAAAATTAAATTCAAAAGAAGAAAATTGTAAACTCAAATAAAAAATATCAAATATTGCACATTAATTGAATTAAAGTAAATATTAATTGAGTTCATACACGTTGGAGTTTTATCATAATCAGGGATAAAATTGACCTTGTATAATGGAAACAAACTATTTTAACAATAAAATATTAATTGTTTATAAAGAAACTTCGACGATAAAAGTAACACAAAAAATTAATACGAGTAATTTTTTTTAATCATTTGTATCTGGCCTGAGATTAAGATTTTCTTCTTCTAATTTAGAGAAATATTCAATCTTCAATACTGACTTTTCTAATGCATGAGACTGTTTTTGTTTATTGTTTCATTTAAATGGAATAACTCGACTAACCATTTTGTAGTTGCTTATATTCTAAAATGCATCCCATTAATTTTTACCTACCCTGGTGAGGGTATGTCCGCCCCCCCGTGGTCTCATTAGATATTTTTGAACATATAAACACCTACATATGTATAGAAATAACCTTGGTCTTTGCTTTTAATGTTTTACAGATTAAATATTAACAATTATTTTATTTTCAAATATTTAATAATTTTTTTAAATGTAGCTAATATTTCGATAATTTTATAAATTTTTTATAATCTGTATTATTATTTTGATGTCTTAAAAAATTTAAAAAAACATTGATTTGAATTTGTCCATTCACATACATATCGTATTTAAACCTACTTGCTGCGCTTATGGAACGATAGTCTAAAACGAGTAAATATCGACCACAATGGACCCCTTGTTTATTGTACGTGACGTCGCTTTCTTACTTTATTAACTACGTTGAATGATTGGAGTACGACAAGCACAACAAATAAACATACACTGCCCGTCACCTTGTAGTCAAACCGCCCAAAACTCCTATTAATTGTCGAGTGATTGGAAACAAATTTTAAGGAGGGTTCTCAGAGAACATTTTATCAAAATTAGGTCCACGTAGCTCATTGGGAAATGAGTGACATCAAATCTAACTTTTGAATGTGCAACAATTGGCAAGAGGGTTTTTCACACATTAAAAGTGTTGAATTAATGCGATACATTCGTAACATTTCGGTTTTTGCAATTTGCCGTTAAGACTTCGAAAAAAAATTATAAAAGGTACAATCTGAGCTTGACCGTGAAAAAATTGAAATGCAAAAGTCGCTCGCCTCCCTTTGTCGGTAACAGTAGTTTTGTATCAAATTTTAAACCAGTGATTCTCAACAGTCGATCTGGTAAATTTTTTTAGTCCGCAAATCGATTTAATGGGCTCAGCTGAAATATTCCTTATCCACAACATAAAAAAGGTGTCTTTGGTGAAAAATGAAGTGTCCTTAATGAATTAATAAATAATTTACATGCTCGGCACTTCCAGAACGTTTGAAAACCACTGGTGTAGTCTCTTAAAACGATCCAATGTTTATTTGTTTAAAGAAAAACAAGCCTACAATACGTGACCCTAACAATAAATAATTGTCGACACATGTTTATTTTCTTTTCTTCCGGACAAACGAGATAAAGGAGTTTAATGAAATAAAAAAAGACAGAATTTAGATCTCGTTATTTTTTAACGAAAAATGCATTTCCAATGGCCCATCGGTTAAACACAAACGAATATAATTTATGGTTCTAGTAGGTGACGTATCGATAGTACACGATTGCTTTTACTAGAAAGTTGATACAAAGTCTAAAAACTGCAATAAAAATAAACAATAGAAAAGAAGGGAAGAATCACCGTAATAATTGTAAACAGATCTTTGTGCTGTTACAGATATTTCAAACGAAATTTTTACGAGAAATTCTAAACGATCTACTGAACTATCCCCAACATTGTTACTCAAAAGTGCCAATTTGTATCAACTTATCTTAAGTAATGAGTTAGCTTAGGATTTTTTATACCGTACGGTAGCTCTGACGTCATCGCTCCGAACTCCAATATATGTGTGCGATCTGCAGTTGGAACCCGATCTCTCTGTAGAATTATATGTTTATTCGTTGTGCTTGTAGTACTCCAATCATTCAACGTAGTTAATAAAGTAAGAAAGCGACGTCACGTACAATAAACAAGGGGTCCATTGTGGTCGATATTTACTCGTTTTAGACTATCTTTCCATAAGCGCAGCAAGTAGGTTTAAATACGATATGTATGTGAATGGACAAATTCAAATCAATGTTTTTTTAATTTTTTTAAGACATCAAAATAATAATACAGATTATAAAAAATTTATAAAATTATCGAAATATTAGCTACATTTAAAAAAAAATTTGAATATTTGAAAATAAAATCATAATTGTTATTGTTTAATTTGTAAAAGTTTAAAAGTAAAGACCATGGTTATTTCTTTACATATCTATGTGTTTATATATGCAAAAATATCAAATGAGACCACGGAGAGGTAGACATACCCTCACCAGAGTAGGTAAAAATTAATGGGGTACATTTTAGAACATAAGCAACTACAAAATGGTTAGTCGAGTTATTCGATCCAAATGAAACAATAAACAAAAACAGTCTCGTGTATTAGAAATGTTAGTATTGATGATCAAATATTTCTCTAAATTAGAAGAAGAAAATCTCAATCTCTGGTCAGATGCGAATGATTAAAAAAAATTACTCTTGTTATTTTTTTGTGTTACTTTTATCGTCGAAGTGTCTATCTAAACAATTAATATTTTATTGATAAAATAGTTTGTTTCCATTATACAAGGTCAATTTTATCCCTGATTATGATAAAATTCCAACGTGTATGAACTCAATTAATATTTAACTTAGTTGGGATTACAATTTTCTTCTTTTGAATTAAATGTTTGAATATTGAAAAACATCAAGTATGGCCATACTGCAGTAACTATATTCCATACATATAGTTATCATTGCGATTACAGTAATATTCGGGAGTCACGAACGTCCATGGCGTGAACTAAAGGTAGTTACAGAATCCTAAGCTTAGTTATAACTTTTTTTATTGTTGTATTGTGTATCCATCATCATACTATTAGCGAAAGTTTAAATGCAGTTAAATTTATATTTTTTTACTTTAACATATTTTTCATAAAATAACTGTTATACTTATTACTGATGTACTTTTAAATTTCACTTGTTTATCTGTTTTTTTACTGTATTCGATTATATTTCAATTTTAGTATCAACAAGTTATTAGGATCAAGTTTACCTAAAAATCATTACAAACATATAAGTATAATTTTTCGTTCGTTTCTTTATACCTTTAGATTTTATTCGTCTTCTGTAATCATAAAAAACTTTGTACCTAAAAATTATAAAAGTACACAATATGATCCACAAATATAACCAAAAGAAAAAAAACATACGCACGCTGCTAGAAACATCTTTTGTTTTAAATTTTTCGTATTATTTCGCAATATCTCTACACATACTTGTCTTAAAGTCAACAGTTCAAAGAAAAGTTTCATGTTAATCATAGATATCAATTGTTAATTTAGTGCCGGTGATTTGATATGTTCTCTTGTTCACTAAACGAAATATTATTGTTATTTTACCATTTCTAATTACAAAAAATAAGCAAAATACCGTACTATATTTTATTTTCTGGAAAATAAATGATTTAATCTATGATTTCATATGTAAACAATACTATCAATGTACTTTACATGAGTTTCCGAAACGATCACCAGAGCGCATATCGCTTAGCTGCGATCTCCAATATTTTGTTTGTTTTTCATCTTATCTCTATTTCACACAGATTTGCTTGGATAAAAATTAGAAATGTAATGCAAGTGCCTAAACGGATACAAATGCGGAAACAGATTTTCTTAAGTATATATTGACGGAAACGGAACAGAAACGGAAGCAGAAGCAGAATTGGAATTTTCATTTATTATTAACTGTTCACTAATAAATACGTATAAGAATATTTCTTAACTGGTCATGAAATAATCCCCTTCAAACCAACACTTACCATAAACAGTCCCCCCGCGATCGTCACAGGAAAAATTCATTATTAAAATATTGATTACATAAAGACAAAAACAATATTAGTGTCTTATAGTGTCGATAAAATTTAAATAAATATGTAACATGTTAAAAGAGCTATAAATTAAAACAAGTGTTTTTTAAAAGATAAAAACCAGGACATTTTGCGATTTAACATAAACAATAATAATAAACAATCAACAAGATTTTTTCCATATATTGATATTTTTTTTCTGAACCATCCTTAGCGCCGATACTAAATCTCCGTTATACTTCCGTTTGAAAAATAGCAGAAACGGAGACAGAAACAGAGGTCTAAAATCGTGCGAAACTTCCGCGTTAGGGAACCAGAAGCGGACATCAGTAACATCTCTAATAAAAATAAATTTATATACAGAGTGAGCCAAAAGGATAGCCTATTAGAAGTTTAAGAAGTTCTAATTAATGAAAGTTTCTGAAATTTGGTGTACACCTGTTTTTCCACCTGAACTATCTCCAGAAAATATTTTCCTTGTTCCATCTACCCCCGGTGTACGGAGTAGAGCATCCTACTTTCTTACTTTAAATAGAATGGTATATTTTTTATTGCACATTTAGATTCTATGATGAAATTAAAGGGGACTTTGATAACATGACCTATAGTCTAGCGTTAATAGTTCTTCAAGAATTTTCAATTTTTCTGTAACTTTTGTTTTTGTAGCGTTTTATCAAAAAATTCATATCTCTGGAAATATTGTTGTTAAACAATCCAAATTTGACAGTCATATAGGTCAATTTATGTATTTTATGATAAATTTTATAGAATTAATTTATCTTTGGTATATTTTTCTTTACACGGTTCTGCAAAGAAAAAAATTCTCCATCGAATCATATTAGCATTCCCTATAGCTACTCCTGATAATTTTTCAGTTATTCAAGATTTTCGATTTCTAATAATTTACCCCCTGAAACGAAATACTAAAATCTAGTAGGTTTTGTGAAACAATCTTTTGCCACAATTAACATCTGAATAATTAATAATTTTTAGATTTTTTTTAATGAAAAATAATAGAAGAAATTGACAAATAATTAAATTGAAATTATTTGGATTTGCTTTTCATATAAAATTGGCTGAAATCGCTGTAAAAACATATGAAATAATCGCTGTTAACCTTAAATGTGACAGTTGCTATGTGCCTTCTATGTGTTTCTTTATAGGCGAATTATCAAGTCATAGGTCACTAGACACTAGTAGACACTTTCGAATAAAAGGAAAAATTAAAGAGAAGTGAAAATTCTAAATAACTAAAAAAACTATTAGAGATAGGTATAGAGATATCCAATACAATTCGATGCAGAATTTTTTTTTATATCCAACCGTGCAAAGAAAAATGGTTCCGTTTAAAATAAGAGAGATAATACCGCCTGAAACTTACCTGAAAGAAATTTTTTTCAGCTGAATGCTGAAACGTTATTTAATTTGGTAAAATTTAGTAAAAAGTACAATATTTAAACTATCAAAATTCCAGATTTTAGTTATTCAGGTGCAATAGGTTTTAAAATATTTAATTTTTTGAAGTTTTCAGAAAAAGTCAAAATTCCTGAAAAACTATTAATACTAGACCGTAAATCATGTTATCAACGTCCCTTTTAATTTCACTACAGAGTCTAAAGATGCAATAAAAAATATACCATTGCATTTAAAATAAGAAAGTAGGTTGCACTACCATGGGGTAATGCAGTTCTATCAACCCCCGGTATACCTACCGGGGGTTGATAGAACAATGAAAACATTTTCAAGAGGTAGCTCAGGTGGAAAAACAAGTGAATACCAAATTTCAGGAACTTCCATCAAATAAACACTTTATAGGCCATCCTCTTGGCTTACTTGTATACGTGTGTAGATATACAGGGTGTAATTGAAATGCAGTAAAATATTCAAACCCCACTATCCGTGAATGGAACAGAGTCAAAGCGAGAAAAAAAATTGGGTAAAAATTGACCAAAAATTGTACCGATTGTTTGATGGTCGCTGGTCAAGTACTGACCTACCGTAATGTTATAGTTTAATGTTGCTAAGAAAGCAGCTGTTAGTATTAAATATCTCCATAATATTTCCATAACATTGAACGACACAAGTTTTCTTATTTACTAATTGAACACACCCACACAACACGAGTTTAAAATAATTAAAGTGAAATAACACATTACACAGTAATAAAACACAAAAATTGTTCACCATATCTGTGTATTCGACAGCTGTAAATTGGATCATGGTGACACTACACTAATGTTACACTGAAGAAATTATAAACACTACGAAACTAAACACTAACAAAAGTTAAAAACATAGAAATATCTGAAAAAATGCAAAGTGATAGTTAAAAAATTACACCACTTCCACAATCATCCACAAAAAAGTTAATACATAAAAAATATTCGTAAAAATAGTACAACAAATAAACGAGGTCTGTACGAATACGTACAATCAACACTATCACAAGCAAGTGATCTAACAATAAGAATGTTGTTGATATCAGAAATTTACCTGACGCCTTAAGTCGACCGGTATTAATTACTTTTGTGTATAAACACACATATATTTATCGACAAACTTGTTCGATTTCAGTGGCTCTTAGAATCTTGATGAAATTTTCAACCCCAATTTTCTCGAAAACAGGACCATGGGCCGTTCTTATAATCAACTCGCTAAAGCGCCTTTAACTAAAGTTACTTTAAGACTTTAAGGAAAATTTAAAGTGATTGTGTTTCATAATGTAAATAACAAACCACTTTAACTAAAGTTAGTGTTACTGTTTTTAAAATAAGTTGGTAGACTTGGTTTGGGCCCAATTACGTCACATGTAACGTCATAGTCTAGCATTTGTGGTTATCCCTGCATTCGATTTGGCGCTTTGAGCGCGGTACGCTTTAAGCATTTTTTGTGTTCGATTTGGCTTTAAGCGTCTGATGCAGAGATATGGAGTAGGAAGAATAAGCTTCGACCACTGCGGATCCGATTTTAATGGAACGGCATGATGGCTGCCATTTTGTGGGTCGTTGTGTCAAAAAACATAAACAAGTAAGGTGTTCATTGTTGAAAACCGTTATTTAGTTTGTAGATTTGTAAAAAAAACATTAAATTGTGAGAAAATCTACTGTTCTGTACAAGGATATACTAATAGTAGAAGATTTAAACCTGAGATTATATCTTTTCTTACATAAGTATTTGTTGTCTACACGTATTTAAAAACAATGAAAAAAAGACCCATTCGACTTATACGCTTTACAATTGCATTAATATTTTAGTTTTCCTCGATCTGGATCTCCATTAAAAGCGTGGCTACAGGTTTTGAAGAATAACATCGAAACATGGACGTGATCAAAGAATAAAGTTGTTTGTTCTTTGTGCTTTCTGACGAAGATTTTATTAGAAAAGTAGGAAGAAATGTTCTGATATTCAGCTAAAATACAAGGTCCCTTAATTAGAAGGAAGTTGAATAAAATAATATTACTTAGTTTTCAATAGAAACACGATTTTAACTAATGGGTATTAATTTTTTTGTAAAATATTTTTAAGAACATATATTCAAGAAAAATTATGTTTTCTGTATCAAATACGATAAATACGATATTGCCTATACAGGCAAAATAAATGAACTAGACCCATAGGCAATATATCTAGCTATCTCATCGTCATAGTACAGAGAGAGATAGCGTCAAAGTGGGTGGTGCTAAGACTTTTAACACATAAGGAAAGAAATGGGGTTTCGATATTTCATATCTTTGTCTGACGCATGTTGATTTAATTGTAAAATAAGTAGACTCATGGCCATTTGCTAATGTTGAACAAAGATAGAGCGATATACAATAAATAAAAAAAATTCTTTAAATTGTTGTGATACAGACACTTTTCAGTGAATAGATTTAGCGGTGTGGTATGTTCGATCAAGGGTTGAAATTCTCCCTGTGTGTAGAACTTCTTTTTAATTTCATACCTGAACTTTCAAACTATTATTTCTTTCATTGCAGTTATTATTATTTTTATTTCATGGCCATGAGTCTACTTATTTTACAATTAAATCAAGATGCGTCAGACAAAGATATAAAATATCGACACCCCCATTTCTTTCCTTATGTGTCAAGTCTTAGCACCACCCACTTTGACACTATCTCTCTCTGTACTATGACAGTCTTATTAGACGATGAGATAGCTAGATATATTGTCTATGGGTCTAGTTCATTTATTTTGCCTGTATATTGGTGAAACTGGCAGAAAATTAAAAACGGGACTTAATAAACTCCAAAAATCAATATATCGAAAAAATTTCAAAATATCGAGTTTTAAGAAAGGTTTTCATCGAAAATTAGATCAGTGAAATGTCAATTTCGAGCTATTGTTCAAATATTGGGAATACATGTAGAAAATTGTACATTTTATTTATTTTAATAATTTGAATAACTCTAAATTAAACTAAAAATACATATTTTTTACTGATAAACTGTGAATATTTTCTTATCGACTATATTATTTTTTGTAAACAACATTTTATTAATTTTTGAATATGCAAAATGAATTCTTGAAAAAACATTCAAATTTGTCGCTTTGACCGACCCGCAAAATGCGCCAGTTGGCGCAGCTTGAAGCGTATTCTCCCTACTCCATATCTCTGGTCTGATGACAGTCATGACAGATAGCACAGAAACCGTTCGATTTGGCGGTTTGAGCGATTAAAGCGTGACAGCCCCAATGTCAAAATCAGCTGATTTATGTAAAATAGAAACCAGAGAACGAACAACTTCGTTATAATTAGTGTTAGGATTTACAATTTTGCCATAAGTATTTCAACGCGTTGAACCTACCATTGGCGTAGTTGTTCTATAATTCTGATTAAATAACTTCTTGTATGTTATAAACTATCGGAGACAAAAAATCATTATTATTTACAAATTATAGTCTGAAATAATAATTAAAATATTAAATTAAATTAAAATATTTTAAACTTCTTTACCGACAAATCATATGTTTATTAACCCAAACGAGTTACTATAAGAGTATTCAGGAGGGGGAACCCATTCCATT
>JAJEOX010000122.1:307500-430000 GCA_020740385.1 Mylabris phalerata
CAAAATCAAATGTGATGAATGTAATAGTTTTTACATAGGTGAATCTGGCAGAAATGTTAAAACCCGAATTAACGAACATAGAAAAGCTATTACTTCAAAATTTTTCCAACATCTCAGTTTTACAAAACATAAATCAGTTGATGATAATAATATCGATATATTGTATAAGGGTTGTAAAGGGAGGAAACTCATTTTAACTGAAGCACTTGAAATTTATAAACATAAAAAACAATCCACAAATCTCCTAAATGATCAAATTGATTTGAGTTTCCAACCTCTGTTTTCGTTTTTGAAAAATCTGTAATATTTCGTTTGTATTTGAAAATTTAAACATATAAAATCGATAATATTGTTCCTAAAAATCAAAATTCCAACAAAGTTGATAATTTTATCAAAATTCAAAACCTGAAAAACCTAATATTTTATAGAATAAAGAAAGGCGTCAGTCTTTCATCAAACGGGAAGGTAAATCGTTGTATTATTTCTAATTGAAAATTAAAATTGATTTCTTAAATATTACAATCGTATAAAATTGATAATCATTGTTAAACTAAATAACATCGAAAATTCAATTTATAATATTTAATAATTTAAAAAGAAACATTTTGTTAAAAGATTTTGTGAATTGTTGATTTTATCGGTTTTTTATCTTTGCAACTAAAATTTGTGTAACTTTTTGAAAATCGTTTGACGTAAGTAAGTTATACAAATATAAAAATAAGATCTGTTTTTAATATTAAATGTAATTAAGTATTGACTGAAGATGGTCAATTGACCGAAACTAGTTCCAACTAAATATACAATTTAATAAGGATCGACTTATTTTTCTTTTTACTCATCATCACTAAATTAAAAAAACCTTATTTTGTCCAAACCACATCATGAATATTATAATACATCTTTCACCTATTTGTATTGTTCTATTTGCAACTGCAGCAGTTCCATACGCTTCTTGTGGAGCTCGTCACTTCGTTTCTCTTTATTTCTCAAATATCGCAATTTCTCTTGCAGATATTGTTCTTTAATTGACGAAAGTGGTGTTTTCCTGTTGGGTAACTGCTTCAACCTCCTAACTAAATTAGTTCGTCGAATATTGGATTTTGATATGGCTGTAACAAAATTGTCAATTTTACTATGCATTTCTCAACCGAATAATTGTAGAAATACTTGGCTGTGAGATGATTAGTTCATCAAGTTCAGAATTGGTCGACCTTGCAGTAACATCATCATTTGGTGTATCTGTAAGAAAATTAGATCATCTACTTTGTACTTATCAAACAAGTAATGATACTTTTACTTGGCTGCGACAATATTGAGTGGCTCAGTTCTTCATTACTGATGGAAGGGTCGACAGAAGTTGTATTATCCGAAATTTCCGTTGTATTGTTTGCAACAATAATATTAGTCTGAGCATCATCATCCACACCGTTAACCAGTTCAATAACTGTTTTCTTATTTAGTATTTCTAAAACTTGCTCGTGGATGATGTGTGGTTCTGCTTTCGATGAACCACCATCCGTTTTATTCAACTCCAACCTTCTGTTGCTGACATATTTCCTGGCGGTTTTTAAATTCTCGAATTTACTTTTGAGTTGTGTTATTGTCCGTGGACTATTGCAACTGTTAAATTCTGTTAATATTTTATTCCACGCTTCCTCCTAAAACGATATTTTGCTCGCAATACAATAAATATCTAATATACAGATAGGCATAACTTACCCTTTGATAGGGCTTGATGTTATTTTTACACTCAACAGTATTTCCAGATTTACTTACTAAATTTATTAAGGACAACTCTTCATCCTTATTAAAATTTATACAGCGATTTCGGCAGCTTTCTTTTTTCGGAGTTTGCATTATAATTTCAGTTATAATCGAAGCACAAAGTAATCGAGAAATTAACACAACACAAAAGCAGAAAAATATTGGAAACAAGCTCAACAACACAGATTAGGGGTAGTGTTTTTAAAATGTAAATAAACATTTCAAAACTATTAAGATAGTTTGCGCATGTATTATAGATTTAAAGCCGGTTAAAGTGATCTCCAAGTGGCTTTATCTTTAACTTGGGTTAAAGTGTTAAAATTACATTATAAGAATCGAAATTATTTTTAAAGCCACTTAAAAAAATAAAGTCGATTTAAAGTTGATTATAAGAATGGGGCCATATCGACCATAGACACATTAGAAAAATCAGCTCATTTTTTGGGGCCCTATATGTGCCTTGAGAATGCGGTTTAGTTAAATAGAGCTAATTCAAAACTGAACAATTTTTTTATTTTCCAACGGATTTCAATGTTCTAAACAGTATCTGAAAGGGCATTTCAAGAAGGAGGGAAGTACGTATCTGATTGTTTATAGCTGATTTGTCAGAAGATTTTCACTTTTTTGCAGCAACAATGGTACCGTTGGAAAGGTAATGAAATAATCTATAAATTGCAATACACTTTATATAAAAATAGTTAATTTTAAGAGATAAAAATAATAGGTGAAAATTCTCCACATTTCCCTACCATACATTTCCGGTAAATTTTCCGAATTTCAATCTCAAACTATTCTCAAAATAATCTGATATTCATTAGCTTTCAAACGAGCCTAGGTTCAGTTGTCTAAATTTAAAGCTCTACGTAAAAAAAACAAATTAGTATGTCGAAACTTTTTATCAAGTTTCCGGAAAACTAACAATGCAATCGGAAAATTTCTGGCAGATTTGAAAAGCGCTATCAATTTGCCACATGTTGTGTGAAATTCATTAAAAAATAAGCAATATTTGCGAAGTTATGAGGGAAAATATAAAAAAAAACTGTAAAAAATGCTAAAAAATATGCTTTTATATTTCCTTCTGTAATTCTAGATTACATCCGAATTTCAAAAAGTCAGATACGTACTTGCCTCCTTCTTGAAATGCCCTTTCAAATACCGTTTAGAACATTGAAATCCGTTAGAAAATAAAAAAGTTGCTCAGTTTTGAATCAGCTCTATTTAACTCAACCGCACCCTTAAATATTTTTTGCACTTTCGGGACTAAAGTGAGATTTTAGTCCCTCAAAACAGGGACTAAAGTATTTCATTATATCCCTAGGGATATAATGAAAAATAAATAATTGTTTCCATGACAACAAAAGTCTAAGAAATGTCAAATTTTATTAAAAAAATTTGATTTTGATTTCCAATAAAAAATACTAACAAAGAACCTTCATTAACTTCTGCTTTTTTCTCGTGACAACAAGTCATGAATATTTTACACTATTTTTCGTATAATTTTCTTGATTTTGAAGGCAAAATACTTATTTTTAAATTGGAATTTTCAGGCATTGCTTTTCTATAATGACGATTTGACTAATCTTGTTTATTGATGCAGTAACCATGGTAAATTAGCATAGCAGGCCATAATAAAAATGGTAATAGATATTTCCAAATCTTTAATTTTATTACTTTATGGCTTTAAACATTTCCGAAAGTGCAAAAAATATCGTATATACCTCGGGACTAAAGTGCTTTCTTTCGTCCCTCGAGTGGTTATTGCCCTCGGGACTTACGTCCCTCGGGCAATAAACTTCCACTCTCGGGACGAAATGACGCGCTTTAGCCCCTTGGTATATAATATACTATTACCACATTTCGATTACACGCTGTATAAAAAATTTCGTGAAAGATTTTCTTGTTGACAGTAAGTTTATTGTTTACGAAGAAACATTTTACGAACTGATATGTGTATTAGGTTGTTTATATTATTAAGTTTTTGCTTTCATTTCATTGTCAGATTCTATTTATCAGTTTCTATTACAGGCACGTAACTAGCTTAAAAATTTAGGTGGACCACCATCTAGCGCACAATTTTTTTGGGTGGGCCACTTTAAGAAGTGCTATAGGTACCTATATCTTATGAATATTTATTAGTGCTTACCATATTCTATATATATATACTTAATGTAAAATTATTCTACGATTCTTGTTCAGCGCATCAAACTGATCTACAACTGTCGATACATCTATATTTCTTGCAACTGTTCTTTCGATATTTATAATGGCCAAATGACTTAGTCTTTCATTAGCCATTTTATTTCGAATATACGTTTTTAATCGTCGTAAACACGAAAACGTACGTTCACAAGAGGCACTGGAGACGGGAATTGTCCCACAAATTACAGCAAGTTTATAAGTTTCTTGGAACACTAGTTTGTAAATTTCCAAAAATTCAATAAACTGCACTATAGTTTTTATTTTTATATTTTTGTCACTCTCATATTGTTTTATAGTCCTTGGTAATAGGTTGAACTCATTTATCAAAGACTGGAGTTCACTATTGTAATTTGTGGCCAAAAGTAACACAGTTTCATAATTTAAAAATATGACGTTATTTGGATACAAAGCACCCATGCCGTTAATAATTTCTGCCAAACTTAGAAATCGATTAGTCACTTCATTTACTATTAGATCGATTGCTTGATAAAAAGTATTAGTTTTAATTTGAGTTTTTGATATGTTTGACTCTAATTGTAAGTTAAGGGGGAGGAGTAGCTAGGATCGTTTTGACCGGCGAGAATCTGAAACGATTTCTCACTCGTCCTTAAGAGTACAGCAACCGCAAATAGCTTTTTGAAAAGAGCATTTCTTATAGAGACCAACGGAACTTTCCGTTTTTCAAAATATTGATACAAATTTGAATTACAGACAAAAATCTAACAACATGTTTTTTTCGTATTTTTGTACAATTTCTTGTATTTTCTCTTATAACTTGGTAAATTTTGATTATTTTGCAAAAATTCTTGTACTGTTTGATAGCAAATAAAAAGTTCTTTCCAAATTTTCTAGAAAATTTCCGATTCCACTGTTAGTTTTCCGGAAAATTAAGAAAATTTCTTTACGCTACAACAAGTTTTTTTCCACAGTTTTTATCTGACAGCATTGATCAACCCCTCATTCGAAAGCTGATACAGAGGCGGGGTACAAGATAGAAAGCATTTTTTGATTTTTTGTAAATTGTCTGAGTTATCGCGGAAAAACCAACTGGTTTTTCTGGCATTGTTTTCACTTATTAATAGTTATTTTCGATATAAGTGTGGAAAGTGCGTTTTTGCGAGACGAGGGTGTAGGCTCCAACGACCACCCGAGTCTCGCAAAAACGTCTTTCCACTCGAATATCGAACACTATTTTTTCTACGATCGAATGGAAACTACAGAAATTTATTGAACAAATACAATAATTATTTATATATTATATTATTAATTCAATATATTCAATAAAATTGACACCTTATGATTCTGATATTGACAACAAATTCAAATCAAGCCATCATAGAAAATTAATACCAACAGAAAAACATTCATTAAATTAATATGTTAGTTGAAAATTAGGAATTTTTAAAGAGTCAAGTTGCGTATCATTTTACATTTATTGATTATTTCGTTAGTGATTGACTTTCAACTGTTTTTATTTTCAACAACATTTACATATTTATTTATTAGTCATAGACAAATATTAAAATCGTTGTTCATAACACATAAAAATTGTGAATAAGAATGGAAATTGAAGAACCTGGAACTCCGTCAGAAATAACAGACACCGCAAATGAAGTGGTGTTAAATTAACTTTCAAAAAAATCACAACAAAAATATGAGAAGCTTATAAGCGCTTCTTGGAATATAAATTAACAAAAAAATGTAAGTTCCTTTTCGGAGAATACTATAATAATAATTAATTAATTAATATAGTGTAATAATAATAATTAGGTTGATTTATTAATCTAATTATTATTGTTTTATGTTAATATAATAATATAAATTGAACAGCGTGCGAAAAGTGATTACTTGCCACCCTAGAGTGGAAATGTACACTTTTCCATGGTATTATTTGGAAAAGTAAAAATCACCAATCAGAAGCCAGTATTTATTTTAACTTTGCCGTTGCCTACGTGGCGGATCAACTCTATGGGAATTTGACACTTTCCACCTATCAAATACAGACAGAAAATCGACAGTTTCCGTTCGATCCTAGAAAAAATTAATTATTTTGCTTTGAAATACATACAGTTAGGTAGATAATTTTGTCCAGTTTCCGACTGATGCATTATTTTCGGAAAAAATGCTGATTTTCCGAAGAAAATTGAGTGAAAATCCAGCGTCGTTATCTTGCCAAGATGGCGTTTTACGTAAACAGTGCGAGTTTGCCAAATTGGAAGAATCTGGAATCATGGTTTCAATATAGGATGATAGTATGTAAGTAAAATATATGTATGTATAGATGTGTGCATAAATATAAGGGGTTGTGATTTATTAAAGTTTATTTTCGATTTAATGTTCCCAAAAATGCAAATTTATCGTACCTGAGTGCATTTTGTGTACCTACAATACCTGTTGTACGTTAATAACAGATATACGTAAGTATATCTTCCAATTGTGGGACGACAGTAGTGGCATTCACAGGTAAGGAATTGCGCCAATGCCAATTTTGACACCTGTAGTAAGGAAACATGTTAACAGGTATGTATTAACAGGACACAAATGGTAAAATATACAGAAAAATGTACAGGTAAATAAGAATTTTAATAAATTTCATAACTCAATAAAAAAAATGTGAAAGGGGCCGAATTTAAAAAACCGGCCTAATAACTTCCCCGACACATTCCGGATAGTTAATCATCAATTAGAAAAATATATTAAAGACAAGTATCAGAAATCGACAATTAATACAAGAGTCCAAGTTTAAAAAAAAACTAACTTACTATAAAAATCAAAATCGGGAATCAAGAGCCGTGACTATCTCACCACCACTGAAAAATTCAATGAGGAACCAGCACCTCGTCAACCAAAACTCTGTTCACTGATCGGTGATTCCACACACACTTTTCAGTTCAACTTTCTTACAAACTCGATACACGATTCAATTGCGAAATTTTGACAGAACCACAGAACTGTCATTTCAAAATTTCGCAATTGAATTTTCTATGGTAACCGTTCCCTTATAGAAGGCGGCAAATTTGAATTGGTTGACTACACTATTTTGCCAATTTTGTGCCCTTATTTTTAAAAAAGAAAAGAACATCACACATGAGGGGTATCGTTTCGGACATAAAAGCACGTGCCCTTTCGATTGGTGATATCAAATTAATATGTTATCTTGAATTTTTTTCAATCAACCCCCTTCCCCTTTCACCCCCGTGGTCCGATTAGCACCAAGAACTAATCAACTCGAGCGGCCACCAAATAGTTTTTGCTGGCCAAATTTGAACTCAATTGGTTAAACCGTTTTTGAGTAATCGTTGGAGAAACGACAGACGCACGTACACACACACACGGACATCATGTTAAAAACTTCAAAAACGTGTTCAGGGGACCTCAAAACGTAAAGATCTGGTGAAATCTCGAATTCGAAATTTTGGTCCGAAACTAATAACTTCCCTACCCTCTGGTCGGGGAAGTTAAAAAAATTGAGCTCAAATTTGGTCAGCACAAACTATTTGGTGGCCGTTCGAGTTGATTAGTTTTTGGTGCCAATCGGACCACGGAGGTGGAAGGGGGAGGGGGTTGATTGAAAAAAATTCAAGATAACATATTAATTTGATATCACCAATCAAAAGGGCATGTGCTTTTATGTCCGAAACAATACCCCTCATGTGCGATGTTCTTTTCTTTTTTTAAATAAGGGCACAAAATTGGCAACCAAATTAGTCAACCAATTCAAATTTGCCGCCTTCTATAAGGGATCGGTTGCCATAGAAAATTCAATTGCGAAATTTTAAAATGACAGTTTAGAAGGTTAACCAACATAATTTTTAAAGTGTAGCAAAATTTATAAAGGTAGATTATAAAGACAGAATGATATCTACTGTTGGTATCACTGAAGGCATAAAATCCTATGCGTTTGTTTACATTCTTCTGTCATTTTTGAAACATAACAGAATATTTGTTTTCAAGCGGTTTTTTTGAGCGGATTTTGTGTTTCGGTTAGTGCTTTTTTAATATTAATAATTGATATATATCAATGTTTTAAAATAATATAAATTTTCATTTTTCCACAAAAAAGAACTGTATATTCCCGGGACAATTCAATCTATATGATTTGAATTTTTCCATGTTTTTGTTGGGACTACCGTACTACATTTTACTCCACGCTCAAATGACAGTTCTGTCGTTCTCTCAAAATTTCGCAATTGAATCGTGAATCGAGTTTATAAGAAAGTTGAACTGAAAAGGGTGTGTGTGGAATCACCGATGAGTGAACAGAGTTTTAGTTGATGAGGTGTTGGGTCCTTATTGAATTTTTCGGTGGTTGTGAGATAGCCACGGCTCTCGATTCCCGATTTGAATTTTTATAGTAAGTTTTTTTTTTTAATAAAGTATCTCTAATAGAAAAAATCGTACACAAAACTCGTGCTACCGTACTCGTTTTTTTAAAAACTCGAACTCGTGTCGGGGAAGTTATTAGGCCGGTTCTTAGATTCGGCCCCTTTCAAATTTTTTTTGAATTTCCAATAGATCTTAAGATTCAAATTTTGGTCAAAAAGCCTAAATATTTTTGAAATATTTTCCTTCAATATTTACAAAAAAAGAAAGTACTTGTCCAATTTTTTTTAATTAAGGCACAAAATTGGCAAAATAGTATAGTCAACCAATTCAAATTTGTCGCCTTCTATAAGGGATCGGTTGCCATAGAAAATTCAATTGCGAAATTTTGAAATGACAGTTTTGTGGTTCTGTCAAAATTTCGCAATTGAAACTGAAAAGTGTGTGTGGAATCACCGATCAGTGAACAGAGTTTAGGTTGACGAGGTGCTGGTTCCTCATTGAATTTTTCAGTGGTGGTGAGATAGCCACGGCTCTTGATTCCCGATTTTGATTTTAATAGTAAGTTAGTTTTTTTTTAAACTTGGACTCTTGTATTAATTGTCGATTTCTGATACTTGTCTTTAATATATTTTTCTAATTGATGATTAACTATCCGGAATGTGTCGGGGAAGTTATTAGGCCGGTTCTTAGATTCGGCCCCTTTCAAATTTTTATTTATACAAATAAAGGAGGTTAAGAACAAGCTTTTAATAGTTATTTTCATTACAAGGGCGGAAAGTGATATAGAAATAGATTTTCATTTGGTCCATATCTGGGATGATCCCATTTAGCTTTCAAAAAGCAACATTCGATTATCTTTATAAATAAAACTGTAATGACTTGATTTCGTCCTGAGTGTATAGTTGTTGTAAGAAACAATTGATCTAAAGAATTTCTTGCGCAAGGTTTACAAAGAACAAACTCTGTTCATTTTCTGTATCAATAACCACAAAAAACTTAACTTTAAATTATAATGCAATTGTCCAAATATATTCTACTCCTTTCCTTGGCTTAATAAAAAAAAGGTTTTTTTGCACTTTCGGGACTAAAGTGAGATTTTAGTCCCTCAAAACAGGGACTAAAGTACTTCATTATATCCCTAGGGATATAATGAAAAATAAATAATTGTTTCCATGACAACAAAAGTCTAAGAAATGTCAAATTTTATTACAAAAATTTGATTTTGATTTCCAATAAAAAATACTAACAAAGAACCTTCATTAACTTCTGCTTTTTTCTCGTGGCAACAAGTCATGAATATTTTACACTATTTTTCGTATAATTTTCTTGATTTTGAAGGCAAAATACTTATTTTTAAATTGGAATTTTCAGGCATTGCTTTTCTATAATGACGATTTGACTAATCTTGTTTATTGATGCAGTAACCATGGTAAATTAGCATAGCAGGCCATAATAAAAATGGTAATAGATATTTCCAAATCTTTAATTTTATTACTTTATGGCTTTAAACATTTCCGAAAGTGCAAAAAATATCGTATATACCTCGGGACTAAAGTGCTTTCTTTCGTCCCTCGAGTGGTTATTGCCCTCGGGACTTACGTCCCTCGGGCAATAAACTTCCACTCTCGGGACGAAATGACGCGCTTTAGCCCCTTGGTATATAATATACTATTAAATCTCGTTCGGGAGGCAGTTCGTATTTTTCCCCTTTCTTTGTAAATTTACAATCTTTCTTCGATAGACACAATCGAGAAACAATCAAGTTGCCCCCCATCTTCATCTAGCCAATCATAAGTCACGGAACCACATCACATCAACTACTGTGTTACTTAGAATGTGCTGTTTCGAAAAACTTGAACATTTTAAACGCTGTTTTCTGAACAACGGAAAATTTTTTTTAACGGGAATGACTGTCCCGTGAAGACTTAACCTTTCTTGATCTACCTATATGTGTTTCATTTCATTTTGTTGATTATACAACGAGTAGTAAGTCAGACTCTAAGCATCGGTTTTTGACCAAAAATGCATTATCAGAAAATTTTGTTCGATTTTCCAAATTTCTAGGTGTTACGGAGGTACAAAATTAAATTCTGAATCCAATGAGATATGTCCCATTTCGATATCTTTTATCGTTTTTGAGACATACGTGTGAATTTTTCCTCATTATCTCTTATGGGACATTGAATGTTACCATTCACTTCTTCACTTCGAGCAACAGCCTTAATGGCATATTGTTGAATACTTGTTATCATTTGATCAAATAATTCCAAAATTGCTAATAGAGATTTAAATTCAACATAAGATGAACAACAATAGTCAAATTCCTAACAAATACTGAGATTAAAGAGATTACAGATTACACTTTATTTGTTTGCTTTTCGTTATCAAATTTCACCATAAACAAGTAGCAATATTTTTAAAATATGAATCCATCTCAAATATGAGATAATATTTAACCAAAATTAATAAAATAAAAAACTCAAAATCAAAATTCCATATAATTAATTATAAAAATTTGAAAGTGGCCGAATCTAAAAATCGGCCTAATAACTTCCCCGACACAGTCCGGATAGTTAATCATGAATTAGAATAGTATATTAAAAACAAGTGTCAGAAGTCGACAATTAATGCACGAGTAAAAGTTAAAAAAAAACACTAATTTATTATAAAAATCAAAATTGGGAATCGAGAACCGTGGTTATCTCACAACCACCGAAAAATTCAATGAGGAACCAGCACCTCGTCAACCAAAACTCTGTTCACTAATCGGTAATTACACACACACCCTTTTCAGTTCAACCTTCTTATAAACTCGATTCACGATTCAATTGCGAAATTTTGACAGAACGAGAGAACTGTTATTTGAGCGCGGAGTAAAATGTAGTACGGTAGTCCCAACAAAAACATGGAAAAATTCAAATCATATGGATTGAATTGTCGAGGGAATATACATTTCTTCTTTGTGGAAAAATCAAAATTTATATTATTTTAAAACATTTATATATTAAAAGAGCACTAACCGAAACACAAAGTTCGCTCAAAAAACCGCTTGAAAACAAATATTCTGAGGTTATGTTTCAAAAATGACAGAAGAATGTAAACAAACGCATACGATTTTATGCTTCCAGTGATACCAACAGATGATATCATTCTGTCTCTATAAACTACCGTTATAAATTTTGCTACACTTTAAAAATTATGTTGGATAACCTTCTAAACTGTCATTTCAAAATTTCGCAATTGAATTTTCTATGGCAACCGATCCCTTATAGAAGGCGGCAAATTTGAATTGGTTGATTACACTATTTTGCCAATTTTGTGCCCTTATTTAAAAAAAGAAAAGAACATCGCACATGATGGGTATCGTTTCGGACGTAAAAGCACATGCCCTTTCGATTGGTGATATCAAATTAATATGTTATCTTGATTTTTTTTCAATCAACCCCCTCCCCCTTCCACCCCCGTGGTCCGGTTGGTACCAAAAACTAATCAACTTGAGCGGCCACCAAATAGTTTGTGCTGGCCAAATTTGAACTCAATCGGTTAAACGGTTTTTGAGTAATCGTTGGAGAAACGACAGACGCACACACACACACACACACACACACACACACACACACACACACACACACACACACACACACACACACACACACACACACACACACACACGGACATCATGCTAAAAACTTCAAAAACGTGTTCAGGGGACCTCAAAACGTAAAGATCTGGTGAAATCTCGAATTCGAAATTTTGGTCCGAAACTAATAACTTCCCTACCCTCTGGTCGGGGAAGTTAAAAATAATTAGGATAATACGTATTTCGGGTTTAAATACTCATCATCAGATCCTATATATGTATATGTTGAAATTATTAATTTGGTTTTAACATATTGTTTAAAATTTCTTACCAAAAATTAACAAAAAATATTAATTAGCTGTATAAATTAAATAATGTAAATAAAATAATAAATATTAAAAAGTAATAGATAAATTGAGAAAATAAAATGAAAATTCAAAATTCAAAGTTCAAATTTTTAAAAAATTTCAAAGTAAATTCTCATTTCATTTATTAATTCTGTATTACTTAATTTTTTAAAGGTTGTAATATAAAATTGTTCAATGTAATCAAGATTTATATTCTTATTTTGAATATACAAAATTGAAAATTTATCAAAATTATGATTGGATGTAATAACGTGTTTTGCAAAATTTGATTTATTTATATTCAAACCAGAAATACATTTTAAATGTTCTTTTTTTACGATTATTGAAATTTCTAATAGTTTTACCAATATAAAACATTCCACAAGTACAAGATAATTTATATATTACACATTTTTCTAAATTTGGTAAAATATCTTTTGTGAAGTTAAAATTTTGATGTTTAATGAAGGATTAAAAACAATATTAATATTAAAAGGTTTGAAATTTTTCTTTACAAATAACGAAATTATTCCTAAATATGGAATCGAATGAAAATTATTATTAAATTTTGAAATTTGTTCTAGAGTCGTAATTGAATGTAAAATAAATTTATGTTTAAATTTATTAAAGAGTTTATAAATTATAAATTTTGGAAATGTATTAATTTTAGCAATATTAAATATATAATTGATAAACTTTTTAATAAATTTAAACATTTATTTTACATTCAATTACGACTCTAGAACCAATTTTAAAATTAAAAAATAATTTTCATTCGATTCCATATTTAGGACCAATTTCATTATTTGTAAAGAAAATTTTCAAACTTTTTAATATTAACATTGTTTTTAATCCTTCATTAAACATCAAAATTTTAACTTCAAATAAAGATATTTTCCCAAATTTAGAAAAATGTGGAATATATAAATTATCTTGTACTTGTGGAGTGTTTTATATTGCTAAAACCATTAGAAATTTCAGTATTCGTAAAAAAGAACATTTAAGATGTATTTCTGGTTTGAATATAAATAAATCAAATTTTGCAAAACACGTTATTACATCCAATCATAATTTTGATAAATTTTTAATTTTGTATATTCAAAATAAGTATATAAATCTTGATTACATTGAACAATTTTATATTACAACCCTTAAAAAATCAAGTAATACAGAATTGATAAATGAAATGACAGAATTTACTTTCAAATTTTTTAAAAATTGGAAATTTGAATTTTGAATTTTTATTTTATTTTCTCAATTTATCTATTACTTTTTAATATTTTTACATTATTTAATTTATACAACTAATTAATATTTTTTTGTTAATTTTTGGTAAGAAATTTTAAACAATATGTTAAAACCAAATTAATAATTTCAACATATATACAGGGTGATTCATTAGCTCGTTGACAAACTTTGAGGATGGAATATAGATGGAATTTTAAGAAGAAAGTCTTATATAAACAATGTCCAAATTTTACTTCTTCATTAAGAAAATTCAAGCTCTTTAATGTAATTGAAGTTGCATTATTGATCATAGCGACTACGGAGATACCTACAGAATTATTGGATGTCAAAAATACGTGAATATAAATAGACTTCGTAATTGAATGTCAATATTCATACAAATGTCACTTTGACTTTGAAATATTAACGAAAATATCTCAAAAAACAATAGGTAAACCTTTATTCATTATGAACAAATTCATTATGTGTATAAAATTATAATAAATATTCGAAATACATTATGAAATTCGATTTATTAAAGATCAGTTATATCAACGATATAACAAAGTCAAAGTAACATTTTTATGAATATTAACAATTACGAAGCCTATCTAGATTGACTTATTTTTGACATCCAATAATTCTGCAGGTATTTTCACAGTCGCTATGATCAATAATGCAACTTTAATTACATTAAAGAGCTTGAATTTTCTTAATGAAGAAGTAAAATTTGGACATTGTTTATATAAGACATTCTTCTTAAAATTCCATCTACTTTCCAACCGCAAAGTTTGTCCATGAGCTAATGAATCACCCTGTATAGGATCTGGGTATTTAAACCCGAAATACGTATTATCCTAATTATTTTCATAATTATTTATATGGGATTTTGATTTTGAGTTTTTTTTTTATTAATTTTGGTTAACTAGTAGTAATTTAGCTATTAAATAAAAGAAATTCTCAAAATAAAAACTCATATAATAACTAATTAACAGTAAATAAGTAGGATTTATACCCATTTCGGCAAACATCCCATCATCAAATTCAAAAAATTAGATAAAAAAGATGAAAGTGATGGCAAGTAAAAGTTATTTTTAGTTGAATTAATCTGTTTAGTTGAATAAAGTTGTTCTGGTTGGTTATTATTGCATAGATCTTCATAACAAACGCGACAATTTATTAACTCTCCGACAGGATTTGAGAATTGTTCACAATAATTTGTTGAGCTATTCTCACTTGGTATCCAACAACGACGTTCTAACAGTATTATAACACCATCTGAAATATGTAACAATAAAATAAAAATAAATCATTGGCATTACTACAATGAACATTAACATTATACTTTGAAAACTTTTGATAGCCTCATAGCATTGAGCATCTGTTCCTTCACACTCCTCCCACGTACCAATTGGCATGATAACAGCACAAGGTGTAGTCAGGCCACCTTGACAACTGTAGCAACGAAATGCCACATATCCTAAAAAATATCAATTTATTAGTAAACCTATTGATTACAGTAAGAAGATTACCGGAAAAGTTAATCACAATGACTATTAAAAAAGTTTGAAGCAGCATGTTGATCAAGTATTGTCTCTTCAACAATTTTTTTAAATATACTCTTCTGATTTGCCTTATCATTATTTATATACTAATTGGGAAATACTGCTAATTCATAAATAATTAAAAACTGATTGTTAATTCTGTAAGGTTGGAGAAAAATCGTAAACATGTTTATTTTTTTACTTTGTTTTTAAAATAGTAGTATGACGAAAACAGCGGTTACATAGCAAAAGTTACTAGAAAAAAACACTATATTATTTTGGCTATAAATTTAAATATTTATAATTCGTTTTATTTTAAATCCTGAATGGGACTACGTTCTTACAGTTTCTACCAAAACAACAAAATTCAATGTCTTCTAGACATTAGTTTTGAGTTGTGTAAATTTATTTGTAAAATCAATCGAAAGCTAACATTGGATGTGCAAAATTCAAATCACTCCTCCTTGTTTAAAAATAGAGTATATGTAGCTAGTGATAACTATTATACAGAGTGAGCCAAGTGGTTGGCCTATTAGACGTTTAAAGAGTTCTAATTGATGAAAGTTTCTGAAATTTGGTACACACCCATTTTTCTGCCTGAACTACATTTGGAAAATATTTTCGTTATTCTATCACCCCTTGGTGTACGGGGTAGTGCACCCTACTTTCTTATTTTAAATGGAATGGTATATTTTTTATTCCATTTTTAGATTCTATGATAAAAATGAAATGGACTTTGATAACATGACATATGGTCTAGCGTTAATAGTTTTTCAGGAATTTCGACTTTTTCTGAAAATTTTGATTTTATAGTGTTTGGTTAAAAAATTCATATATTTGAAGATATCGTTGATAGATAATCCAAATTTAGAACTCGAATAGTTTAAACTATGTACTTTACGCTAGATTTTACAGAAATGAATAATCTTTCAGCATTTAGTCGAAATAAATTTTTCTTTCAGCCAATTTGCAAAACGCAATATCTTTCTTATTTTAAATGGAATGGTATATTTTTCTTTACATGGTTAGAAAGAGAAAAAAAATCTGCATCGAACTGTATTAGCATTCCCTATACCTATCGCTGATAGTTTTTCAGTTATTTAAGATTTTCGATTTTCAATAGTTTTCTCTCCAGTCTGAAACTGACTAGTATCTAGTTGTCTATGACTTAAAATTCGCCTATAAAGAAATGCATAGGAGGCTTAGCAAAATTACATTAACTGTCACATTTGAGGTTAAATATGATTATTTTCGATGTTTTTTCAGCGATTTCAGCTAATTTTACATGAAAAGAAAATCCAATTAATTTTAATTTAATTATTTGTCAACTTCTTCTATGATTTTTCAAATAAAAAATATAAAAATAATTAATTATTTAGATGTTAATTGTAACAGAAGGTTGTTTCTCCAAGACTACTATGTTTTAGTATTTCGTTTCAGGCGGTGAATTATTAGAAATCGAAAATCTTGAATAACTGAAAAATTATCAAGAATAGGTATAGAGAATGCTAATATGATTCGATGCAGAATTATTTTCTCTATCTAAACGTGGAAAGAAAAATATACCATTCCATTTAAAATAATAAAGTTATTGGGTTTTGAAAATTGGCTGAAAGAAAAATTCATTTCGACTAAATGCTGAAAGATAATTCATTTCTGTAAAATCTAGCGTAAAGTACATAGTTTAAACTATTCGAGTTCTAAATTTGGATTATCTATCAACGATATCTTCAAATATATGAATTTTTTAACCAAACACTATAAAATCAAAATTTTCAGAAAAAGTCGAAATTCCTGAAAAACTATTAACGCTAGATCATATGTCATGTTATCAAAGTCCATTTCATTTTTATCGTAGAATCTAAATATGCAATAAAAAATATACCATTCTATTTAAAATAAGAAAGTAGGGTGCACTACCCCTTACACCGGGGGTTAATAGAATAACGAAAATATTTTCCAGGTGTAGTTCAGGTGGAAAAACGGGTGCATACCAAGTTTCAGAAACTTTCATCAATTAGAACTCTTTAAACGTCTAATAGGCCAACCACTTGGCTCACTCTGTATAGTTATATACAACAGTAAATCAATTTTCAGTCAATTTTTCCACTATAAAAAACTTAAAAGCTAAGTTTGTGAGGTGCTACTTTCATATCAGTACACAGGATGTCTCATAAGTATCCCACATAATCTCAAGGGTAGATAGGGGATGATATCTTAAGACGAAAAGCTTTATACTATTTTTTCACCTGACCTACAAATAATTAAAAATTAATTAAAATATGTAGCCAATCAGATACGCACTAGAGCGTAAACAGGGAAGCATTGAAAAAGATAGGAGAAAAGGCAGAACAAAGTAGAAGATAGAAAAAGCAGAAATTTGGACAAAAGGAGATAAAAAATATAAATAATTGATAGGAGATTAGGAGACTTGAAATCGAAGAGAAAGAAAATGTCAACATAAAGGCGAAAGACAAAAAAGAAAGAGCAACTCACAGAAAAGTAAGAAAGACAAAACAGAATAGAGAAAAAAGTTAGAGAATAAAGAATTAAGTAGAAAATAGTATATTACAATATACTATTTCATTTAAATGATTGTATGTAAATGTTGATAACAATAGATTAATCTATTTAAAGAATTCAATAAAACTAACAACACATTAAAACTAATTAAATATAAATAATTTCTATAACTAATAAGCAATTCCCAATTCACATTAGAACAATTTACGACTACTTCACTTTCTTAAAAAGTAGAAAGGATGAAACAATCCAGAGTGCAATTGTGTTCGAATTTCAGAGAATTTTCTTTGAATTTCGTTAATCATTTAAGTTTAATACCAACTTATTGTACGAATGGTAATTGTTTAATTTATCCCAAACGTGATAAAATTCGTGCTGTATTAATATTTACAATATTTTTAATTTTTCAATTCATTTCAATGTTTTACAAATTTGCAATAGCAAAGGAAACGATGATTATACCGTGTTTTTCACCTTAATGTTCCCAGTTCTTATGGCAGCCCCTATTAATTGCCGGGCGATTTGAAAAATATTTTGAGGATTTGTAGGGTAGTCCCCAGGGAACATTTTACCAAAATTTGAGCCTTGTCACTCATTGGGAAATTGGTGAAAAAACCGCTTTAATCGGAAAATGTTGCGATCAACCTCTTTGTAAATTTGACATTAAATGATCTACAGTGATATGACGATCCGTGGAAAACAGATTTTTTTCGTTTTTCGTTGCAAAATCCTGGAAAAACCGAAAAAAAATTGTTTTCCAAGATCGATCATGAATGAAAAGTTCATTGGCCACTATCAGCTGTTTACTACTATTTTACTCTTGAATAGTGTAAGAGTCTTTATCGCTTGTATTTGTTTATTTTTTCAACTGCTTGACACTTAATATGTTTGATAACAATAATTAGAACTGGGGAAAAAATGAAAGACGCCCATCATCTTTGAAATGAGGCAGAAAATAAAAATAACAGTAATAAAAATATCAAGTAATTCAAAAAATAAACAAACACAAGTGATAAACAATCTTACACTATTTAAGAGTAGAACAGTAGTATACAACTGATAGTGGCTAATGAACTTTTCATTCATGATCGATCTCGGAAAACCAATTTTTAAGTTTTTTCAGGATTTTGCGAAGAAAAATGTGAAAAAACTATTTTCCACGGATGATCATATCACTGTAGATCATTTAATGTCAAATTTACAAAGAGGTTGATCGCAACATTTTCCGATTAAAGCGGTTTTTCACCAATTTCCCAATGAGTGACAAGGCTCAAATTTTGGTAAAATGTTCCCTGGGGACTACCCTACAAATCCTCAAAATATTTTTCAAATCGCCCGGCAATTAATATGGGCTGCCATAAGAACTGGGAACATTAAGGTGAAAAACACGGTATACAAGATGAGCCAAGTGGTTGGCCTATTAGACGTTTAAAGAGTACTAATTGATGAAAGTTTCTGAAATTTGGTATGCACCCGTTTTTCCACCTGAACTACATCTGGAAAATATTTTCGTTGTTCTATCAACCCCCGGTGTATGGGGTAGTGCACCCTACTTTCTTATTTTAAATAGAATGGTATATTTTTTATTCCATATTTAGATTCTATGATAAAAATGAAATGGACTTTGATAATATGACCTATGGTCTAGCCTTAATAGTTTTTCCGGAATTTTGACTTTTTCTGAGAATTTCGATTTTGTAGTGTTTGATTGAAAAATTCATATGTTTGAAAATATTGTTGATAAATCATCCAAATTTGGAACTCAATTAGTTTAAACTATGTACTTTTCGCCAGATTTTCCAGAAATGAATTATCTTTCAGCATTTAGCTGAAATGATTTTTTTTTCAGCCAATTTTCAAAACCCAATAGCTTTCTTATTTTAAATGGAACGGTATATTATTCTTTACACGGTTGGATAGAGAGAAAAATTCCCTATATCTATCGCTAATCGTTTTTCAGTTATTTAAGATTTTCGATTTTCACTAGTTTTCTCCCCAGCCTAAAACTGGCTAGTATCTAGTTGTCTATGACTTAATAATTCGCCTATAAAGAAAAGTATAGGAGGCTTTGCAAGATGACACTTGATTTTATCGTAAATCAAAACATATTTAACGTTAACGTTAATAAAAAATAAACTAAACTTAAACTAATGCAAGAGAACAACAACAACAATTATTCAAATGCTGATTTATTAAATTTATTTCTAATACATGGAGAGTGTAGTAAAATTTTAGAAAGAACATGTAGAGTATTTAATGAAAGATATCCACATTTACCACCAATGACAAGAAAGAAATTTAAAAGAATTGAAAATACATTTTTAAAAACAGGAGGTGTTAGTACAATTGGTGATAAAACAAGCCATGTTTCTGGTGATGAAGACAACAATATTACAGTCTTAGCGTATTTTGAAGCGTATCCACAGGCTTCAATAAGAATAGCCGAACAAGATTTGGGGCAATCGTATTCAACAATAAGAAGGATTTTACAACATCATCAAATGCATGACTACAAGTTTCAGTTAGTGCAAGAACTACGAGATGGTGATGCTGAGAAACGTATTCAATTCTGTGAATTTCTTCTAATAAAAGTACAAGAAGATCCAACATTTTTGAGTAGAATAATTTGGACGGACGAATCTAAATTCACAAAGCATGGAATTTTTAATAGAAAAAATTCTCATACTTGGGCAAAGGAAAACCCACATGCGAGGAAAGACAGACATTTTCAAACACATTTTTCCTTCAACGTATTTGCCTTAATGATGGATGACAAAATTTCTTATATGATCTATGAAGAAAATTTGAATGGAGAAAATTATATTCAAATATTGCGAAATTGCTTGACTGACTCTATTTCCACTAATTCAACAAATGGATGAGGTGCCTCCACACTCAACACTTTGAGCCGATCAAGATTTAACAAGAACGTTTGAAGACAGTAAAACCTGCAATATGAAGAAAAAAAAAACAAAAATTGCACATAAAATTTAAATAAAATTGAAAATAAATACCAACTATTCAAAATGCCTTCCATTTACTTCCAAACATTTTATCATTCTCGATTCTACTTCTCTGGTAGTTACTTTTCGCAAAAGACCTACACCGATGTCACGGAAGGCAGATTCAATTCTGCCCCGCAATTCTTCTTTAGTCCTGATGTTAGTACTGTAGGTCTTTTGCTTAATGTAACCCCAGAGAAAAAAAATCCATGGGCGTGAGATCCGGTGACCTCGGAGGCCACCGCCAAGGGCCATTTCGTCCAAACCATCTGTCTTCAAACATTCTTGTTAATTCTTGACCGACCGCAAATGTTGAATGTGCAGGCGCTCCATCCATTTGATACCAATAAGGTGTATCATTAGGTACGGTTGTTAAAAATGCAGTCAAGCAATTTCGCAATATTTGAATATAATTTTCTCCATTCAAATTTTCTTCATAGATCATATAAGAAATTTTGTCATCCATCATTAAGGCAAATACGTTGAAGGAAAAATGTGTTTGAAAATGTCTGTCTTTCCTCGCATGTGGGTTTTCCTTTGCCCAAGTATGAGAATTTTTTCTATTAAAAATTCCATGCTTTGTGAATTTAGATTCGTCCGTCCAAATTATTCTACTCAAAAATGTTGGATCTTCTTGTACTTTTATTAGAAGAAATTCACAGAATTGAATACGTTTCTCAGCATCACCATCTCGTAGTTCTTGCACTAACTGAAACTTGTAGTCATGCATTTGATGATGTTGTAAAATCCTTCTTATTGTTGAATACGATTGCCCCAAATCTTGTTCGGCTATTCTTATTGAAGCCTGTGGATACGCTTCAAAATACACTAAGACTGTAATATTGTTGTCTTCATCACCAGAAACATGGCTTGTTTTATCACCAATTGTACTAACACCTCCTGTTTTTAAAAATGTATTTTCAATTCTTTTAAATTTCTTTCTTGTCATTGGTGGTAAATGTGGATATCTTTCATTAAATACTCTACATGTTCTTTCTAAAATTTTACTACACTCTCCATGTATTAGAAATAAATTTAATAAATCAGCATTTGAATAATTGTTGTTGTTGTTCTCTTGCATTAGTTTAAGTTTAGTTTATTTTTTATTAACGTTAACGTTAAATATGTTTTGATTTACGATAAAATCAAGTGTCATCTTGCAAAGCCTCCTATACTTTTCTTTATAGGCGAATTATTAAGTCATAGACAACTAGATACTAGCCAGTTTTAGGCTGGGGAGAAAACTAGTGAAAATCGAAAATCTTAAATAACTGAAAAACGATTAGCGATAGATATAGGGAATTTTTCTCTCTATCCAACCGTGTAAAGAATAATATACCGTTCCATTTAAAATAAGAAAGCTATTGGGTTTTGAAAATTGGCTGAAAAAAAAATCATTTCAGCTAAATGCTGAAAGATAATTCATTTCTGGAAAATCTGGCGAAAAGTACATAGTTTAAACTAATTGAGTTCCAAATTTGGATGATTTATCAACAATATTTTCAAACATATGAATTTTTCAATCAAACACTACAAAATCGAAATTCTCAGAAAAAGTCAAAATTCCGGAAAAACTATTAAGGCTAGACCATAGGTCATATTATCAAAGTCCATTTCATTTTTATCATAGAATCTAAATATGGAATAAAAAATATACCATTCTATTTAAAATAAGAAAGTAGGGTGCACTACCCCATACACCGGGGGTTGATAGAACAACGAAAATATTTTCCAGATGTAGTTCAGGTGGAAAAACGGGTGCATACCAAATTTCAGAAACTTTCATCAATTAGTACTCTTTAAACGTTTAATAGACCAACCACTTGGCTCACCCTGTATATTTTGGATATTCCAAGACAGATATTAGTCGTTTTAATTGTTTATTAATTATTTATAAAAAATAATTTCGAAAATCAACAATCCTGGTTGAAATTATTTAATAATCTTAACAAAATTGATAATCTTATCAATAATAATAATAAGAAAGATAAATATGAGTTAATTAAATATGTGATTTGGTTTTTCACCAATAATGCAATGCATATTTATGTATTCAGAAATTGGTTTCAAATTGTGAAATTTAAAGTGTTTTCTATGTTATGTTATGAAATTTGTTTTTACCTTCATTTAATCTTTCAAATGATATCAATTATTTTATTAAATGTTTTTTAATCGAAATTCATCTATTTGATTCAAATGTTTAAAAGCAATAGAAATGATACAAGAGATATTCAATTGGATTTATTAATTATTCGATTGAATACAATTACAAAACTTCTAATAAAAAGTATAACCAGCTTCAATAGAATTTTCGGATGGTTATTGTTATTTGGTTTTGCCGAATTCATTGTGAATGCTCTACACTTTCTAGATCATATCGTTGAGGATTTTAGCTTAGACAGATACGATAAACGTTTACAAATTTCAATATTGATCGCCAATATATTTTTAGCAATTTCAGAACTTGTAAGTTGATTTTAATTTGAAATACTTGTTAATTCTTATTATTATTAAATTTTAGATACCAATTATTATTACTGTTATCAAATGTGATACAGTTATGGAGACGTATGAACATTTCTGTGTAACATTTTACGATTCTCTTTATAATAATCCAATAATTAATAGAAAGATTGAATACAAAAATTTTGGAGAATATTTAAAATATAGTTCTGTTAAAATTACAGCTGCTAATTTTTTTATAATTGATAAAAGTGTGCTATTGTCAATTTTAACAACAATTACAACTTATTTTATTGTCGATTTACAGTTTATATTCAAATAATTATTCATTTAATATTTACCTAATTAAAAATTGTATTGATCAATTTCCAATATTGTATTTGTGAATTATCAATGTTAAATAAATCTTTAGGGATTACAAGTAATTGTTTATCATTATTGAAATGGTAAACATGTGGTAGATGCCTCAAATGTTAACTAGGGGAAAAAAATAAGACTATTCGATAAACGATTTCTCTTTGATTTTTCACTCAAAACTTAAGTTTTTGGGCTCGTTTTAAAGAGCATTTCAAGCTGCATAAGACTCTATATCTTTTGAAACATGTCATGCAAATTTTGAGTTTTAAATGAGAATCTAGAAGCACGTTTTTTCCTTATTTTCTCTCATAATTCTGTCAATCTTAATTTGTGTGGAATGAGTATGTATAGTCCATCGATAGCAAATTGAAAGAGCTTTCCAAATATGCAAGAAATTTCGCAATTGATGAAGTAGTTTTTCTGAAAATTGAAAAAACCAGTAAAACGAGAAAGAGAGAATTCAAGTGCATTTCAGAAGATAGAGAGTTGCATGCCACATTTTTTGAAAACTAACATATAGGCCCAGATGCTAAGCGGAAAGAAAAATCTCAGTTTCGGAAATTCTAGGAATTGTTCTATAATTGTAGGAAAATTAGAAAGCAATTTTCACCTGTTAAACATAATTGTTTTTGCATCAATTTTTTTCAGCTTGTATGTACGCAATGCTTTGTAGTTTAAAATTGTGCTTTTGTTGTTAAAAAATTTGATTCAATTTCCTGGAAAAAATGCGTGGCATACAACCTTACTAATTCAGAACTCTCGGAGAGATGGCGTCACTCATTAGTTGGAATTAAGGTCACTATATGTATAAAGTACCGCAATTCAATGTTCAAATGTGTTAGAGAGAGAAGTACATTTTCTAGACACAACATGGCTGCCTGGCAGAAGGTGACCTTCATTTAACAGAAAACAATAGATGACAACCAATAAATGAGCCTGGTCATCAAAATTTTTAGCGCGGCAAATTTAAAAATTTAAATTTTAAGTATTTAATGTTGCCTACTCCCACCAATCCGACTGGCAGGAGCCTGCCTTGTTTAATTCTGTTTGAAGTTGGCGTCAAATTTCAGACACAAAATGGATGCCAATTGCGGTACTTTATACATATAGTGACTTTAGTTGGGATTACAGTCACGGGGACAAGGTAGTTGTCAACATTTTAACCGGCGAAAATGTGAGTCTGTAACGTGCGATTTCTCGTTCGTCCTTGAAGCTATAACAACCGCAAATAGATTTTTGAAAAGGGCATTTCTTATAGCCACTCTTGGTTCTTTCCGTTTTTTAAAATGTTGACGAAAATTTGAATTACAGACGAAAATCTAACATGTTTTTATCGTATTTTTGTACAATTCGTACAATTTGTACAATTTTGTACAATTGTCAAATCGAAATGTGTGTCGCTTTGGATTGAGTATCGATGATTCCACAAACTTTCGATTAGGCAAACCCGCACTGTTTAGGTGTAACGCGGGCAATCTTTGTAAAACAACGACGCTGGATTTCCACTCAATTTTCTTTGCAAAATCAACATTTTTAACTACAATAATGCATCAATCGGAAATAGGATAAAATTATCTACATAACCGTATGTATTTCAAAGCAAAATAATTAATTTTAATAAGTGAAAACAATGCCAGAAAAACCAGTTGGTTGTTCCGCAATAACTCAGGTAATTTTCAAAATTTCAAAAAAAAGGGCTTCATTTTGCTCTCCGCCTTTGTATTAGCTTTCGAATGAGGGGTTGATCAATGCTGTAAGATAAAAACTGTGGAAAAAAACTTGTTGTAGCCTTCAGAAGTTTCTTAATTTTCCAGAAAACTAATGGTGGAATCGGAAAATTTCTTAAATATTTGAAAAGTATTTTTTATTTGCTATCTAACGGTACAAGAATTTTTGCAAAATGATCACAATTGGTCAAGATATAAGAGAAAATATAAGAAATTGTACAAAAATACGATAAAAACATGTTGTTAGATTTTCGTCTGTAATTCAAATTTTCGTCAACATTTTGAAAAACGGAAAAAACCAAGAGTGGCTATAAGAAATTATTAGTTTTAATAGTTTGGGTTTCTAGCAATCGCTATTCGGCTGTTCGTCGTTGCTATAACGAGAATAATAATTTTTTAAATAAAGTTGTTAAAAATCAATAAAATATAACCGTCTGCATATTTTAATACAATTGTTAAAATCAGACGTGTTACAGTGGCACCCAACGTTAGGCCCGAAAATCGCAAGTGAAAACGTTTTTCGTAAGGTTTTAGTTGTATTTATCGTGCAAGTTATAGAGTTTCTTGTTCGCTCATTCGGTTTTCGAAAACCAGAATCGGGTTGAATTTTGATTCTCGCGAGACTCACTGAAACCAGTGCTGTGTTGCTTAATTCATAATCGACAATTTACCGTGACGAACTTGTCCGTGATCTTCCACCAGTGGAAAGTGCGAAAAATAACCGTTTTTGCTGAAGTGTTGCGTTGTCCTGAAAACTCATGTCAGACGAGGAGAACACTAAAACGTACAATTTACGTCCGCGTCCTGGAGAAGGACGGTCATCACCGACGAACATGTCGTAACAACAAAATATTGTTCTTACGAACGAACAATTTCAAACTCTCCTGTATAGTTTGCGTGCTCCACCATCTTCACCATCACCAGAACAAATATCATCGCTTCCTACAGTCGTTCTATGTGGAAGTTTTGCAACATGTAAATCGAGATTCTCTGGTGAAAAAAATGATGATGTTGAAGCATTTATTGATGCAATTCAAATATTCAAGGATTGTGTAAACATTTCTGATGAAAATGCTTTAAAGGGACTGCCTATGTTGTTAGATGGTTTTGCTGTTACGTGATACAAAGGGTCCAAATCATTAATTCTTACGTGGAATGACGCTGTGTCCGATCTGAGAAATGCTTTTGGTCGTAAGTTGCCACCCTACCGAGTTTGTCGTGAACTGTTTTCAAGAGAACAAAGAGATAATGATCCTACCGACATGTTTGTCAGTAATGCACGTGCCTTGTTCGCACAGCTGCCAGCTGATCCTCCATTAGCTGAGAAACACAAACTTCATATGGTGTATGGATTGCTTTCTCAACGTATTCGAAGACAACTACCGTTCGAGCAGATCATCAACTTTAACGATCTTCTTGAGAAAGCCAGGTCAATTGAAGCTAACTTTCAAGAAGTAACACAGTCTAAATCGCTTAACATTGACAAATCTGTGCGTCTCAAGTGTTCCTTCTGTCAAAATTACGGTCACACCCAAGCAGATTGTCGAAAATTCGCGCGTGTGGAGAAATCGTTGACAACAAAACCTGATGAAATAAAGAAGAGAGAAGGTAGTTCAGCTGCTGCACATCCTGTCCGATGTTTTGGATGTCATCAACTGGGACACGTTCGATCCAGTTGCCCTAATAGGCCGTCTACACCATCCCCATCTTCCCATGCTGTTCATTCGGTTGACACTGCAGTCGTGGAAGTTTTAGCTGTCACCCTCCCTTGCAGTAAGATCTCTCGACCACTGATAGCTATTGATGTCGCAGGTATCCATGGTACGCCTACGTCGACTCTGGTGCTCGCTGCTCAATCGCTGGTGAGAAGCTATACAACCATTTTAAGAAGGTTGCCCTTCGACTATCACACAAGTCTGCATCGTTCTCGCTGATGGTGTGCCTAATTTAGTCGAATTTGAAATTTTCGAAGTAGATGTTGATCCTTATGGACGTATCGTTCCAACCACATTCGTCGCTGTGCCGTCCTACGCAGACAACAAGACGCTGTTAGGCATCGACTTCATAACCAATGCTAACATGGTTCTAGATATTGCTCGAATGAAATGGAAATTTGCAGACGACAGTGATGACAATTATTATCCTTTCCATCACGAACCAGAAGTTAAAGAACGAGTGGTATCAATCGATTCCGTAGATATTTCACTCAGAGAAGATGAAGGAACTCATCTAAATCCGGAAGAAAGGCAACAACTTTCTCAGCTGTTAACAGAAAATTCCGATGTTTTTCAACCAAATAAAGATCCTACTCCGTATGCTGGACATGCTATCAAGCTGACCGATAATACTCCAATCGCAACACCTCCTTACCGCATGTCGATTTCAAGAAAAACCGCTTTGAAAACAGAAATTCAGAAAATGCTTAACGAAAATATAATTGAAGAGTGTGACTCAACGTATGCTTCTCCAGTTGTCATGATTCCCAAGAAGAATGGAGAATGGAGAGTCTGTGTTGACTTCCGTCGTCTGAATAGTATCACTGTACCAGACAAGTATCCACTACCCAGAATTGATGACATCTTGCACACAATGAAACGAAGTTTTTAGATGTCAACTCTTGATCTCAAGAGTGGGTTTGGCAGGTACCTGTGCGTGAGAATGATCGCGATAAAACTGTATTTATAACTTTCTTCGGACTATACCGCTTCTTACGGACGCCTTTCGGTTTACGAAACTCTCCCGCAACGTTCCAACGTTTGATAGATAAGTTTAGATCCGCTTTACCTGACGTTTTTCTTATGGCCTACATGAACGATATAATTTTGATATCAAAAGATTTTAGTACGCATCTCCGCGATTTACAGAAGACTTTTGAACGGTTGAGACAATTCAAACGTAGTGCGAACCGTAATAAATGTGTATTCGTTCGAACCACCATGAAATTTTTAGGTCATGTTCTAACCCGTAATGGAATCTCTGTTGACTCAGACAAAGTGTCCCCTATTACATGTATGTCAGCACCCACTAATGTGAAGCAGTTGTTAGCATTTTTGCAAACATGTAGCTGGTTCAAAAGATTCATCCCTTCGTTTGCCCAAATTGTCCGTGCTCTGTCAGATCTAACAAAGAAAAGAGCTGTTTGGAAATGGGGAGACTCGCAAGAAGAAGCATACAAAACACTGAAGCAGTTACTAACTACGGCACTAGTTCTAAGACAAGCTGATCCGTCATTGCCGCATATCCTAAAAACAGATGCAAGTTCATATGCAATTGGGGCATGTCTTCTCCAGGGGGAGGGCCCTGAAGAAAGGCCTGTAGAGTATGCAAGCCGTCTGTTAAGCCCCTTCAAACGCAACTATAATACAAAAGAAAGAGAGGCTTCTGCTATAGTTTTCGGAGTCCAGAAGTTTAGTGGATATTTAGAAGATTCCAAAGTACGAGTTGCTTCTGACCATCAACCTTTGAAGTGGCTTATGACCCTTCGATCATCCAGTGGAAGATTGGCTCGATGGGCACTACTTATCCAAGGCTACGATCTGGTTATTGATTATATACCCGGAAGAAGTAACGTGGTGGCTGATACTTTATCACGCCCTCCTATCACTAATGAACATATCGCTGTTAATCATGAGGTATACCTGACCGAAATCACTTTGCCTACTGTTTCAGCAAAAGACCTTCGAGATCAACAGCTTGCTGATGCTCACTTGTCAGAAATCATTAATTTTCTGGAAGATGCTGAGTCGCCTAACATAGATCATTGGTCTAGTCGAGGTTATATAATGGCTCATGGAGTTGTCTATCGCTATTCTCCTGACAGCGAGTCAGAAGATCCTCAACTAGCAGTAGCCTCTTCTGAAGTTCCTGAGTTGTTGAAAGAATATCATGATTCACCAAGAGCTGGTCATCCAGGAGTCGAAAGAACTCTCAAGAATTTGTTGCTACATTATTACTGGTCTATCATGAGACGAGATGTTCGAAAGTATGTTCAGCAATGCGCAGATTGTCAGCGTTATAAGTGTAGTAACTTCAAACCTGATGTACCCTTAAGCAAGTACCATGTATCTGCTTTGTGTCCATTTTTGGAAAGCAGTACGGACAAAGGACAACCGCCTGCACCTGTTTTTCCCATTACAAAACGTGGTGATTCCAAGAAGAATAACTGTACAGAACTACCTGCAGTGTCAAGTCAACACGCTGTGGAGAACGAAAGAAGTCGCCGTTCCCAGAGGCACCCTCGTCGTTGCACCGCCTCCTATTGTAAATAATTTGTGGAATCCTAGCCAGGATGGCTATCGGATTCTAAGGAGGAGATTTGTAACAGTCTCTTCTTTAATAGTTTAAATGTTGGCAATATGTATTAGTTTCAATAGTTTGGGTTTCTAGCAATCGCTATTCGGTTGTTCGCCGTTACTATAACGAGAATAATAATTTTTTAAATAAAGTTGTTAAAAATCAATAAAATATAACCGTCTGAATATTTTAATACAATTGTTAAAATCAGACGTGTTACAGTACAGTTTTAAACTTATTGTTAGACAACTGAACCAGGGCTCGTTTGAAAGCTAATGAATAGCAGATTATTTGGAGAATAGTTTGAGATTGAAATTTGGAAAATTTACTGCGAATTTATTGTGGGGAAACGTGATGAATTTTCACCTATTATTTTTATCTGTTAAAATTAATTATTTTTATATAAAGTGTATTACAATTTATAGATTATTTCATTACCTTTCCGACGGTATCATTGTTACTGGAAAAAAATTGAAAATCTTTTGAAAAATTAACGATAAACAAAACTATGCTTATCGTGTGAAAAGCCGAAAGTGATAGTTCGATAGCAACTCGCCAGAGTATACTATTATCTACAAAAATGAGTTTCGTCCAGTAGCGCATAGATGTCAGCAGGTGTCTTTCTGCAATGTTGTCAAATTATTTTTTCTGCCTGAGGCCTCACCTTTGTCATCTTATTTTTGCATAGATAAATGGAGAAAAAAACAATAAATTGGTTGTAAATAACGAACTTTAACAATTAACAAAAAAAAATGTCGCTATTTTAATTGGAATGTTAAAAAAAGAAAATTGTAATTTTTTTTACAAAAAAATAAACATTTTTAGCAAATTGGCAACTAATTTTTTTGTTAATTGTTAAAGTTAATTATATACAACGAGTTTATTGTTTTTTTTTTCTCCAATTATCTATGCAATAATAAGACGACAAAGGTCTGGCCTCAGGAACAAAAACAAATTAGGCAACATTGCAGAAAGACGAGATGACAAACTATAGAGCCCCCTTTCCGCCAATAAATATAACTCATTTTTCTGGTTTGGAGACTTGTTATTCAACTAGTTTTTCACACGATAAACATAGTTTTGTGTGTCACTGATTTTTCAGAAGATTTTCACGATTTGGCAGCAACAATGGTACCGTTGGAAAGGTAATGAAATAATCTATAAATTGTAATACACTTTATACAAACATTATTAATTTTAACAGATAAAAATAATAGATGAAAATTCCCCACATTTCCCCACTATAAATTTCCAGTAAATTTTCCGAATTTCAATCTCAAACTATTCTCTAAATAATCTGCTATTCATTAGCTTTCAAACGAGTCCTGATTCAGTCGTCTAAGTTTAAAACTGTAGTTTAAAACTGTACGTAAAAAAATTTGAAAGTGGCCGAATTTAAAAATTGACCTAATAACTTCCCCGACACAGTCCGGATAGTTAATCATGAATTAGAATAGTATATTAAAAACAAGTGTCAGAAGTCGACAATTAATGCACGAGTAAAAGTTAAAAAAAAACACTAATTTATTACAAAAATCAAAATTGGGAATCAACATCGCACATGATGAGTATTGTTTCGAACTTATAAGCGCATGCCCTTTCGATTGGTGATATCAAATTAATATGTTATCTTGAATTTTTTTCAATCAACCCCCTCCCCCTTCCACCCCCGTGGTCCGATTGGTACCAAAAACTAATCAACTCGAGCGGACACCAAATAGTTTGTGCTGGCCAAATTTGAACTCAATCGGTTAAACCGTTTTTGAGTAATTGTTGGAGAAACGACAGACGCACGTACACACACACACACGGACATCATGTTAAAAACTTCAAAAACGTGTTCAGGGGACCTCAAAACGTAAAGATCTGGTGAAATCTCGAATTCGAAATTTTGGTCCGAAACTAATAACTTCCCTACCCTCTGGTCGGGGAAGTTAAAAAATGCTAAAAAACATGCTTCTATATTTCTTTCTGTTACTGTAAGTTACATCCGAATTTCAAAAAATCAGATATGTACTTCCCTACTCCTTGAAATGCTCTTTCAAATGCCGTTTAGAACATTAAAATCCGTTGGAAAATAAATTTCTAGGGTTGTTTTGAAAAGTCTTGTCTGTGTGACACGGGCCTTTAATATACACCGTGTCCCATAAGTATCGCACATACTCTTAAGGGTGGATGGGGGATGTTATTCTGAGAGGAAAAGTCTTATACAATTTTTTCACCAGACCCAAAGATAATTAGATATTAATTAAGTTAAGTAGCCAATCGGATGCGCGCTATGACGATAAAAAATGGAGGGAGGAGTCTTGGTCTAACGATAATGGTAAAGCTGAGATATGGCGGTTGAGAGTAAAGGTACTCTCACATCGCAATATTTGTCGTTATTCTTCGGTATATCCTATCGTTGATTTTTCAATCGTATTTTCTTGTTATTTTAATGACTATTAGAATAATAAACAGAAAATTGTAAACAGATGGTATATTCTATCAATTATTAACTTTCATAAAAATGCCCAGTTCACAAAATAAATCATATTATTTAAAATAAATCAGAGCTCTTTTTGGCTGAAATAAACAGGAAAAGAATTTAAAACAATTATTTAATTTTAAAACAATTCTTATTGAACAATTACTTCGAATACATATTTGTCCTTCATTTAATAGCACATATTCCTATGTGCGATACTTATGAGACACGGTGTATACAGTAACGCAAGGTCCGCCATTTTAGGGTTAAAATTTACGTGGGGCATTTGAAATTTATTTGGGATCACCACACTCCACGTGTCTCTACAGTCCGATTCAGTAAAGTATGGACAGTAAGCTAGAAAGTCTAATAACTCTTCTATTTTTTAATCGAATGAAAAAATTTATACAAGAATTCGAAGGGGAACACCTAAGCTTTCTATTGGAATTGGAAAAACCCTCCTACGATATTTGCAAATCGGAAAAATTGACGTGAACTTTTGAGAATTACGCAATATTGCATAGAAAATTCCTAACTTTTGAAAACTCGAAGTTGACTAGATACGAAAATAATATGACCATTTTGAAAAATTAATTTCTCTTCGCAAAAAAAGGTTTAAAATATTGTGAATATTCGAAGGGATGATTGAACTGTTTCAAAAATCCAGGTCAGGGAATCCCTTAGCCCACCAGCAATAACTTTGTAAAGGAAGAAAAGACAAAATTTGAAGAGCAGTACAGATGTCGATGGTTAACTTTTGAAGGAAAGCACAAGTTGAAAAGAAATAAATAAAACACAAAACGGAGATAAAAAAGGTAACACAGAAACAGATGTTTAGTGTATCGAATTGACCAAAATGTACTGCCCCTCAAATTTTATGTATTTTATTGCTTTACAAATTTATTGCTGGTCGACCTAGAGATTCCCCGATCTAGATTTTTGAAACAGTTCAATTACCCCTTAGAAAATTCACAATTTTTTAACTTTTTTTCGCGAAGAGAAATTAATTTTTCAAAATGGTGACATTTTCGTTTCTGGTTAACTTCGAGTTTTTAAATTTAGGAACATTGCGTAATTCTCAAAAGTTAACGTCTATTTTTCCGATTTCCAAATATTGTAAAAGGGTTTTTCCAATTCCAATTCCAATAGATAGCCTAGCCGGTCCCCTTCGAATTCTTGTATAAATTTTTTCATCCGATTAAAAAATAGAAGAGTTATTAGACTTTATAACTTACTGTCCATACTTTACTGAATCGGACTCTACCGAGAGGATAAAGTAAATAGAAACATTAGCGAATATAGCTCTCTTCCTCTTAGAGCCATTTCGTTCTCTATGTTAGAAAGAGGTCGAGAGAACTAAGGCGTTAGTGAGGCGGAGTATAATGAACTTAAGTCTACCTACTTGTACCACTACTCTGGTGGCTCTTCTATATCAGGTTTAGCCCTGTAGAAGTAACGATAAAATTCGTACTTGTATATATTCGTTACAAAATATTTGATACTCGTTACAGGGCCGTAGCTACGGGGGTCTAGATGGGGCTTAGCCCCCCCTGCAACAGTTTCTTGTCACCCCAACATCCTAAGGGCACCGGGTACATCTCAAGATTTTTACCGGCGAAAATGTGAATTTTTAACTCGCGATTACTCGCTCGTCCTTAGGACTATGACAACCGAAGATAGATTTTTGAAAAGATCATTTCTTATAGCCCGGAACGGTTTTTCCCGTTTTTCAAAATATTGATATAAATTTGAATTACAGACGAAAATCTAACAACATGTTTTTTGTACAATTTTTTGACTTTTTCTACATTTTTTTATATTTTTACCCATAACATTAGAATAGATCTTTTCTTCCTCATACAGTTGTTATATATGTATTGTGAAATCTATCTTTTAAAAAATTTGAAAGGAGCCGAATCTAAGAACCGGCCTAATAACTTCCCCGACACGAGTTCGAGTTTTTAAAAAAACGAGTACGGTAGCACGAGTTTTCTGTACGATTTTTTCTATTAGAGATACTTTATTAAAAAAAAAACTTACTATAAAAATTCAAATCGGGAATCAAGAGCCGTGGCTATCTCACCACCACTGAAAAATTCAATAAGAAACCAGCACCTCGTCAACCAAATCTCTGTTCACTGATCGGTGATTCCACACACACTTTTCAGTTCAACTTTCTTATAAACTCAATACACGATTCAATTGCGAAATTTTGACAGAACCACAGAACTGTCATTTCAAAATTTCGCAATTGAATTTTCTATGGCAACCGATCCCTTATAGAAGGCGGCAAATTTGAATTGGTTGACTACACTATTTTGCCAATTTTATGCCCTAATTAAAAAAAGAAAAGAACATCGCACATGAGGGGTATTGTTTCGAACATAAAAGCACATGCCCTTTCGATTGGTGATATCAAATTAATATGTTATCTTAAATTTTTTTCAATCAACCCCCTCCTCCTTCCACCCCCGTGGTCCGATTGGTACCAAAAACTAATCAACTCGAACGGCCACCAAATGGTTTGTGCTGACCAAATTTGAGCTCAATCGGTTAAACCGTTTTTGAGTAATCGTTGGAGAAACGACAGACACACACACACACACACACACACGGACATCATGCTAAAAACTTCAAAAACGTGTTCAGGGGGCCTCAAAACGTAAAGATCTGGTGAAATCTCGAATTCGAAATTTTGGTCCGAAACTAATAACTTCCCTACCCTCTGGTCGGGGAAGTTAAAAATACGCCCCCCCTCACAAAAATTGAGCCCTACCTGAAATAGTTTCCTAGCTACGGCTTTGACTCGTTACTTTCGTTACAAATGTTACCATCGTTAATATGTATTGCTTATGATGTATAGTATACGTATACCGAGTTTTTCAACCAAACATCCCCAGTTTTTATGGCAGCTAGTATAAATACAGATACAAAAGACGTTCTAATTCTTTTTCATGTATCAAAAAAATTAAAATAGGTGCCTTTTATTACGGTAATCAACTATAAATATTATGTATAGGCAATTTTGACAGCACTCAACTCACTAGTGACGCCATCTCTTCAAGACTTTTGAATAAAAATGAGTGTTTTCCACGCAGTCTTCACAAGGAAATAAACCATTTTTTCTGACAACAGCATGATTTTAAACTACAGAGAATCGCGTACAATCTGAAAAAAGTCCTGGTGTAGATTGGTACCATGGGTGACCGGTGTCCGGTTAAGGTGAGCAGAGGGGCAAACCCAACTGACAGGGTTGTGTAGGTCTACACCTCTGTCAGTTAGGTGTGATTTCATGGTAGTAGTGGTTTAAAACCTAGAATATTGGGACAGAGAATTGGCAACCCCCGCCTGTAGAGATCTGCTTGGTGGCATCCTCCAGGACTGTAACTCGGTTTAAACTTTAAAACTTCAAAGTACAAATCATTTCTTAGAAGTGAACGTTTGAAGTATCCAGTATTAAGCTAAAGATTTGAAAAATGATAAAAAACAAATTTTTCAAAATTTATTTACACAACATTGAAAATTCACATATAGAACACTGATTATTACAATTTTTAATTATTGAAATTAGTTAAATACAAATTGTAAATCGACAATAAAATAAGTTGTAATTGTTGTTAAAAGTGACAATAGCACACTTCTATCAATTACAAAAAAATCAGCAGCTGTAATTTTAACAGAATTTTGTTTTAAATATTTTCCAAAATTCTTGTATTCAATCTTATTATTAAGAGTTGGATTATTATAAAGAGAATTACAAAATGTTAGACAGAAGTTTTTATACGTCTTCATGACCGTATCACATTTGACAACTGTAATAATGATTGGTGTCTGAAATTTTATAATAATAATAATAATTAACAATAAATATTTCAGATTAAAATCAACTTACAACATCTAAAATCACTACAAATGTATTGCTTATCAATATCAAAATTTGAAAATTCGTATCGTATTTGTTTAGGCTAAAATCTTCAACAATATAATGTAAAAATTGTAGAGCATTCAAAATGAATTTGGCAAAACCAAATAGTAGAAGCCATCCAAAAATTTTATTAAAATTTCCAACACTTTTTATTAAAAGTTCTGTGATTGTAGTCAATCTTTTAATAATTAAATTCAATTGTAAATCAATTGTATCGTTAATATTGTTTTCAAATATTTGAATCAAGTAAGCGAACTTCAATTTAAAATCAGTTAATAAAATAATTGATATCATTTGAAAGAATAAATGAAGATAAAAACAAATTTCATAACATAATAAAGAAAACACTTTAAATTTCATAATTTGAAACCAATTTCTGAATGCATAAATATGCATTACAATATTGGTTAAAAGCCAAATCACATATTTAATTAATTCGTATCGATCTTTGTTATTATTATTGATAAAATTATCAATTTTGTTAAGATTACTAAATAAATTCAGCCAGGATTGTTGATTATCGAAATTATTCTTTATAAATAATTGATAAAGAATAACAAACACCAGTAATTGTCTTGAAATATTTAAAATATTAGCAATTTTAGTTTCTTTTGATACCATACATATGCAAAACATCGAAATGGATTGAAAAATTAAAAATACTGTAAATATTAATACTGCACGAATTTTATCACGTTTTGGATAAATTAAAGTATTACGACTCGTACAATAAGTTGGTATTAAACTTAAATGATTAACGAAATATAAAGAAAATTGCCTGAAATTCGAACACGATTTCACTCTGGGTTCTTCCATCGTTATTAACTTTTCAGAAAGTGAACCAGTAATTTTTTCTAAATTGAATTGGAAATTATTGATGAGTAATAAAAATTGTTTATATTCAATTATACTAAATGTGTTGGTTTAGTTGAGCTGAATTATTTAAATAGATTATTCTATTGTTATTAACATTTACATACAATCATTTAAATGAATATTCATTTTTATTATATTTTATTTTCGTTATAATTAACAAATAATAATTAAATGTTCGTATGAAAATAAACAAAATTTTGCGAATAGGGGTCGTATTTACTTTGGCTACATTTTTCGAACATTTTAAAAATGATAAAATCTAGTGATAGGCCCACCGGTCAGTTAGGTTTGGCTTCGTGGTGATAGTAGTAGTAGTTGAAAATCCAAGAATTTGGGCAGAAGGTTGGCAACCCTCTGTCGCGGTACCACTATTAATGGGTGAACTCGGGTGTTGGCTGGCATACCTAATAACTAGACTTAGGATTTGGTAACTTTTTTGGGGCGCTGTCAAATCTAATCCCTGGAAAATTTGACAAGAGCGGCACATGAATTTCGGTTTTAAATTAGTTGTTTTATCGGTCAACAAACAACAACATGGCGAAGCGCTCTGTATCGAAAACAATAGAATTTAGAAAAACAGTCGACCAATTATAATAATCCGTTTGACTTACAAGTAAACCTTACGAAGTCGAAACTCCCGATTTTGATGATTTTTGGTATATAAGTACTTCATTCTATTCTAAGGGATGCGTGTTTTGTCATTCGTGCCCATACGCAAGTTTAAGGGAGAAAATGGGGGTTGAAGTTACCTCTGCAAAATCAGTTTTTTAGCAATATCTTTAGAACGGTTCAATATTTTTTGATAATTCAAAAACTGAAAGATAGACATTTGTGAGGCCTATAACGTGGTAGAAACCAATTGTCAATATCTTGTTGGGGGTGGAAATGACAGGCACTCATGTGCCGTTTTTTACGGTTTTTTGCTATTTTACACCCCATGGTAAAACATAGTAATACGAAATTTTTTGTAATAGTAGAAAATTACAAAATAAAAGTTACCTGTTCGAGGGTTTTTCATTATTTTCAATTGTTACCCCATAAATAATTATTAAGTGTTGTAACTTTAGGGGTGAATTTTGGCTATGTATATTATTTTTTGAAATCGTATTTATGTGGGTTTTGAAGTTATTTGAAGAACCTTTCAAATGATATATGAATGAGTACCCCAAACTACCCCTTAATGAATTATGCTAATATGACTATGAAAAAATATTTTATTACTATTAGTGATTCTACTCATAGTAATTATTTTATTTACCTTATCTAGTATATAATTATCCAATTTTTTATTTTAATTACTATTTCTACCAATTGCAACCCCTTCCGAATTATGATAATATAAATTTATAGAAAAATATTCTATTATTCTATTTACAATTATTCTAGAAATTCCCTACATTTTACATATTTCCATATACGTAACAACTTGCTTGTGGTCGGTAGTTGTTACAATAATGATAGATTTGGAAGAAATGTTCAAAGCAAAGATTTTGCTTGCACCATCTGCAGGTTACATTCACAAACGTCACATGTACGGCTTGTATGATAGGCTTTTAATGAAAAATCTATAGAAAAATCTGGTCTTTCATTTAGAAATTTACTCTGGTACCACGCATATTTGAATAATTCTGTATATCTTGGGGAAGAAAACTGATTATGGACTGATTGTAGTTTAATTATGTTATCCCTTAAGTGAATATTACAATCATATCATGACAACAACACAGTGTTCGAGAACTGTTTAACGAATTTCTTCTATTGGCGAAAGCAATAAACTTCTAGAGCTTGAATAAGTACAGTAGACCCCTTTGGTAAATTCATAATTTCGACACATGTGGATAGTGGGACTATTTCATACAAGCCTTTGCTTTCTGCCCAAACAGATTTTGTGTTGCTGTTTGAGATGAACACTTTGGTAAAACACTCTTCAAATCGTTCTTTCGTCAATTTACCAAATTTTGTTGCCATTATATATCATAATTCAGAAGGGGTTTTAATTGGTAGAAATAGTAATTAAAATAAAAAATTGGATAATTATATACTAGATAAGGTAAATAAAATAATTACTATGAGTAGAATCACTAATAGAAATAAAATATTTTTTCATAAAGTCAGATTAGCATAATTCATTAAGGGGTAGTTTGGGGTACTCATTCATATATCATTTGAAAGGTTCTTCAAATGTCTTCAAAACCCACGTAAATACGATTTCAAAAAATAATATACATAGCCAAAATTCACCCCTAAAGTTACAACACTTAATAATTATTTATGGGGTAACAATTAAAAATAATAAAAAACCCTCGAACAGGTAACTTTTATTTTGTAATTTTCTACTATTACAAAAAATTTCGTATTACTATGTTTTACCATGGGGTGTAAAATAGCAAAAAACCGTAAAAAACGGCACATGAGTGCCTGTCATTTCCACCCCCAACAAGATATTGACAATTGGTTTCTACCACGTTATAGGCCTCACAAATGTCTATCTTTCAGTTTTTGAATTATCAAAAAATATTGAACCGTTCTAAAGATATTGCTAAAAAACTGATTTTGCAGAGGTAACTTCAACCCCCATTTTCTCCCTTAAACTTGCGTATGGGCACGAATGACAAAACACGCATCCCTTAGAATAGAATGAAGTACTTATATACCAAAAATCATCAAAATCGGGAGTTTCGACTTCGTAAGGTTTACTTATTAGCAACGTCATCGCTAAAACGCAGGTGTTTGATTTTAGCAAAATTTTGAAAGATTCGGTTTCCCCCACCACTTTTCTCTCATTGTAGTTCGTTTAGGTTAATAAACAGACAATTTATATTCGAAAATAAATGAAATATTAGGCACACATTTATCAATTATCCATAATTCTAAATTAATTTACTAATTTTATTAAATACTAATTATGGAAACTATTTTTATATTTTATTAATTACAAGTAAATTGCAAATTATTTGAATATTAAATCAATTACGTCACTGGTAAGTTTTGGCAGTTGAAATTTTTATTGTGCGACTGTAGATCCTAACTCTACTAATAACTAAGCTTAGGGATCGTGGGCCCGCCATTAGATGCCGTGCGACAATCGTTTGCGTACAGCATAGACGTACGTGACTTTCGATTCTGATTGTAATTTCAATTACTGAAACGATAGACAGATTCTTGAACATAATCGTATTTTTTTATGTAATATATACGCTAAATTGTTTATTTAAAAAACGTAAATTGAAATTCTCAATATAAAAAATATGAAAGATAATATTATTTATTCAAATAAGAATGTTGATGCCAAAATAAAAATTATTAACACAATGAATATATTAGTTTAAATATTTTATTTATTTAATTAAACTTTATCTGTAAATATTAGACAGCCGGAGTCGTTGGTTCAATCCCAGCTCGTTGACTTAAACTTTTCATATGTTATAGGTACATGTTGTCACTTAATTAATCAATCGATTAGTACTTCTAATTACTATTTATCTGTAAAGTGGAATTTTTCATTGAAAAAATTAATAAACAAATCGAAGAAACGTTACAGTTGATATGCACTGAAAGCAATTTCACAAGATTCGTCAAATCAGCATTTCTTCTTACCCTATTAAACTGACAAACAAAAACAAATATATTGTTTTATCGTTAACGGAAAATATTTGAATTGTTCATTTCTCTGTGATCTATCTATCGCTCAGCTCATATTGTGCAATAGAGGTATATCAGGTGAATACAATGGCTTCTAATTCTAAATCTAACCATTTTTACTGCTCTGCATGTAACATTTCAATAATTAACAAAAAATTCACTATTGCTAGGCATGAAAAAACTACTAAACATCTATCCAAAATTGCTCGCACTCAATCTTCGGTTAGTGAAATATCAAATAATAATTCAACAGATACCGGTCGTAAATTCAAAAAAGATTTATGTCAGGCACTAATCGCCGCGGACATACCTTTTTCTAAATTAAAAAACCCGGTTTTTCGCGAATTTTTAGAAAAATATACCAATTGCAAAGTGTCTGACGAGTCTACATTAAGACAGTCATATGTGCCAGCAATTTACAGTGAAACGATACAGAAAACTCGAAAACAACTTGAAAATAAATTCATATGGGTGGGTATAGATGAAACTACGGACACCAAAGGGCGAAATGTTGGGAACGTCGTTGTAGGCAAATTGGATGGCAGTTTTGGCAAACCATACTTAGTTTCGTCGAAAATTCTTTCCAAAACAAACGCGAATGAAATCGAAAACTTAGTTACGGATAGCTTAAATTTTATTATTTCAGACAAAGATAAGGTTTTGATGTTAATGTCGGATAACGCCGCGTATATGTTGAAAGCCGGTCGAATTTTAATTTCAAAATTTCCTAATATGTTTCATTTAACTTGTTTGGCTCACGCGTTGCACAGGATTTGCGAGTTTGTCAGGGATGAGTTTCGGTTAGTTGATAATTTAATTGGCGATGTCAAAAAAATTTTTTTTAAAAGCACCGAGTCGTGTTCAATTGTATAAAGATAAATGCCCAAATTTACCTTTACCACCACAACCCGTTTTAACAAGATGGGGTTCGTGGATTCGCGCCGCGAGCTTTTATTGCATTAATTTCAATCAAATAAAAAACGTAGTTTCACATTTGGATAAAAACGCGAACAGTATTGTTTCTTGTAAATTGCTGTTCGAAAACTCTCATTTATTCGAACAATTACAATTAATTCACGATAATTTTGGACACGTTCCCGACGCGATTACTTTTTTGGAAAACCAGGATATTGAAATTTCTGAAACATTCGAAAAATTTGATTGTATTATTAGTAAATTAAGTAATTCATCAATAATTCACGGAGATTTTGCTTCACGGCTTCGTGAAAAAATTTCAAAAATTTTGGCCCGTAATCCTGGTATTGACCGCTTAAGACAAATTATTCGTTCGATAAAAACAAATCCTCAATGTTTTGATAGTAATTTCCGTTATGCTCCGGTTACGAATTGCAATGTTGAGCGGTCTTTTTCGCGACATAAAAGAATATTAACCGACCAAAGATTGAGGTTTTCTTCTACTAATTTGGAAAAATATATTGTCATCAATACTAACATTTCTAATGCATGACACCGTGTTCGTTTCATATCAAAATTAGTCCGCTTTTTAATGCTTTAATTTGTGCATGTTTCCTATTAACGTTTACCTTTCCTGGTGAGAGTATGTCCGCCTCTCCGTGGTCTCACTAGATATTTCAGCACATGTACATATGTGAAGAAATAACCAAATGGGCATGATCTTCCGTTAATAATATTATTTAATTGTAAATGGCATTAATCAATTAATTAATAGTTAATACTGATTGTGTTATTCCAAATTGTTTATTTTGAAAATTTGGTTGTTTTCTAACGAATTCCAATTAAATTAATACATATTTTTACTTTACTTTGTTGTATTCGTGCAAGTACTTGAACCCACTCGCCCCGCTTATGAAAATCCAGTAAGAGAGGGGCAAAAATCAGCTACAGTGAACCGCTTGTTTACTGTTTGTGACGTCGCCCGTTCATTTCATCAACTACGCTGAATGATTATAGCCATCCAGCAGTAACGAGTAGAGGGGTATTCGAATACGGTATCGAGTTGTTATTGTCGATCGCTAACTTGCAATAGTTTGGGGAAGTCACGTGTTTGCCCCAAACTCGGGGCACTCACGTGACAATAACAACTCGATACCGTATTCGAATAACCCCTCTACTCGTTACTGTTGGACCGCTATAATTATTCAACGTAGTTGATGAAATGAGCGGCCGACGTCACAAACAATAAACAAGCGGTTCACTGTAGCTGATTTTTGCCCCTCTCTCATAAACGGAGCGAGTGGGTTCTAGTACTTGCACGAATACAACAAAGTAATGTAAAAATATGTATTAATTTGGAAAAACACAATCAGTATTAACTATTCGTTTCAGTAACTGAAATTACACTAACAATAAGAATCAAAAGTCACGTACTTCTATGCTGTATGCAGACGATTGTTGCGCGGCATCTAAAGCTGGTAACACGATGCCTCTGCTTACTAATAACGCATCCTCCAGGGTTTTCCCAGAGACAACTCGAATAATTTAAATGACTCAAAGTTCACTTGGAATTGTTCAAAACTAAAAAAAAACTGATAGGTACTCTTTGAAATACTTTTTTAAATTCTACTGCATTCATCAGAATATATTATCAACTAGCTATTACCCGGCATGCGTTGCAATGCTAGTTAATTAATTCTGTTTATTGAAGTGCTTTTGTATACACAATATTCCTTGTTTGTTCATTTGATACATCTATATACAGAGTGAGCCAAGTGGCTGGCCTATTAGAAATATAAGAAGTTCTAATTGATGAAAGTTTCTGAAATTTGGGATGCACCCGTTTTTTCCATCTGAGTTACATCTGGAAAATATTTTCGTTGTTCTATCAACCCCCGGTGTATAGGGTAGTGTACCCTACTTTCTTATTTTAAATGGAATGGTATATTTTTAATTCCATATTTAGATTCTACGGTAAAAATGAAATGGACTTTAATAACATGACCTATGGTCTAGCGTTAATAGTTTTCCAAGAATTTCAACTTTTTCAGAAAATTTTGATTTTGTAGTGTTTTATTAAAAAATTCATATCTCGGAAAAAATTGTTGCTAGACAATCCTAATTTGGAACTGAAATAGTTTAAACTATGTATTTTACATTAGATTTTTCAGAAATGAATTATCTTTCAGCATTTAGCTGAAATGAATTTTTCTTTCAGCCAATTTTCAAAACGCAATATCTTTCTTATTTTAAATAGAATGGTATATTTTTCTTTACACGGTTGGATAGAGAAAAAAATTCTGCATCGAACTGTATTAGCCTTCCCTATACCTATCGCTGATAGTTTTTCAATTATTGAAGATTTTCCATTGTCAATAGTTTTATCCCCAGTCTGAAACTGATTAGTGTCTAGTCGTCTATGACTTAATAATTCGCCTATAAAAAATGCATAGGAGGCTTAGCAAAATGACATTAACTGTCACATTTGAGGTTAACAATGGTTATTTTGTATGTTTTTTCAGTGATTTTTGCCAGTTTTACATGAAAAGAAAATCCAATTAATTTTAATTTAATTATTTGTCAACTTCTTCTATGATTTTTAAATTAAAAAATATGAAAATAATTAATTATTTAGATGTGAATTGTGACAGAAGGTTGTTTCGCCAAGCCTACTATGTTTTAGTATTTCGTTTCAGGGGGTAAATTATTAGAAATCGAAAATATCGAATAACTGAAAAATTATCAGGAATAGGTATAGGGAATGCTAATATGATTCGATGCAGAATTTTTTTCTCTATCCAACCGTGTAAAGAAAAATATACCATTCCATTTAAAATAAGAAAGTTATTGGGCTTTGAAAATTAGCTGAAAGAAAAACTGATTTCAGCTAAACGCTGAAAGATTATTTAATTCTATAAAATTTAGCGTAAAGTATATAGTTTGAACTATTCGACTTCCAAATTTAGATTTTCTAGCAACAATATTTTCCGAGATATGATTTTTTTAATAAAGCACTACAAAATCAAAATTTTCTGAAAAAGTCGAAACTTCTGAAAAAGGATTAACGCTGGACCATAGGTTATGTTATCAAAATCTATTCCATTTTTATCATAGAATCTAAATATGGAATAAAAAATATACCATTCTATTTAAAATAAGAAAGTAGGGTGCACTACCCCATACACCGGGGGTTGATAGAATAATGAAAATATTTTCCAGATGTAGATCAGGTAGAAAAACGGGTGCATACCAAATTTCAGAAACTTCCATTAAATAGAACTCCTGAAACGTCTAATAGGCCAACCACTTGGCTCACTCTGTATATAAAAATGAATACCAATACCAATATTAATCAGGAAAAACAGGATGGTGGATACCAATACCAATAATCAGGAACAATTGTGTTGGAAACCAATGTTGTAGGATCATTTACATTCGGAATTCTGAATCTTTAGGTACAGAGTTCGCAGGTAGGCGTGGCATTACTAAGGATTTGTTGACAACGCCACCGCGAGGGTAGTAGCGGAGCGCTCGGAAACTATTCATTCTTGCTAAAATATCAATCAAATATAATGTAGTGCCGTTGTCATGGTAATATACGTATAAATAAGTAAATACCATTTTTAGCAAATAACCCCTTTAAACACCTATGTATATTTTCATGAATTGTAATTTATATATAGGTTTTAAAATGGTTATGTTAATTCTAAAACCTTGCCGTGAGTCCATAGAGCAACTTGCCAAAGTTTCATCGCAATCGGATGAGTGGTTTAGGAATGCATAAGGGACATACAAACAAACAAACAAACAAACAAACAAACAAACAAACAAACAAACAAACAAACAAACAAACAAACAAACAAACAAACAAACAAACAAACAAACATTCATTTTTATATATATAGATAGAGTGAGGATCTGGCACCGTAGAGCGTGCCGGTCAAAATCTAATCTACTGAAAAATTTGAGTAGAACGGATTGTCGATTTATGTTATAATCAAGTGCTTTCTTCGCCAACAAACCGAACTGCTTTATATCGACGGCAGTAGAATTTTGAGAAACAGTAGACCGATACTAATAATCCATTTGACTAAGCGATGTCATCGCCAAAAAGCAGCTGTTTGATTTTTATCGAAGTTCTCAACAGAATCAGTTCTCCCACCATTTCTTTCTCATTGCACTTCATTTAGGTTAATAAATAGACGACTTACAAACAAAAAGAAACTGACTATTACGTAGATATTCATAAATTATCGATAATTCTGGATTAATCTCCTAGTTTTATTAAATTTTGATAATTAAATTTATTTGTAATTGTGATAACTTATAATCTATTACAATTACAAGCTCGATGTATATGACACTTTATCATTAAAAATTATAAAACTTATTGTAAGAATTTTGAGTTAAATCTCAACAATGTTCAAATTATTATTATTATACACAAACTGAATAAATTCAAAAATACAATCAACAATTAAAATATTTTTACTTATAACAAAATTCGTTGTGGAACTTTCTAGATTTCATGCGTTCAAAATTACAACAGGTACGAAATTATCGAGCTTGACGATGGTACTGATGATGATCTTTTAGATCGAAACTAGTCTACCGAATATTAATAATAAATAATTTCATGATATTGAACAGTTTATTTCAAACAACACATCTTTATTCTTCATATCACTGATGTTTGATGGAGCGGCATGTAACATAAGCATGGCAAAAATTTTGGGGGCGATTTTTGAACCTTCTTGTTTTAAAACTTGGTTTAGTCACCCAGTAACAAATAATCCTATATATTTTATATTAGACATATGTCATATGTTTAAACTAATTCGAAACTGCCTAGGAGACTGGAAATGTCTTTTAAATGAAGGTGGGCAAAAAATTCTACGGACATACATATTTTGAACAGTTAAATTTGCAGAAAAAGAGCGGCCTTCATGCGGGCACAAAAATTCCTAGAAGACATTTGAATTAAAATAAAGCAAAAATGAAAGTTAAACTTGCAGTTCAAACTCTAAAAGTGTAGCTGATGCATTAGATTTCTGTAACAAAAATCTACATATGACAGAATTTGTTGATTCAGAGGCTACTGCAGCATTTTGTAGGATTTTCAATAATGTGTTTGTTATTCTTAATTCTAGAAACAGTTTAAGTAAAAATGTTTATAAAAGGCCGTTTTCCGTTAAAAATGAACTGTTTTTTAAGAAACAACTCGAAATATCTAAACAATATATTAAAGGTAGGTAATATGGATTATGAAAGTGTTCTCCTTAGTAAAAGAAAAACAGGATTTCTAGGCTTACTAATTTCTATTGAGAGTATCGAAAAAATTTTTGACCACAATGTAAAAACTGCTAAAGAATTAGAATATGTATTAAAATATAAGATGAGTCAAGATCACATAGAAATGTTTTTCTCGGCAATACGGTCTCGCGATAGATTCAATAATAATCCTTCGGCTAAGGAATTTGAGAATGCTTACAAGAAACTTCTCATACATGCCGAAATATCGTCGTCTCTTAGTGCTAATTGTTTAGCCCAAGATGGTACAAGTATTCTAAATGTATCATCTAGTTGTAATAAGCAACGAACAGAAGTAGATATTTTATTTAATGAAAGTGAGGATATCATTAATCCTGACGACATTATAAGATTCTGGGACTTCGCGTCATTCATAAGTAGTATCACCAAGTACATGGCAGGTTATATTGTAAATAAATTACTAAAAAATATATCTTGCGATATGTGTTCAAGTGCCTTAATTGAGAAAGGCCATCTATATTCTTTAATCCAAAGAAAAAAGGTTCCTTCTCAAGACGTTGTTGAACTTTGTAAGTATGCCGAAAAGACATTTCGTAGTGAATTTTCGTCTATAAAAAGTGATGTTTTAAATAAACTTATTGTAATGACCTGCAGCGCAATTAATACAATGGAACCTCTGTAACTCGAACTTCAAAGGACACACCAAAAAATTCGAGTTATAGAGTTTTCGACTTATGGAGAATTTCGACTTGAACGGATTTTGTAAGAAAATATTTGACTTGTAGAGAATAATAATATTTATTCTGTCTAATTTTGAGTTGAAGAGGTGAAATAAATCAAAATTCAAGTTATAGATGTAAGAAATATATTGATTTGCAAATCAAAAGTTAGGTAACATAATGTACTGTATATGTATAAAAAATCAAAATCATTTCAAAATATCCTTAAACTAGAAATATATATTAAAAAAAGTCAGTTATTTTTTTGCTTGAAATAATTTGGTCGTTCTCTATCTATAGCATTGTCTAAGGTGTGCGGAGCAGAAAATTCTCTTTCTTTCGAGTTGCTACTTTGCTCTATAAAATTTCGTAAACAATTCAGTGCTGCTTTTGCTTCTTTTATAGAAACCCATGGCGCACATGTTGAATTATTTGAGTCCTCCATGCCTTCTAAATCATTAGTTTCGGTTTCTTAAGCAACTGAATCGATAATTTCATCATCAGATAATATTCCAGCAGCAATAACTGCATCACCGCACGTAACAAAGTCCTCAAAGCATATTCCTGTTTCAGATGCTACTGTATTCCTTTCTGCAGGAGGTTGAATAGAAAGATCTTAGACTTCAGCTTCTTCTGTTAATGCCAATAGAAAATCACAGTGTACAAAACAGTTTTTTATAGTCGACTCAGTTACATTTTGCCAAGCTTTGTCAGCCATTCTCATTGCTTGCAGTACATCTATAGCAGAATTCTTTTGCTCTTCCATATTATCCTGCATGTTGCTTACTACTTCTTTTTGGTATAATGATTTGAAGTTTTTAATAATACCTTGATCCATAGGCTGTAAGATTTAGAAGTGGTATTGGCGGGCAGATATTGGATTTTAACTGCCTTCATTTTCTTTTTTCTTTAGACATTTTCTTTTCAATTTCTATGAGCCAGTGTTTGAAAATTTCAGAAGTCGTCCATGCCTTTGTATTTGCTTTCTATTTCAAAGGTAGCGCTTTATATCTTGAAAAACATCAAGGTTTTTTAGCTTTCCCGATTGCTAATTGTGAGAGTTTTTCTGTGTCAGACGTTTGTTCTGAGCAAAATACTCAAACGTTCCTTACTATGCTTCCCATCATGGCATTTATCATTTCTAAAAGTTAGAGTCTTATCTGGAAGACATTTAAAAACAGTCCCGTTTCGTCAGCATTGAAGATATCGTCAGGTTCATAACCATGTAACAAGCCTTGCAATTCACTTTTCCATTTGACTCAGGTTTGATTTCGACATTTCCGCTTTCCCCACAAACTTTCTTGAAAACAAGGTCATGCCTTCTTTTGAACTTTTCTAGCCATCCATTACTGGCCCTGAAATTAGCCAGTCCCAATAATTTAGAGTACATTTCGGCTTTTTCTTACAACAGTGCTCCACTAACACTAATATTTTAGTTTCTGCACTGCTTAAATCATTTTAGTAGGCACTCCTTCAATCCAGGAAATTCTGCAAGTCATTGTCTTTTACAGGATAAGTTTTGACCGTTCTCAATTTTTTTCATGATGTTCGATTTGTTCTTGATTATTATTGACAGAGTACTCATTGGCAGACCAAATAGTTCAACATCTTTCTTCTTTTGACAACTCTTAACAGCTTCGAGCACTTTCAACTTTTCAGCGAAACTCGAAGTTTTCAATTTACGTTTTGCACCACTCTTTTTTTCAACAATTTTATTTGTGTAGTGTTGTAAAAATTGGTGTGTATCATAGTAGAGTCAATCTACTTCTGATATTTTTTCAATCGACAACAAAACACGATAAGTATTAACGTTAAGCATAAATTCTTTTATCATTTCGTAGAATCAGTAATCCTATTTATTGTATACCTTTACATTGTTTTCTAAGAAAAAATATTGCCGGCAAATTCTCAAAGTCGGTAACTTACCTTTCTTCGAGTTATAGAAGTTCCAAAGATCGATTTGTAAATTACCATGTTCGAGATACAGAGCCATAATTTATTTTTTCGAGTTACGGAGGGATAGTATGAATCGAAATGGCTTGTAGAGACTCACTGACTATTTCAACTTATACAGAGTTGAGATTTCGAGAAATGGAGGTTTTGGAGCTTGACGGGACCGGAACAAAATTTTTTTTGAGTTTTGGAGGTATTCGACTTATCGAAGTTCGACTTAAGGCCCCGGATCAGCGAGAAGGTCATTTTCAAAACAAAAATTTTCGTGCATTTTCCAATGGATTTCGATGATCTAAACGGCATTTGAAAGAGCATTTCTTCGTTGTTGTCGTGATATATCAGGTTTTTGGAAATTCGAACGTGGTCCGGAGTTATAAAAGAAAAACCGGAAGCATGTTTTTTTATATTTTCGTTCATAACTCTGTTAATATTGCTTATTTTTGAATGAATTTCACACAGCATGTATAAAATTAAAAGCGCTTTCCAATTATGATATTTTCCGATCGCATTGTTAGTTTTTCGGGAAATTTATGAAAAACGAATTGTTGTTGTTGTTATGAGTGGCTTACTTCATCTAGTACCGGATAGAGGGCCTCATCATAATTACAGATTGCTTTATCAAATATCCGGGGCGAGCACCTTACATATTTGCAATGTTGTCAAACCTCTTTTTTATGATTTAAAACCACACCTTCGGTTTTTTATAAATAGATGGCTACCTATTTGTGTTTATAAAATTTCGAGTATTTATAAGCTTTTTTCTTTTGATTGAAAATAAAAATATTAGACGTCCCTACTTGTTTAGAACGTCTTTTTTTTTAAAAAAAAAAGAGAAAAATAGAATCCCTCAAACAAGTAAGATGAATATATGACCGTAACTGCGTTGAAAACCTGGAATTTTTTTATTTATTTTTTTTGAATTACTTTTTTTTTGTTATTTTTTTATAATTGTTTTTTAGAATTGATTTTTTTTGTTATTTTTTTTTAATTGTAAATAATTGTTTTTTTTTGTTAGAATTGTTTTTTTTTGAATTTTTTATTATTTATTATTTTATTTTGTTTTGAGAATATATATTTTAATTTTTAATAAAATTTATTCTTTTTTTTAACCCTATCTATCTATCTATTTCTTTACCCAGTAAATGGTGCGATAATGCCATTTCTTTTTCATTATTGAATGTTTGGGTTTTTAATTTTTGGCAATTATCAGTATTTATTCCAGGTTTTCAATGCAGTTACGGTCATATATTCATCTTACTTGTTTGAGGGATTTTATTTTTCTCTTTTTTTTAAAAAAAAAGACATTCTAAACAAGTAGGAACGTCTAATATTTTTATTTTCAATCAAAAGAAAAAAGCTTATAAATACTCGAAATTTTATAAGCACAAATAGGTGGCCATCTATTTATAAAAAACCGAAGGTGTGGTTTTAAATCATAAAAAAAGAGGTTTGACAATATTGCAAATATGTAAGGTGCTCGCCCCGGATATTTGATGAAGCAATCTGTAATTATGATGAGGCCCTCTATCCGGTACTAGATGAAGTAAGCCACTCATAACAACAACAACAATTCGTTTTTCATAAATTTCCCGAAAAACTAACAATGCGATCGGAAAATATCATAATTGGAAAGCGCTTTTAATTTTATACATGCTGTGTGAAATTCATTCAAAAATAAGCAATATTAACAGAGTTATGAACGAAAATATAAAAAAACATGCTTCCGGTTTTTCTTTTATAACTCCGGACCACGTTCGAATTTCCAAAAACCTGATATATCACGACAACAACGAAGAAATGCTCTTTCAAATGCCGTTTAGATCATCGAAATCCATTGGAAAATGCACGAAAATTTTTGTTTTGAAAATGACCTTCTCGCTGATCTGGGGCCTTAAAGAGGTTCTACTGTATTTATAATACATTTACTTCTCTTGATGGTCATATTTTAGATCAAGATCCTTTAAGTAAGCATCTTACGCAATTAATTCATAAGATTTTGGCTGTTTATTTTAAACTTAGGATTTATCATTATAACGGGTCACCAGTGACGATCCGAAAACCTTGCTTGGGGGGGGGGTAACACTGAAATTGTCGACTAGTGGTTATATTCTAGAGTTCCAATTTCATATTGAGAGCACATTGTAATCTTAATCTTTGTAACATCGTAAAATTATTTTTATTTCTAACCGTTATATGTATCAATTTTAAAATAATGTTCATATTAATTATTCCGAAAGCTTTTAGTTATTGACATTAGGAAAAGAGAACATATAAAACTGGACTCAAAAACTTATTTGATTATTTAGAGATATGCATGAGGGCAAATACATTACATTTTGAAAAAAACTCCTTGATTTTGGTGAGTTAAAAATACATATATAAAAATTACAAGAACATCCGACGTTTTTTCAACTTACTCCATTTATTGACAAGTTCAGAAAAATCAAGATTGTCGCCGATTTCTTTTTTCGTTCGCAAAAGATTTTTTATTAACTTCAACTTGCCGAAGCTTCTTTCGCTGGAAGCGGACGACATCGGTAAAGCTAAAATATAGTTAAATAAAATTACCGTAAGCTTTAATTGAGCTTCAAACGGTCTTAAACAGTCCACCATATATTGAGAGCAAGTACATTGCTCAGTTCGTAATAGTTCAGTAAAAATTTCTAGTTCAGCTTTCATTGCATCTTTATCTATATTTATTTTTCTAAATCTACTACTTCAGATATTAAAGTATCATCCAATTTTTCGGTAGGATTCAGTAATAATTTTACAAGAGTAACAAATGGTTGAATTTTCGTTAAAGTTGTTTTTAGAGAATTTTGTAGAACATTTGTTAAACTATACACAATTACTCTAAATTCTTTGCGATAAAAGCTTTCAAAAGTAAAGTCGACTTGGGTACCTCGTTGGTCATCAAGATTCTTAGGTGCAACTCTACGTCTATGGTGTTTTTGAAAGTCACTGTGACAATCAATTTCGAACTTTTTGCAAATTTCTTGGCAGCTTCAAGTAAATTATTCATATCGTTATCATTTAAGAAATTATGTAACGTTTGTGTCTAGTAAACAAACTGCATCTATCACGTTGATATCCTCCTTCTCAAATTGCTCGGTTAAATTTTTCATTTTATACATCAAATTTTTCATGAAGAAAAGAAAACATATAAAGTCAGAGCTTTTTAATTTGGTCACTAAACCAGTAATTTTCGGTTTAATTTTGTTCGGTACCTATTTGTCAACAAATATTTGATCGAGCGAATCTAAAATAACTTCAAAAGAGATCCAAACTGCTTTAACAGATTCGGCGTTTGCAGTCCATCTTGTTCTAGAAACGTTTCTAAGTGCTAAGGCGCTTTCTACTTTACTAATTTGTTCATTCAATACTTTACAGCGTTTTGCGCTATCTGAGAAGAAAAGGTACAATTCTTCTAAAATGCTAAAAAAAATTACTAGCCGTAACATCTGCCGTAATGCTGTTTTCAACAAAAATATTGACTCTATGAGCCGAACATGGAAAATAAATGACATCATGCTCTGCTAAATCACTAATGTGTTTTTGAACACCTTCATATGCGCCAGACATAGCTGAAGCACAGACATGGCTTTGTGATATAACATTTTCAATAGGTAGTTCATTCTTGTTTAAAAGTGAAAAGATTTCAGTAGCAAATCCTCTTCCAGTTTTGTCAGAAGCTTCAACTATTTCAATTAAACGCTCATAAGGGGTCAGATTTTTGGGTATATCGAACTACTAATGACAACATATCTTTATGCGAGGCGTCTGGTGTAGTATCAGCAATAATTGAAAAAAAATTAGATTCCTTTATTTCTTTACATATATTTGATCAACTTAGCAAACGTAATAACTCAATAAATTCATTTTGAGTTTTTTCTCCAAGGTAGTTAAGATGGTAAGGTCTATATTTGGTATTATATATCCACAGTTTCAAAGGTTCGCAGTGTCTCGCTACTAATTGTACAAACTGATAAAAATTTCCCGAAGTACTATCGTTGCCTCTGAATGCAAGTCCTTGCCTTGATAATGTGCGAGATATATCAAAAAGGATGTTAACAATTTATCAGTTACACAGCTTTTCTTCTTCACATCGAATAAAACTTACCCTATTCATTTTATTAAAAAGCTCATATATATGTTGTTTTGGAGACACAAAGTTGCAATAATCAGTTAAGGCAGCTTTATGAACAAGAGAAGAGAAATATGTTGCTAATTTTCCTTTTTTAGAAGTGCCTCGACTTTTAAACAAATGCCATTGTCGAAGTCCTTCATTGGTCCATGCATTTGCAGCATAATTTCTGCTAACCCCGTTGGAAAATAAAGCGCATACGAAACAAAACGCCGCATCTTTAAAAATACTATATTCTAAGTGCGGGTATTCTAAGTACCAACGACTTGAAAAACTGTTCTGCTTTTGTTTCGGTACACTTGGATTTTTTGGAAATCTAGATAGTTTTGGTTGACAGGGACCTAAATCAATCAAAAACTGCCTTTGATTAGATGTCAAAATTTCGCTTGTTTTGCCTGGATCATGTTCAACTAAGATATTTAAGTCCTCAGTTGGTGGAAGGTCGATGTGCCTTTCTGTTATCGAATTTAAAACTTGTTCGGCTTTGAATGTAAAAATTTTTATTTCCTTTTTAATTTCCTTTGTAATATTGATAGTTTCGTGCAAAAAACGTTCTACATCATGCATTTATGAATTATCGAATTTTTGTAATAAATACTGCGTCCGGCTCAAATTTTTTGTAACAAAAGACAGCTGTGCAACACACTCTGCCCAGTTACTAGTACTGTCTACATTTATGTCTTCTTGATTCTACAGAGCAGATTAAATTTTTCAGATAATGAATTTGAATTTTGTTAAACATTTTACTTACATTTTTGACCTGATCTTGTTCATCGAATTTATCTCCTAGGACACTTACCGGGCCATCATCATCTTCAGTCAATTCTAAAGTACTCTAAAAAACAAAAACCAAGGAAGTATTTGCTCAATACTTTCAATGTAAATAAATGTTTTCTTGCAAGTTAAATTTAACCTATAAGTTCATAAAAAATAAATTGTATTCTAAAATAAAACTCACAGTTTTTTCTACGATTTTTGATGTTGATGGTAAGGAATTCTCTTCCGGTTTCGATGATTGCGCACTTGTACATGTGGATGGTTTTGATTGATTATTATTTACCGATTTTGATTTTTTAACAGCTTCAAACGAAACTGAACTTTCATACGTTTTCCTCCGTGTTTTTTATGTTCATGATGTTTCTGGTAATCGTCATCAAATGTGCTGCCACAATCTAAGCACTGCAGTTTTGTTCTTTCTCGGCTTGATTTCATTGTAAACTCTCTAACGCACCGAATTAATATATTAAAACTGGAGACGACACAAGCGAAGCTAATGAATGCCAAGACTAGTAAAGGAGGGGACGAATGTCTCACATGAAGGAGGGCAAACATCTCGCTTTAGCGGACAGTGGGGCCGATTCTGTAACTTTTTAACAGCCTGTTAAAAATTAAACGCCTGTTAAAACCGAATGCGCTATTCTGTAGGTCACAGTTATGTTAAAATTTTAACATGACCTGTTAAAATCGCCTGTTAAACGTTCGATTTTAAAGGCATGTCATTGGCACCCTTTAAATTTACCAGCCCTGTTTATTTATCAAAAATACAAATAAAACAATGATTACACAGAATTTTTTCGGAAATTGTTGTTAATATGATTTTCGTTATACACATGCGGCAATTCTAGAATTTTTTTTTCTTGACATTTGACAATATTCGCAATTAATTATTTTTTCACAATGTCCAAATACTTTATCGAAATAAGGACAGGTGCGCAATAAAGACTGTGTTACTTTTGTTGTTAATTGTTTTCTCTATTTCAATGAACAAAACCTGAAATTAGTCTTCTTTGTAAGTCGAACATTTCCGATTTTGAAAAAATCTACTAAATATATTTATCCGTTTCATCTATGATTGTTGATTTCTAAACTTCAAACAAAAATCCGTGAAGATTTAAATTTCTGTCTGTGTTTTCACATATTTCAAATGTATTTTTTTGTTAGACAAAACGTTTACAGGAGAAAGACAACTTCAGTGAAATATTATGTGGTTAGAAAAGAATAACTTTATTTATAACAACTGGCAACGTTGCTGGTATTAACAGGGACTATTAAACTGTTAATCATAACGGCAGTGTTAAACTTGGCGTTACTGAATACGAAATCTAGTTAAAATTTTAACAGGAACGTTATAATTTTAACTTTAACAGACCGTTTAACTTTAACAGAAAAGTTACAGAATCCGCCCCTATAAGTGATACCTGTGTTAATATATTATTAATTGTAAAATTAATAATAAAAATTTGAAAGGGGCCGGATCTAAGAACCGGCCTAATAACTTCCCCGACACATTCCGGATAGTTAATCATGAATTAGATTTGAACATTAAAAACAAGTGTCAGAAGTCGACAATTAATGCACGAGTCCAAGTTTAAAAAAAAAACTAACTTACTATAAAAATCAAAATCGGGAATCAAGAGCCGTGGCTATCTCACCACCACTGAAAAATTCAATGAGGAACCAGCACCTCGTCAACCAAAACTCTGTTTACTGATCGGTGATTCCACACACACTTTTCAGTTCAACTTTCTTATAAACTCGATACACGATTTATGCCCGTATTTATAAACCGTACTTGAGATCGAGCCGTTGCTTGAGTACGAGTTGACGACCTATTTATCATTTATAAATCAACCTCAGACTCGAATCGATGCTTGGATACGAACTTGGCTCAAGTTTGTGTTCTGGCTACCTTGAGCACCGGCCGTTTTGACATAAAGCCCGTTTGACAGTTAAAATCAAAGCCCACCAAATAAATTTTGCGGTTTATAAATACGGGCATATGACTTGAGGTTGAGTTTGAGATTTGTTTATAAATACGAGCATCAATTGCGAAATTTTGACAGAACCACAGAACTGTCATTTCAAAATTTTGCAATTGAAATTTCTATGGCAACCGATCCCTCATAGAAGGCGGCAAATTTGAATTGGTTGACTAAACTATTTTGCCAATTTTGTGCCCTTATTTAAAAAAAGAAAAGAACATCGCACATGAGGGGTATTGTTTCGGACATAAAAGCACATGCCCTTTCGATTGGTGATATCAAATTAATATGTTATCTTAAATTTTTTTCAATCAACCCCCTCCTCCTTCCACCCCCGTGCTCCGATTGGCACCAAAAACTAATCAACTCGAACGGCCACCAAATGGTTTGTGCTGACCAAATTTGAGCTCAATCGGTTGAACCGTTTTTGAGTAATCGTTGGAGAACCGACAGACGCGCACAAACACACACACACACACACACACACACACACACACACACACACGCACGCACGCACGCACGCACGCACACACACGCACGCACGCACACGCACGCACACACACGCACGCACACACACGCACGCACACACACGCACGCACACGCACGCACACACACGCACGCACACACACGCACACACACACACACACACGCACACACACATCATGCTAAAAACTTCAAAAACGTGTTCAGGGGACCTCAAAACGTAAAGATCTAGTGAAATCTCGAAATCGAAATTTTGGTCCGAAACTAATAACTTCCCTACCCTCTGGTCGGGGAAGTTAAAAATATAGAAGCCTTAATGTAGTTAGTTACGGTTGTCATAAATAAACACACAAAATAAAATAAAGATATTTTGAATATTTAAAAATATAGATTTATTATCTATTATAAACGTAAAGATCTAGTGAAATCTCGAAATCGAAATTTTGGTCCGAAACTAATAACTTCCCTACCCTCTGGTCGGGGAAGTTAAAAATATAGAAGCCTTAATGTAGTTAGTTACGGTTGTCATAAATAAACACACAAAATAAAATAAAGATATTTTGAATATTTAAAAATATAGATTTATTATCTATTATAAAATATTTTAATTTAAAAAGAATATAAAATTGGCGACAAGGATAATTGGCTTAGTATACAATTGAGAGAGATATAAAATAATTAATTAATTATTAAATTTGAATAAATTTATAACTGCAAATACAGTAATGCCGGAAACGTCAGATAATTTTAAAATTACATTCATTATTGAATCCTTTAATCCAGAAATATGTCAATGGTCAACTTATGTTAAAAGATTGAAAAATAAGTTTATTTTACATAATGTTCCTGAAAATAAAAAAGTTATAATTTTAATTGATTCAATTGGATCTACTAACTTTGAAAGACTTTGTGATTTGTGTATTCCGGATAATCCCGAAAATAAAAATTTTGAAGAATTAATTGAAATATTAAATGGTTTCTTTGTAACATTAAAATGTTCCATTTCCCTGACTATCGTTTCCGTTTTTGTTCTGAGCTTTGATTTTCTTCCTTTTGGGGAGACAATGGCTGGAGTAGGAGGCCAAAGGGTCCTACTAATTGCTTGGGTACCATTTCCGTCATAACATCTGACGTTGCTAGAGGAGCGATATGTCGTTGTATCGGGATGTTTCGAGTGTCCATCTATTTACCTTAACGTTCCGTTTCTTTTCTCTTACCGTATGGATGGATATTCGGGCATCGTGGTATAATCGACTTGTTGTTCTTCATTTTTCCGGATAATACTCCGGATTAGGTCCTAGATCCCAACAGATTTAGGCTTGTTCACTTGGTTGCAGGGTGACGTCTTCTCGATGTCCTTGCAACCAATCTAATCCTTGAATTATCTAAGAGCCATTTAAGCTTCTTGAGGGTGTGCTATAACAACCTTCACGCTGTCTCTGCTGCAGTGTCCCGTACCTTTATCCTTTCTTTTCTTTATTGTTTCTACTTCTTTCAGCAGTAGACCTTCAGAGGTAGGGATGCAACCCCGTTTAATGGAGTTTCCCTTTTCTTTCCTTCCCTCTTAAGCTCTGGGCTCCCGAAACTGAAGGTCTCTCTACCCTTTTTCTTTTCTTTTTCTTTTTGTACGTATCTGGAGAATCAACGGTACCATTTGATTATCGTAAGTTTGATTTCATTTGATCTACTTACTTTCCAATTTTCTGTTTTCGACCATCTTTCGCTGTTTGGGGATGTTTTAGTTGGGGAGATAACGATTTTTAAACAACCTGATAATTGTCGGTATTGCAGTATCCTGCCTTTTTCATTTCCGGTACTCGGTTAGCCAAAACGGCGTTGTTTATTGTGTTTATTCTATTTTCGCCCTTAATTACTAGTACCAACGGCGTTTATGAACACGGTGTCTTTTTGAACTGTGCGCAATCACGTTTTCGGAAAACACGTTTTCAGTACCCCGATTTTGTAGCGTTCACTTCCCGTTCAAACGTTAAATTGGTCAGACGTTCGTTTACGTTTCGTTTTTTTTCAATTTAATAATTGGGAATTTACCGTACCGATTCCTTTTTGGAATATTTTCGATATCGTTAAATACCCCGGAGAAAGGTAATATTTTCTTTTTCAATTCATTCTTTTGGGGTTCTAATCCAATTGTATAGGGGTATATTTAGAGATCTGGAATAAATCCGGAGTTTTTGCTGAACACTCATTCCGTTTTTGGCGTCATTCATCCAGTACGGGTACTATCGCTCATCCAGTGGCGTAATTGGCTACATTCAACGTAACTGGCGTTTCATTCTTCGTTCCTGTTACCGTGCGTTTCACTCATCCAGTGGCGTGGATTACATCATCGTACCGTGGCATCGAAAACGATAAGTTTTATCTTTATTTAAATTTTCTATTTACGTATTGTTGTATATGTCTTACGAGACTGTTGATGATTTTTTATATGAATTTCGCTTTTCAAAGATCATTATCTATTCGATTATATAAATCTGTATATTTAAGCGTTCCTCTGAGTATTAATTATATTTCATCGTTAATTTAAACTTTTGCAAATTCTTTGTTAAGATTGTCCAGTCACACAGGATTTATCTAAGGTATGCGACCTTGTAGTGCGTATCGCCTGTGTGATTGATAATCAGAATACAGTATAGTAAATTTTAAACATCATTTTCATTAATTTTATAAATTATCTAAATTTAAAACGAGTTCGAACTCCCTTAGAATAATAAGAACTGCCACATTATTAGAGTGGTATATTTCACTTCCACTTGTTATTTTTTGTTAATCATTAAATTGTTTGATTTCAACGTTATTTTGTTTAACGGAATCCTATTCCACGATTGTGGGATTCTTTCAATTTTATAAATCGTGGTGGCGCCCTTTAACAGCTATTTTTAAAACCCCATAAGAACCCCCTTCGAACCCATCCATCGCTCCTGGATACTGAGCAACGGGAGAACACAAAGTGTTGGTTATATCTTTCAACCAGAACCAAATAAATATTCAGAAAGATATAAATTTTATAAAAATGTTCAATGTGATGAAGAATCAATTCAAGAATTTGCTGCAAAACTAAAAAAAATGTCAAAATATTGCAAGTTTCCAGCAGATTGGTTACAAGAAGCTTTAATTACTCAGTTTATGGTTGGTTTGAAAAATAATGATCTCAGATTGAAGTTATTTGAAGCATCTTTTGATACATTTAATAAGGTAGTAGATTTTGCAACAAATTATGAAATTAGTAAATGGGCAGCTTCATCAAGTAATGAGGTAACAAAATTTGAAAATTCAATAAATACAATATCAACTAAAAATAAAAATTCACATAAAAATTATCACAAAAATTTTGATAAAAATATAAAATGTTTCCGATGTCGTTATAATAATCATAAATCAGAAAATTGTTTTCATAAAAAAAGTACTTACATGTAATTCATGTGGAAAAAAAGGTCATATATCGCCAGAATGTAAATCTGTTAAAAATAAATTTCAATTAAAATCTTCAAAAATAAATACAAATTCAAAAACTATTAAAAATATAAATAATGAATCAGATAGTGATAGTGAGATAGAAATATATAATATTTTTAATGATAAAACTAAAGACAGTAAAATATTTATAAATGTCGAAATTGACAATAAAATTGTCAAAATGGAACTTGATACAGGTGCGGGATTATCAGCTATATCAAAGAAATTATTTAAAAAATTATTTCCTAATAAGAAAATTGAGCGTACTAATTGTATATTAAAATCTTATTTTAAAGAATCACGAAAACCAATAGGGAAAACTAATGTTACAATAAAATTTCAAAATAAAATTGCTCATAATCAAACACTCTATATTGTAGAGGATGAATTAAGTGAAGTTATAGGTCGTCCATGGCTTAAGCACCTAGGTATAATAAGAAATAATAACGTTATTTTAAATTTAAATGAAATTGAAATAAGCAAACAAAATTAGAAAATTATTAGAAAAACAAAAGAAAAGATTGATAATTTAGTTAATACAAAACCTCCAAATAATATTTCGAAACTTCGAAGTTTATTGGGTTTAATTAATCATTATGGAAAATTTATTCCAAATGTATCTTCAATACTAGAACCGTTAAATAAACGACTTCGTAATGATAAAGAATTTAAATGGACAAGAAATTGTCAAGAAGCCTTTGATAAGATAAAAAATGAAATAATCAGTGATAGAATATTAGTACCATTTAATCCTAAATTGAAATTAATTCTATCTACTGATGCTTTACCTGTAGGTTTAGGAGCAGTTTTAAGTCATATTATGAATGATGGAACTGAACGTCCTATAGCATTTGCATCAAAATCATTGTCTAAAACTGAAAGAAAATACAGTCAAATTGATAAAGAAGCATTAGCTATAATATGGGCGATAAAGAAATTTTTCATTTATTTATTTGGAAAACACTTTACATTAGTGACTGATCACAAACCATTAACACAAATTTTTAACCCATCAAAATCAAAAATGAAAATGCAGATTTTTTATCTAGATTTCCAAATGAAAAACAAAACATAAAAAATTCATTGGATGAACATGCAATTTTTCATTTGGAAATGGTTGAAACTTTACCAATCACTATTGAAGATATACAAAAACATACATTAAAAGATTCGGAATTATGCAAATTATTAAATAATCTTAAATATAAAATTAATAAAGATAATAATTTTAATATAATGAATGGAGTTATAGTTAGAGGAATTAGAACAGTAATACCAAAATCTCTTCAATCAATAATTTTAAAAGAATTACATCAGGGACACATTGGAATTACAAAAATGAAATCATTAGCTCGAAATTATGTGTATTGGAAAAATATTGATAATGATATTGAGAAAATAGTAAAAAAATGTAAAGCTTGCCAAGAAAAACTACCAAATACAAAACCTGAAACACATCCTTGGGAAGCATCTGAATCTCCATGGGACAGAATTCATATAGATTTTGCTGAATTTGAAAAGAAATATTTTTTAATAATTGTAGATTCTTATTCAAAGTGGTTGGAAGTTATTCAAACACCTAATACAACAGCAAAGAAGACAATTGAAATTCTATTTGAACTATTTGTTCGTTTTGGAATGCCTAATACTATTGTTTCAGATAATGGTCCACAATTTAGATCTGTAGAATTTGATAATTTTGCAAAACAAAATGGTATAAAAATTATATTTTCTCCTCCATATCATCCAAAAAGTAATGGTCAAGCAGAACGATATGTGAGAACATTTAAAGAAGCTTTAAAAGCTGATGTATATGGGTCACTAAATCAGTGTTTAGCTAAATTTTTATTGAGTTATAGACCTAATATTGCGACAGGTTTTAGTCCAGCAGAAATGATGTTTGAAAGAAACATAAAAACTCGTTTAGATTTAATTAAAATAGACAATAATGACAAGAAAAAGAAACAAAAATCAGCAAATGTCACAAAATCATTTAATATTGATGATTATGCTCAAGTTCGTTTTTACAATTCAAATAAAAAATTTAAATCAGGAAAAATAATAAAGAGAGAAGGAAATGTAATATATTTAATTCAATTAGAAGAAAAAAAAAATTTTAAAAAGACATATAGATCAAATAAGAAAAATTGTAAAGTTTTCAGTATTAGAATCGTCAAAACAAAATGAAATTTCTAAAATATCAGATAATATAAAAAACAATCAATCGAATCTTCCTGAAATTCGTGAATATATAATTGAACATACAAATCAAAAAGAAAACGATATAATTACACGAAAATCGACCAGAAATCGTAAACCTCCTAATCGTTTCATTTTATAAAGGGGGAAGGAGATATAGTATATTTAATAGATATACTGATATCTATAAAAATAATTAAAAAAATTAAAGCCTTAATGTAGTTAGTTACGGTTGTCATAAATAAACACACAAAATAAAATAAAGATATTTCGAATATTTAAAAATATAGATTTATTATCTACTAGCTATTACCCGGCATGCGTTGCAATGCTGGTTAATTAATTCTGTTTATTGAAGTGCTTTTGTATACACAATATTCCTTGTTTGTTCATTTGGTACATAAATAAATAAATCCGAATGTTTGCCGACCCTTGAACACGCTACATGATGCACACCAATACCAATAATCAGGAACAAACAGGATGGTGAATATACCAATACCAATATTAATCAGGAACAAACAAGATTGCCGATATACCTATACCAATATTAATCAGGAACAAACAGGATGGTGGATATACCTATACCAATATTAATCAGGAGAAACAGGATGGTGGATACCAATACCAATATTAATCAGGAACCAACAGGATGGTGGATACCAATACCGATAATCAGGAACAATTGTGTTGAAAACCAATGTTGTAGGATTACTTACATTCGGAATTCTGAATCTTTAGCCCCAAGGCAGCTTCTTATATAGGGGCTTGACGACGGATAATCGCAGGGTGTTGCGCAATAGGTACAGAGTTCGCAGGTAGGCGTGGCATTACTAAGGATTTGTTGACAGCGCCACCGCGAGGGTAGTAGCGGAGCGCTCGGAAACTATTCATTCTTGCTAAAATATCAATCAAATATAATGTAGTGCCGTTGTCATGGTAATATACGTATAAATAAGTAAATACCATTTTTAGCAAATAACCCCTTTAAACACCTATGTATATTTTCATGAATTGTAATTTATATATAGGTTTTAAAGTGGTTATGTTAATTCTAAAACCTTGCCGTGAGTCCATAGAGCAACTTGCCAAAGTTTCATCGCAATCGGATGAGTGGTTTAGGAATGCATAAGGGACATACAAACAAACAAACAAACATTCATTTTTATATATATAGATTATAAAATATTTTAATTTAAAAAGAATATAAAATTTAGTATGGTAGTGGATTTGATATAAACATTAAACAGTTGTGAATAAAGTTAATAAGTTGAAAATAAATATTAAATTATCGTAATTACTTGTACGGCATTTAACTGCACTGCCAGGCGGCTTTCAATTAGTTAAGTTATATTTTGACTTTTACTGACTTCAATATTTTAATCTATTATCGCAGATTTCCATCAAATCCAGATTTACGGAATAAGGGTTAACAATGTCTTGTGGATGCAAATTAAGTTCAGGTTTTTAAAAATACATTTCAGCTTCTGTGTTATAATTAGTTTTTGTTTTTTTTTTTTTGTAAATTATTCGATTATTCTCTCATAAGTGAAATCTGTTACACTCATTATAAGATTTATTAAGTTTCAGTTGAGGTAATTTTCTGAAATCAAATTGTAAGGTAAACATCACCAAAAATTGGCAATGAAACGATTGAAACAAAGCTTATAATTTGTCAAAATTTCATTATAATATCACGTTTTAGTGTTGTTTGAAGGAATAATAATAATTATATTAATTGACGCAACTCTGAAATACACAACTTTAATATGTGATAAGAAAACTTCAAAATAAAATAAAATTTTGTCTTTAAAAAATATTTTACAATTAAATTTCCTATAATTGAGCGCGTTGTGCCCTCCGTCACGTGGTACCTGACAGTGCTCTTCGTCGCACATAGCGCGTCGCGCGTTATGCTATCCTTTACTTGGCTTCAATTCTCGATGTGTGAAACATAACATCGTCCTAAAGTCAGTAGCGTAACATTATATTTTACACTTTACCGAACGAATGACTTAACAAAAATTGGCAAATGTAATTCTTCATTTTTCTGGATTTCGTAAAAAAATGCCTAGTGGAATTGTAGGAAATAGTATTTGACGATTACCACAAAATTTGGCGACTGGAAATTGCTTGGAGGGGGTGTTGCACCCGCCAACCCTCCGATCGTCCCTGCAAAGTTCGAAGTATGGTGTTGGGATTGTTGTTCGCAGTTGTTATCATCACCCCAGGTGGATAACAACTACATCTGACAGATATCAGCTGATGATTTTAGGACGCCGGGGCCTGTGCGCATGTACAATTAACTCGAACAATGTAAAAACGAGAACATCTCGCATCAGAGATGAACTCGGATATAAAATCGAACAGAAAAATCGAATAATGTAAACAGATCTTAAGGCTGTCGCTCGAAGTGAACGGTAACATTCAATCCCCCATAAGGAACAATGAGAAATAAATTCGATTGAACCAGGGAACAACGACAAAAGATTTCGAAATGGGGCATATCTCATTCGATTCAGAATTCAATTTTCTACAGTTAATAGTCCATAAGATTTGGAAAATCAAACGGAATTTTCTGATAATTGCGAAAAACCGCATTTTTAGTCAAAAAAGTGTGTTAACATTCAGAAGAAGACGTACCTAGATAATCAATAAAATTAAATGAAACAGATATAGGTAGATCAAGAAAAGTTAAGGCTTCACGGGACAGTCATTCCCGTTTCAATTTCCTTTTCCGTTTTTTCGGAAAACAGCGTCTAAAATGATCAAGTTTTTCGAAATAGCACATTCTAAGTAACTCACAAGGAAACATTCTCAGATGTCCCCCCGATTTTAATGAACTTGTCAACAAATGATATAATGTGGCTTCGTGACTTATGATTGGCTAGATGAAGGTGGGGGCAACTTAATTGTTTCTCGACTAATTTCTCATACGTCAATCGAACGAAGATTGTAAATTTACAAAAAAAAAGGGAAAAATGCGAACTACCTCTCGAGCGAGAATCTTAATAAATTTCCAATTTATTTGATCTGATGATGGAAATATTCCTAAAACACATGTATTTTTTAAGCTTTTTATATGTATTGGATTTTTGATTTATTTCAATTATTAAATTTCATTTTATATATGAACATGGTCTTGTTGTCTTGCCATTTTCTATTTCGTGTCAAAATTCCGAAAATAGACAAAATGGTGCCAATAACTGCCTTTTTGGCCTGACTGAAGATCTTTCTTCCCAAATCCTGAACAGTTAAAATTCTTTTACGTAGAGACGACCGTCCTCAAAAGTTGGATTTACACAGCCGCATCAAATGTGTCACGGTTTTTCTACTCGTCACTGTACGTCGATTCTCCAAATTAAGAAAACTTTGCTCTTCGAGCGAGACAGAAACAATTACCATTAGGGTTACAATTATTTAGCAAAATAAATATTGAAACAAATAAAACAATGAATGCATAAAAATTAGGAACCTCTACTTATGTTCGTTCATTTTGTAGTCAAAATTTGGCACATCCACCACATGAAAACGATAATAGTTATTTTCGATATAAGTGTGGAAAGTGCGTTTTTGCGAGACGAGGGTGTACGTTGGAGCACGAGCGTTAGTGAGTGCTCCAACGAGCACCCTAGTCTCGCAAAAACGTCTTTCCACTTGAATATCGAACACTATTTTTTCTACGATCGAATGGAAACTACAGAAATTTATTGAACAAATATAATAATTATTTGTATATTATATTATTAATTCAATATATTCAATAAAATTGACACCTTATGATTCTGATATTGACAACAAATTCAAATCAAGCCATCATAGAAAATTAATACCAACAGAAAAACATTCATTAAATTAATATAATGTTAGTTGAAAATTAGGAATTTTTAAAGAGTTAAGTTGCGTATCATTTTACATTTATTGATTATTTCGTTAGTGATTGACTTTCAACTGTTTTTATTTTCAACAACATTTACATATTTATTTATTAGTCGTAGACAAATATTAAAATCGTTGTTCATAACACATAAAAATTGTGAATAAGAATGGAATTTGAAGAACCTGGAACTCCGTCAGAAATAACAGACACTGCAAATGAAGTGGTGTTAAATTAACTTTCAAAAAAATCAAAACAAAAATATGAGAAGCTTATAAGCGCTTCTTGGAATACAAACTAACAAAAAAATGTAAGTTCCTTTTCGGAGAATACTATAATAATAATTAATTAATATAATGTAATAATTATAATTCGATTGATTTATTAATCCAATTATTATTGTTTTATGTTAATATAATAATATAAATTGAACAGCGTGCGAAAAGTGATTACTTGCCACCCTAGAGTGGAAATGTACACTTTTCCATGGTATTATTTGGAAAAGTAAAAATCACCAATCAGAAGCCAGTATTTATTTTAACTTTGCCGTTGCCTACGCGACGGATCAACTCTATGGGAATTTGACACTTTCCACCTATCAAATGCAGACAGAAAATCGACAGTTTCCGTTCGATCATAGAAAAAGAATTATTTGTAATTTTTCAAACTTTATTCATACAACATTGAAAATTCACTAATACAATTCGTAACTAGATATTAAAATTAGTTGAATAAAAATTGTAAATCGACAATAAAATAAGTTGTAATTGTTGTTAAAATTGACAATAGCACACTTCTATCAATTATAAAAAAATCAGCAGCTGTAATTTTAACAGAATTTTGTTTCAAATATTCTCCAAAATTCCTATATTCAATCTTTTTATAAATAACTGGATTATTATATAAATAATTGTGAAATGTTAAACAGAAGTTTTTATACGTCTTCATAAGCGTATCACATTTGATAACAGTAATAAGGATTGGTGTCTAAAATATTTTTTTTATTAGTAATAATTAATAAACGAATGTTTCATATTAAAATCAACTTACAATATCCAAAATTAATATAAACATATTGCTTATCAATATTAAAATTTGAAAATTTGCGTCGTATTTATCTTTGCTAAAATCTTCAACAATATGATGTAAAAATTGTAGAACATTAAAAGTGAATTTGGCAAAACCAAATAGAAGAAACCATCCGGAAATTTTATTGAAATTCGCAATACTTTTCAGCAGAAGTTTTGTAATTATGTTCAATCGTTTAATTAATAAATCCAACTGAAAATCTCTTGTATCGTTTATGTTACTTTTAAACATTTGAGTCAAATAGACGAATTTCGAGTTAAAATCATCCAACAAAACAATTGATACCATTTGAAACATCAAGTGGACATAAAAAACAAATTTCATAAAATAATAAAGAAAACACTTTAAATTTAACAATGTGAATCCAGTTTGTAAATACATAAATATGCATTGCAATATTGGTTAAAAGCCAAATTATATATTTAATTAAATCGTTTCGCAATCCTTTATTGTCATTGGTAATATTATCAATTTTGTTAAGATTATTAAATAATTTCATCCATGATTGCCGATTAACAAAATTATTCTTGATAAATAATTGATAAAGGATTAGAATAATTGATATTTGTCTTAGAATATCTAAAATATTTATAATTGCTGTTTCTTCTGTCAATTTAATCTTATAACACATGGAAATGGATAGAAAAATTAAAGATATTGTGAATATTAATACTGCACGAATTTTATCACGTTTTCGATAAATTAAACAATTACGATTCGTACCATAAGTTGGTATTAAACTTAAATGATTAATAAAATTCAAAGAAAATTGCCTGAAATTCGAACACGATTTCACTTTGGGTTCTTCCATTGTTATTATCTATCCAATAAGTGAACCAGTTCACTTCACTTCGCTTCAACAAAATGAATTGTAGAAATTGTTTGTATTCAATTATACTTAATGTGTTGTTAGTTTTATTGAATTCTTCCAAACGAGTATTCTATTGTTAGCAACGTTTACATACAATCATATAAATGAAAATTTATTTAAACTCAGTTTTATTTACTTTATTTAAAAAAATACTTTTAATTTATAAGTGAAGTTTAGCGAATAAGGGCAGTGTTCATTCTTGTTAATGGTCCCGCTCGACAGGCGTTTCGCATTCTCTCCCCTATCGTTGTAAATTTATGAGAAGTCGGACGCTCACCTCCATTTGGTGAATTATTTCAAAGAATTAAAATAAAACTCGATCCTTTATACCTATAACAAAATAGTCAATAATAATACAAATAAAATTCAATATAAATCATTCACTTACAACGTAACATCAAAACATCTTTTTTCTACGACAGTGCGGAATGTCTTACTTTCGATGAGCCAAACAGGTGTTGAAAGTGGCACTTTACCGCACTAGTGCGGAAAATCCAACTTTCCGCACTAGTGCGGCAAAGTAACTTTTCCGCACTCTACTTTCCACACTACTTGTTCCTTACCGACAATAATTGTTTTCAAGTACAATTTTGGATTTTTCCATAAATTGTACTTGACTTGGGATTCGAACCCAATACTAACCGTTTCGAATGTCGACTTGCTTACCACTGCGCCACTCGCGGTTCAAATTTAAATATATTAAATTGTCTTTATAACATAAAACATAACATAGACACTTGTTTATACTGTAGTCATAGTAACTCTCCTTACATTTAAAGTCAATGGTAGGTTGATAATTATTAAAAATTTTATTAGTTAGTTTTTATTTAATTTTTTTAATTATTTTCCGCGATTTTGGACTGTCGTAGAAAAAATAGTATACAATACACGGTCAGAAAGTTTCGTTGCAGAACGAGTGTGAACACGTTGCGGCACGAGCGAAGCGAGTGCTGCAACGTGTTCACACTCGTTCTGCAACGATTAACTTTCTGACCTTATATTGTAATATACTATTCCCACTGTTTAAGAAATATAAACCTGTCTTTAAATTGAACAAAACAATTTACTCAATTTTAAAAAATAATATTGACAAAGATAATAAACTGAAAATAATTTTCAATATTTCTCTTAAAAATTTCTATCTTAATTTTAAAATTATGTGATTGGTACAGATAGCTTTTTAATAAAACCGAAACTAGACTACCCTTATTAAAATAAATTCTGTGGTCAATAGAACTTTTTTTTTCATTTATTTTCATATTTAATTGATTAAACAACGTGGATGGCAAACAATTAGTTGATTGTGATAATAAATTAGAATGTTCAGGGGTATATAAAATCAAATGTGACAATTGTGACTGTTGTTATATTGGTGAGTTTAGAACAGCGAAACAACGACAAAAGATATCGAAATGGGGCATATCTCATTCGATTCAGAAGTCAATTTTGTACGGTTGGCACTCCATGAATTTTGGAAAATCATACGGAATTTTCTCATAATTACCAAAAACCGCATTTTTAGTAAAAAAAAGTATGTTAACGTTCAGAAGAGCACGTGCCGATATAATCAATAAAATGAAATGAAACACTTATAGGTAGATCAAGAAAGGCTTCAGGGTCAATACATTCCCGTTTTAATTTTCTTTTCCGTTTTTCGAGAAAATCGTCTAAAATGATCAAGTTTTTCGAAATAGCACATTCCTAAATAACTCAGTAGATGATGTCAGGACCGTACCGAATAACAACTAAGGGGGGGGGGGGGTTGGACCAACAGCTTGCCGACTAAAAAATTATGAGAATTCTCAAGTACTCTTTTTTATATTGAGAATAATTAAATGTGAATAGATACACTCAAATAAGATTACATTATTATAGTTTTATTCTACCACTTTTTGACGATGATTTCTAAATCAAGACTGTCCAAAATATCCGATGAACATGAAGAAATGAGTAAATAATTCAATCTCTCATCCCCCATTGTGGATCTATTATAAGTTTTTATCAATTTTAGTTTGCTGAAAGTCCTTTCGTTACTTGCCGTTGTTAAAGGGGAGGTTAAAACAAGCTGCCCCAATTTCCAAATTAAAGGTAGTGCCTCCTTCATATCAAATATATAGAAAGAAAAAGATTGTTTCAACTTTTGACAAGTCAACATCTTATACAAACCTTGGCAATAACTTCAAACAATCTTAAGGGGAAGGAGTAGATCTCATCGTTTTAACCGGCGAAAATGTGAAGCGATTTCTCAGTCGTCTTTAAGACTATGGCAATTTCAAATAAATTTTTGGAAAGAGCATTTCTTCTAGCCCGAAATGGTACTTACCGTTTTTCAAAATGTTGATACAAATTTGAATTACAGACGAAAATCTAACAACATATTTTTTTCGTATTTTTGTATAATTTCTCGTATTTTCTCTTATAACTTGGCCAATTTTGATTATTTTGCAAAAATTCTTGTACTGTCAGATAGCAAATAAAAAGTTCTTTTCAAATATTCAAGAAATTTTCCAATTCTGCCGTTAGTTTTCCGGAAAATTAAGAAGACTTCTGTAAGCTAAAACAGGTTTTCTCCTACAGTTCTTATTTGACAACATTGATCAACCACTCATTCGAAAGCTGATACAAAGGCGGAGGGCAAGATGAAGCCCTTTTTTTGATATTTTGAAAATTGTCTGAGTTATCGCGGAAAAACCAACTGGTTTCTCTGCTATTGTTTTCACTTATTAAAATTAATTATTTTGCTTCGAAATACATACAGTTAGGTAGATAATTTTGTCCTGTTTCCGAATAATGCATTATTTTTGCAAAAAATGTTGATTTTCCAAAGAAAATCGAGTGGAAGTCCAGCGTCGTTCTTTTACAAAGATTGCTCGCTTTACACGTAAACAGTGCGAATCTGTCTAATCGAAACTTTGTGGAATCATCGATACTCAATCCAAAGCGAGACACACAATTCGATTTGGCAAACACGCACTGTCTACCAGTATGACGGGTTATCTTGCTTGATAATCCACAAACAAAGAGACTGGATTTTCATTCGATTTTCTTCGTGAAATCAACACTATTTACAAACATAATAGGCCAATCGGAAACAGGACAAAATTATCTACCTAACTGTATGTATTTCGAAGCAAAATAATTAATTTTAATAAGTGAAAACAATGCCAGAAAAACCAGTTGGTTTTTCCGTGATCACTCAGGTAATTTTCAAAATATCAAAAAATGCTTTCTATCTTGTACCCCGCCTTTGTATCAGCTTTCGAATGAGGGGTTGATCAATGCTGTAAGATAAAAACTGTAGAAATAACTTTGTTGTAGCGTACAGAAGTTTTCTTAATTTTTCGGGAAACTAACGACAGAATCGGAAAATTTCTTGAATATTTGGAAAGAACTTTTTCTACGATCGAAATGAAACTGTCGATTTTCTGTCTGTATTTGATAGGTGGAAAGTGTCAAATTCCCATAGAGTTGATCCGTCGCGTAGGCAACGGCAAAGTTAAAATAAATACTGGCTTCTGATTGGTGATTTTTACTTTTCCAAATAATGCCATGGAAAAGTGTACATTTCCACTCTAGGGTGGCAAGTAATCACTTTTCGCACGCTGTTCAATTTATATTATTATATTAACATAAAACAATAATAATTGGATTAATAAATCAATCGAATTATAATTATTACATTATATTAATTAATTAATTATTATTATAGTATTCTCCGAAAAGGAACTTACATTTTTTTGTTAATTTATATTCCAAGAAGCGCTTATAAGCTTCTCATATTTTTGTTTTGATTTTTTTGAAAGTTAATTTAACACCACTTCATTTGCAGTGTCTGTTATTTCTGACGGAGTTCCAGGTTCTTCAAATTCCATTCTTATTCACAATTTTTATGTGTTATGAACAACGATTTTAATATTTGTCTACGACTAATAAATAAATATGTAAATGTTGTTGAAAATAAAAACAGTTGAAAGTCAATCACTAACGAAATAATCAATAAATGTAAAATGATACGCAACTTAACTCTTTAAAAATTCCTAATTTTCAACTAACATTATATTAATTTAATGAATGTTTTTCTGTTGGTATTAATTTTCTATGATGGCTTGATTTGAATTTGTTGTCAATATCAGAATCATAAGGTGTCAATTTTATTGAATATATTGAATTAATAATATAATATACAAATAACTATTGTATTTGTTCAATAAATTTCTGTAGTTTCCATTCGATCGTAGAAAAAATAGTGTTCGATATTCGAGTGGAAAGACGTTTTTGCGAGACTCGGGTGGTCGTTGGAGCACTCGCTAACGCTCGTGCTCCAACGTACACCCTCGTCTCGCAAAAACGCACTTTCCACACTTATATCGAAAATAACTATTTTGTGATTGAATTTTTTGATTTTGGTTTCAAAATCAAAATCCCATGTTTAGAATTTTTTGTTTTATTTTATTAATAAATTAATTCATTATTTGAGTAATGGAGACTGGATTTACAAATATTTTTTGAAATAGTCTTTTATTTTTCATCATAATTAATAAATGATAAAACATTGTGATACTTGACGTTGTGAAAATTACCTTACGTTTAAAATTTGTAGCGCCAGCCTGCTAACTACTTCGCTTCTCACGTCCCATATCTAGACTCTTCCCGCCACCAATTCTATCGCTCTAGAGCGCATCCGATTGGCTTCATAATTTAATTAATTTCTAATTATCTTTGGGTCAGGTGAAAAAAATGTATAAGATTTTTCGTCTTAGAATAACATCCCCTATCTACCTTTAAGAAGATGTGCAATTCTCATGGGACACGGTGTATATCATACTTTTTTTCAATAAATACAAATTTCTGTTCATTTTATTTTTTTCGTAAAAAGGAACATGTGTTCGTTTTTTATTTTTATATATTTTCCCTTACAATTCTGTCACTATTATCGACTTTTCACTAATTTTCTCGCAATACTGAGCAAGTTAAAAGAACTTTTGAAATCTCCAATAAATTCTACAGGAGAGTTTTTAGTTTTCCAAAATGCCATTTTTTTAGTAAATACAAATTTCCGTTCCTTTTTTTCGTAAAGAGGGTGCGCTTTCAAATCTGCTATGGCCGAAACTTGTTCCGACACTCCCTACGTCTGCCCTTTTCGGTCTAATGCTTGACTTGCAACGAGAGATGCGATATTTCTCGCTGAAGAGTTGTCCTGGGTTTTCTGCTCGTCTCTGTATTTAAATTGGTGTTCGACGTCTAATACTTGATCTCCTCAACAGTATAGTTGATCACTTAGAATTATGGCTAACAAGTACTTGTAATTGATCAGGTCTTTGAGCATCTGTTAAGATGGTCGACTTTATTAAATACAACATTCTCTGGTGGCAAATCATCATGAACTGCTGTGGCTGCTAAAGTGTCTTTGGCTGCCTGATTTCATACTTTTGAATACACTTTTTGGGAAATCCGGAAGGAAAATTAGAAAATTTTTCCTGACCTACTACCTACTAATTTTTATTGTTTTCTCATTCTATTTATACTAGTCTCATTTCTTTTTTACTCCGAATAACACATAAAGTTGCAATGATTGATCCTAGTTTTTGTTGTTTAAAAACGTAGTTGTCCCATTTTTCTGAAAATCCAGTTAAATAAAAAAGAACTCGCTTGCCCAAGGAGCCGTATAATAATTGTCAACTAAATTCGAAAACCGCATTGAATTATCTTTAACCGTTTTCTCAAAAAATTACATCGAATTGTCTTATGGGGAATACATGCAAATGGAAATTGGTTATGGGGTACGTGGTCCTATGCTCTAAACAAATACGGTAACGTAAATAATCTCACACATTAATTAACATTTAAAGAGTCTACACACCAAGCAACCGTGCAACCTGGAACACCCACACATTAAGGCCGTGCTAGTAATTTTAGACCTTTCAGTGTACGTAAAATAGTTGATAAATCTTCTAATCGTACTTGGAAGACTAAGCCATGAATAAAAAAACTGATAATATTTGGAAACAGTGCTCCACGTATTATTCTTGATGTACAGGGAATCGCACAATTGACTACTTGTGCTGATTCCAATTGTAGGTGGACCGTACTGACAATCTATCTCTATCGTCTTGTATACTTACGTATATCTGCCATTAACGCACAACTGGTTTTGTAGGTATATAAAATGCACTCAGGTACGATAAATTTGCATTTTTGGGAACATTAAATCGAAAATAAATTTTAATAAATCACAACCCCTTATATTTATGCACACATCTATACATACATATATTTTACTTACATACTACCATCCTATATTGAAACTAGGATTCCAGACTCTTCCGATTTGGCAAACTCGCACTGTTTACCTACGTCAAACGCGGGCCTTCTTGGCAAGATAACGACGCTGAATTTTCACTCAATTTTCTTCGTGAAGTCAACGTTCTTTCCAAAAATAATAGGCCAATCGGAAAGAGAACAAAATTATCTACCTAACCGTATGTATTTCAAAGCAAAATAATTAATTTTAATAAGTGAAAACAATGCCAGAAAACCCAATTGATTTTTCTGCGATAATTCAGGCAATTTTCAAAACATCAAAAAAAACTTTCTATCATGCCTTCCGCCTTTATATCAACTTTCGAATGAGGGCTTGATCAATATTGTCAGATAAAAATTGTAGAAAAAGACGTGTTGTCGCATGCAGAAATTTTCTTAATTTTCCTGCAAACTAGCGGTGGAATCGGAAAATTTCTTGAATATTTGAAAACAACTTTTTATTTGCTATTTAACAGTACAAGAATTTTTGCAAAATAATCAAAATTGGCTAAGTTATAAAAGAAAATAGAAGAAATTGTACAAAAATATGAAAAAAAACATATTAGATTTTCGTCTACAATTCAAATTTATATTAAAATTTTGAAAAACGGAAAGAACCGTTGGGAGCTATAAGAAATGATTTTTTCAAAAATCTATCTCCGGTTGTCGCCGTCTTAAGGACGAGCGAGAAATCGCGAGTTAGAGATTCGCATTTTTGTCGGTTCAAATCTGGAGATGTACTCCTTGGCCTTAAGTTAAAAATTGTACAGCTGAAGAGTCGAGTCACATTTCAATTTTTATACGATCGATGTATGTACAAGAAACTCGTTTTAGAAAACCGAAAAAAACAGTTTTCCAAGGATACTCAAGTCATCTTAAACCTATTTATGTAAAAAACTGATGTACAAAAATTTTGAGGTGTTCGACAAGAATCATCTTTTTCCCAATTTCCTAATGAGTTACATGCTTCAGCTTTCACTAATATGTTCACCCCTCTATAAATCCTTAACTGCCCAGTCACTCAACGAGTTTTGGGCGGTAGGAATCCTTAGCTTGCGGACCCTTTATATCCAGGCTATCACGATGATAGAGAGATAAGAAGGTCTAATTGATAGAAGTTTCTGAATTTTGGTAGACACCTGTTTTTCCACCTGAAATACTTCTAGAATTCACTTTCACTATACTATCAATCCTCGATATACAGAGTGAGTCAAGTGGTTGGCCTATTAGAAGTTTAAGAAGTTCTAATTGATGAAAGATTCTGAAATTTGGTATGCCGCCGTTTCCCCACCTGTACTACATCTGGAAAATATTTTCGTTGTTCTATCAACCCCCGGAGTATAGGGTAGTGCACCCTACTTTCTTATTTTAAATGGAAAGGTATATTTTTTATTACATATTTAGATTTTATGGTAAAAATGAAATGGACTTTGATTACATGACATATGGTCTAGTGTTTATAGTTTTTGAGGAATTTTGACTTTTTGTGAAAATTTTGATTTTGTAGTGTTTGATTGAAGAATTCATATGTTTAAAGATATCGTTAATAGATAATCCAAATTAGGAACGCAAATAGATTAAACTATGTACTTTACTTCAGATTTTACAGAAATGAATTATCTTTCAGCATTTAGCCGAAATTAATTTTTCTTTCAGCCAATTTTTAAAATGCAATATCTTTCTTATTTTAAATGGAATGGTATATTTTTCTTTACACGGTTGGATAGAGAAAAAAATTCTACATCGAACAGTATTAACATTTTCTAGACCTATCGCTGATAGTTTTACAGCTATTTAAGATTTTCGATTTTCAATAGTTTTCTCCCCAGTCTGAAATTGACTAGTATCTAGTTGTCGGTGACTTAATAATTCGCCTATAAAGAAAGGCATAGGAGGCTTAGTAACTTGACATAAACTGTCACATTTGAGGTTAACAATGAGTATTTTGTATGTTTTTTCAGCGATTTCTGCCAATTTTACATGAAAAGAAAATCCAATTAATTTTAATTTAATTATTTGTCAACTTCTTCTATTATTTTTAAATTAAAAAATATAAAAATAATTAATTATTTAGATATTAAAATTTAGCGTAAAGTGCATAGTTTGAACTACTTGATTTCCAAATTTGGATTATCTACCAATAATACTTTCCGAGATATGAATTTTTTAATAAAACACTACAAAATAGAATCTAAATATAGAATAAGAAATATACCATTCTATTTACAAGAAGAAAATAGGGTGCACTACCCCATATACCGGGGTTTGATAGAATAATGAAAATATTTTCAAGTGATAGTTTAAATGGAAAAACAGGTGTATACTAATTTTCAAACATTTTTATCAATTGAAACTTCTTATCTATCCTACGGTCCATTAACGTGACACACCCTGTATATTTTGCTTCTTTTATTGATTTTATAAACAACTTTCTTGAATGTGTAAGAGAGAAAAAGTATACTAGTGAGAAGAAAGATAGATTGATATTTTAGGTTGGTATTTTATCAGTGACTGTAGCAATAGAAAATATAGCTCTGTCTCTTTTTCACAAACTTAAGCAAACGGAGTGCCCTAGTGATTTAGTAATTTTAAAAATGTTATATTGGATAAGCTGTTAAACAGCTGCAATAATGGCTACTAGGTTTTATTTTTGAGCCGGTATTGTATATTAATTCAGGTAAACAAGAAAAAGACAAATGAATATATAAATAAATGAATATATTTTCAGATCAGTAAACAAAATTATCTTGTAAGCAAATGAAGTAAACATTGATAATAAACAACAGAAGAGTAACAAAATAATGGAAATAATGCAAGAAAAACTGCCTCAAATTACACGAACTAGTAAATAAATAATTCGTTTATTATTACACGAATGTACAATAGTAGCACTGATATTTTACGATGAAATTTTCGTCACATAGAGTGTCTAACGGTATTTCACTTCAGAGTTGGCTGTGTTGGCTTCATAGAATCATTATTTAAATTTGATATTTGTTAATGTAGTTAAGTGTCCGAACAAAGCTACAACGTAAGTAATAACAGACAGCCAATTTATAAGTAAAGTTCCGTTATACAATCTGTAGTTGGCTATGAATATTGGTATTTATTATACAGTTGTCGTAATTTAATTCATATGGTCTATGTTTTAATTGGGATTTTACATCAGTAAATACTAAAATATACTAAAATGCAATACGAATTAAATTACGACATATGTATATGAGAACAAATTCAAATTTAACGCCCGTATAACACGGTTAAAATATATAGTTTTTAAGTGTTAATATGAAATTTGTCGTGCTGTATTTGGAAATAAATTCCGTGTTATAAGAGGCTTGAATTTTAATTCTAATCGATTTCTAAAATTGTTAAATTAAATCTATTTGTTTTTAGCAAATAAACGTGATGAATACCAAAAAAATACCGGAAATGATGATAATTTAAATAAATTCAACGATAATACACAACAGTCAAGTGATGATAATAACTTTTTGATGGAGGAAACAAATTTTGTAGGAACACGTGTAAAAACTGGTAAAAAATCAACTGTTTGTCTTAATTTATATAAAAGTCCCAATTTACACCGTATTTGCTTGTGGATAGCATTACTATTATTTGTAGGCAACCAATTTGACATTAATTTATATAGTATTTTTATACACTATTGATTTTCGAGTCCTAATTTTACACGGTTGTATATTGTATTACATCACGTTTCTGCAACTAAAAAAATATTTATACTATTAATACATGTAATGTTGCATTTTTGACAAATTGCCAAGAACGGATATTTCGTGTAAAATGAGGGGCAGAAGAATTATCTCATGAATTGAAAGAATTTCTTCGTTTTTGTTTGCCAATAATTTCTTTTAAAATTTGTTAATCGGACAGACAAATAGTCTCAGTTTACAAGTTTTTGTAATGTTTTCAAATGAGTAGTTTCTGGACGAATTAGATAAAGAATCACGTTTTTAAATTAATTTAACGAAATTGAGTTGTGTTTGAGTTCGTTAATTGAAACAGTATTCTTTAACGATGTGATGATACGTTTCAAGTCCTAATTTAACACGGTTGTATCTATTTTATTTTATTAAAACACGTTTTCACAATAGTTAGAAAAATCATTTCAACTCTTAATTTACCTAATGTTCACACATTTCAAACAAATCCACCTAGTATTACGTGTTAAATAAAGAACAGGAGAGTTATATCATGAATTGAGAGGGTTTCTTAATTTTTGTTAACCAATAATTTCTCTTGAAGCTGATTAGATAAAATAATTTGTAACTTAATATAGTCTTGGTTACCAAATTTGTAAATAGTGTTAAAAAGAATCATTTCGTTTCATGGATTAATTAATTAATAAAGAACGGTATTTGGAAATTGGTGATAAAAATTGAAGCGTTTCTATTACACTATATTTGTTGTGCACAATATTATTGATTTATGATCTCAATTTAGATAGATTCCATTTTATTATACATGTAAATTGAGAGACAGAAATGTATTTGACGTGTGGAGGGAATTATATAATTTTTTTGTTGTGCAATTGTTTTGACAGAATGTTTTCAAAGCGTGTTAAAGAATCCTCTTTTCATTTATTCATTTGTTATTTTCAACTGATGTTTTAATAAACGTTTTAGAAGATGATTCTGAGGAATTTCAGAAAATTGATGACAATAATCAGCATTCAAATGTAATAATTTCCAATGATAATCATTATGGTGATGATGATAAAAATGTTACACGCCATATTAATGTTAAAACTGATATTGATAAAGACTATTGGAATATTACAGAAGATCAATCCAATGTTAAAGGATTGCCTCCAGTAATAAGTAAGGACAGTAATTATAATTTAAACTATCAACACGGTTAAACTATAACACGGTTTCTATGTAACAGAAGTCATCTAAGAATTCTGTTGATTATTCAAACGTAACTCATTTTATTTAATGTAAAAAAATCGTGTTATTCAAGGGTAATGTAACTAGTATACTGTATCATTAAAACCGTGTTATAAGAGGGTAAAATTATAAATTGTTGAATTGTACATTTTAGAGACTGATCCTAATGAAGCTGAAGAAATGGAAGAAAAAAATTCTTATATAAATAAGTCGGTTGACGATGATGAGGATAAGAATCTAATAATATTAAATGATATCAGTTTAAAAATGGACGATAATGGAGAAAATCCTAATGAAGCATCTTTAAAACGTACACAAATCAAATGTCGGAAGAAACAAAAATCTAGTCATATTATGTTAAGAAAAATTTCAAAACAAACTCATCAATGTAACATTTGTGGTCGAACAATAATAAATAAATGGAATATGAAAACACATTTAATGACGCATACCGGTAAGAAGCCTTATCAATGTAATCTTTGCGATAAACAATTTACTACAAATTGGTGTCTGAAAGAACATTTATTATCACATACTGGTGAGAAACCTCATCAGTGTAACATTTGTAATATGAAGTTTAGACTAAAAGGCGGTTTGAGAAAACATTTAATGACACATAATGATGAGAAACCTTATCAGTGTAACATTTGTAGTAGGCAATTCAAACAGAAAGGTGTATTAAAAAGACATTTATTGGTACATACTGATGAAAAACCACATCAGTGTCACATTTGTGGCAAAAGGTTATCACAAAACATAGACATGAAAAGACATTTAATGGTACATAGTGGTGAGAAACCTTATCAATGTAATATATGCGACAAAAAATATAGTGGAAAAGGAGTTTTGAAAATACATTTACTGTCACACTCTGGTGAGAAACTTCATCAGTGTAACATTTGTAATAAGTTATTTGCACGAAACGCAGAATTGAAAGTTCACTCAATGATACATACAGGTGAGAAACCTTATCAATGTGACATTTGTATGATGAACTTTACACAGAAAAGTACATTGAATAGGCATTTAACGACACATACTGATGAAAAACCTTATCAGTGTAATATTTGTGGAAAGAACTTTGCACATAAAGAAATCTTAAAGAATCATATTTTGACACATACTGGTGAAAAAGCTTCTCAATGTGACATCTGTGGCAAGAAATTTACACTAGAAACGTATTTGAAAAGACATCTATCAACGCATACTGGCGAAAAACCTTATCAGTGTAATATTTGTGACAAAAAATTTAGACTAACAGGGAATTTGAGGATCCATCTAAAAACACATTCTAGTGAAAAACCTTACCAGTGTAACATTTGTGATAAAAAGTTTAAATTAAAAATACAATTGAAAAAACATGAATTGACACACACTAATGAGAAACCTTATCAGTGTAACGTTTGTGATTGGAAATTTACAAATAAGGAGGCCTTGAAAAGACATTTAATATCACACACTGGTGAGAAACGTTTTGAATGTCACATTTGTGGCAAAAAGTTAGCAATGAAAACATACTTAACGTCACATTTATTGATACATACTGGTGAAAAACCACACCAGTGTAACATCTGTGAGAAAAAATTTAAGGAGAAACAATACTTGAAAAGTCATTTAAAACTACATGATAATAAGAAACTTTATCAGTGTAACATTTGTGAGAAAAATTTCGCATTCAAAATTGAGTTGAAGCGACATTTATTGACACATATTGATGGCGAACTTCCTCAATGTAGCATTTGTGGTAAGCAGTTTAAAGATAAGAGATACTTGAAATCACATTCAAAAGTACATAATAAGAAACTTCAACAATGTAATTTTTGCGATAAGAAGTTTAGACTAAAACGTGAACTGGAAAAACATTTAATGACTCATAAACTCCAAGAATATCATTAGTGTGATTTTTACTTGTATTAAATTCTTATAAATTGTTACATTTTTATCCATCTTTATTGTAATAAATGGTTTTACAAAATGTACATTGATCTTTTATTCTTTGCTGTGTCCATTCTTTCTTTCTGTTTCTCTCCTCGCAGGTTTCAAGAAGATTTAGGAAGTTCTCAATTTGCCTAATACTGGGGGAAAATCAATAAAATTTGCTAAATTATAGTGGAAAAGATGAGAAAAATATAGCAAAACACATGCTACAAGATTTTTTTCAATAACTTGAGACTCAATAGGCATTTTCCGAAAGAGAAAGCGCTTTTCAAAAATTCTTGAAATGCTCTTTCTAATCCTGCTACACTTATTACAATATCTCATCAATTAAGGGATGAATCGATTATTGAAATTAGCATTTCTCTGATCCCGTATCAAAGAACAAGCTGTAATGATAGCCCTCCAGTTTGTGTCAATTTTCCGGAAAACTCAAACCTATTGGAGAATTTCCCGGAAATTTAGAAAGCTCTTTTGATTTCCTATATAGTTTGAGAAAATCATTGATAAATCGTTTATGTTTGCTAAGTTACAATTTTTCACCAATTTCCCAGTGAGCTACAAAGTTCGAATTTTGCCTTCCAATGCTGCCCACACCACTGCTTTCACTCGAAAGACCTTTTGAAAGACATGCAGTGAGACTTGAGAAACAATCAAGTCGCCTGTGTCCTTTCTACTAGCCAATCATAAGTCTTGAAATCCTACTGTGTAATTTAGATAAAAAATTTTCCAAAAAAATGACCTAACTTCGGGTGTTATTCTACGAAAACTAGAAAATAGAAATAGAACTGGGAGAACTGAGAATTGTAGCTTTAACTTTTCTCTATCTATATACCTATATTTTATTCAATTTAATTGATTATGCAAAGAATAATTTCAGTTCTAGTAACACGCTTTTTTTAACGGGCAATTTTAATTTACTTATCAGAAAATTTAGTGGGATTTTCTAAATGGTACAGGGTTGGAAATGTAGCGATTAGTATTTAGAATTGAAAGAAATATCTACTGTTTCGATATCTTTTGTAGTTTTTTAGATATTTTATATCTACGATCTTTTTTAAATTTTCATGTAAACGTTTGCTTCAAGTGTTACAGTTTAAAGTACCAATTCGCGGTTAAAATTAGGAATTTAAAATTTATTAAGCTGTCTTATTTAAAGTCAGGCTTTAGGCAAACAAAAACACACTCAATAAAGAAAAAAGAAAAAGAGAAGAAAGAAAATTAGAAAGAAAGAAGAAATCAAGTTGTCATTGGTTATTAATTATAAATGTAAACATCATTTTTGTAAAATCATCTATTATAATGCAGATAAATAAAAATTTCACAATTTATAAGAATTACGTAAAAATTGCACTAATGACACTCTTCGACTTTATGAGTGACTAAATGTTTCTTCAATTCACGTTTTACTCTAAACTTCTCATCGCACATGTTACACTGATGAGGTCTCTTATCATCATGGACTTTTGAATGTGTTTTCAAGTACCTCTTATCTTTGAACTGCTTACCACAAATGTTACACTGAGGAAGTTCGCCATCAATATGTGTCAATAAATGTTGTTTCAATCCAACTTTGAATGTAAACTTTTTCTCGCAAAAGTTACACTGAAAAAGTTGCTTATTATCATGTAATTTTATATGTATTTTCAAATACTGCTTTTCTTTAAACTTCTTATCACAAATGTTACACTGATGTGGTTTTTCACCAGTATGTATCAATCGATGTAACTTTAACGACGCGTTCGATGTGAACTTTTTGCTACAAATGCCACATTCATAACGTTTCTCTCCAGTATGTGATATTAAATGTCTTTTCAAGGCATCTTTATGTCTAAATTTCCTGTCACAAATGTGACACTGGTGGGGTTTCTCACCTGCATGAGTTAATAAATGTGATTTTAACAATATTTTTGAACTGAACTTCTTGTCACAGTTGTTACATTGATAAGGTTTTTCAGTAGAATGTGTCTGTACATGAACTCTCAAGTTACTTGTTAGCCTAAATTTTTTGTCACAAATATTACACTGATAAGGCTTCTCACCAGTATGTGTCAATAAATGACTTTTCAAATACGTTTCTAGTGAAAATTTCTTGCCACAAATGTCACATTGACAAGTTTTCTCACCAGTATGTGTTAATGCATGATTTTTTAAAACATTTTTTTGTGAAAATTTCTTTTCGCAAATATTACATTGATAAGGTTTCTCACCAGTGTGTGTCATTAAATGTTTATTCAATATAATTCTCTGTGCAAAATTCATCTTGCAGATGTTACATTGATAAGGTTTTTCACCAGTATGGATCACTGAATGAGCTTTCAACTCTGCCTTTCGTGTAAATAATTTTTTACAAATGTTACACTGATGAGGTTTCTCACCTGTATGTGATCGTAAATGTAGTTTCAAAACTCCTTTTCCACTAAACTTCTTATTGCAAATATTACATTGATAGGGTTTCTCGCCAGTATGTGTCATTAAATGGCTTTTCATGCTCCCTTTCTGTGCCACTCTTTTGCCACAAATGTGACATTGATGAGGTTTCTCACCAGTATGTAGAAATAAATGTTTTGTCAGGACTTTTTTTTGTTTAAATCTCCTACTGCAAATGTTACACTCATAGGATTTCTCATCAGTATGTGTCACTAAATGGCTCTTCAAAGTGCCCTTTACTCTAAACCTCATATCACAAATGTTACACTGATAAGGTTTCTCACCAGTATGTGATAATAAATGTGATTTCAAATACCAGTTTGTAGTAAACTGCTTATTGCAAAGATTACATTGATGAGGCTTCTCACCAGTATGTGTCATTAAATGTTTTTTCATATTCCATTTATTGATTATTGTCTTGCCACAAATGTGACATTGGCAAGGACTGTTGTTACTATGTATCAATAAATGTTTTTCCAAGATATCTTTTTGTGTAAATTTCTGATCACAAATATTACATTGATATAATTTCTCATCAGCATGTGTCAATAAATGTTTCGTTAAATCACCTTTTAGTGTAAATCTTTTGGCACAAATGTTACATTGATGAGGTTGTTTAGAATGTTTTCTAAAAATTATACTAGATTTTTTCTTCTTCCGATTTTTGACATTTTTACGTTTTAAAGATGCCTCATTTTGATGTTGTACATTTATTTCTTCATTATCGTCCATTTTTACACTAATAGCATTCAATATTATTAAGTTCTTATCATCATTATGAACATCAATAGATTTATTCGAATCCACATTATCTTCAATCATATCTTCATCTTCATTAGTATCAGTCTCTAAAACGTACAATCCAACAATTTAAAATTAGCCCTCTTATAACATGTTTTAATAATAGTGACACTTCTACATATATATTTACACAAAGACCGTGCTATAAAAGGGCTGATATTTTAAATTAGGATTATTGTTCTTACTTATTACTGGCAGCAATTCCTTTACATTGGATTGATTTTCCGTAATCCAACAATCTTTATCAAGATCACTTTTGCTATCATTATGATTTGTTGCATTTTTATCATCATCATTACAAATTGTTACATTTGATTGCTGATTATTTTGATCAATTATTTGAAGTTCATCATCAGAATTATTTTCTAAAACGTTTATTAAAACATTAACTGGCGAAAATAAATAAATGTGATTTTTAACACGTTTCGAAAAATTTGTTAGTTGGGACTACCTATCAAGCTACAAATTATTTTATCTAACTAACAAATTTGAAGAGAAATGATTATTAATTAACAAAAATTAAGTAATCCTCTAAATCTTAAGGCATAGTACAATTCTTCGATCCCTCAGTTTACACGTTCTATGTGAATTTGTTTAAAATGGTTGAACATTACATAAATTAAAAGTTTTATTTCTTGCTAATTGTCGCGGAAACGTGCAGTAATTAACTAAAATATGTACAACCGTGTAAAATTAAGCTTTGAAGATGATAGCTATAGCGTATAAAATGCTGTATAAATCAATGTCAAATTGGTTGCATACAAATAATAACAATGTCATCCAAATACCGTATAAATTGAGGGTTTTTTTTTATAAATCAATAGACACAATTGATTTTTTACCAATTTTTATAGGTGTTTCTTCAAAATGTACTTCCTCTTTCAAAAAATCAATCACTGCATGATTATCATCACGTGATTGTTGGACTTTATCATTGAATTTATTTAAATTTGCATTCATTTTTTGGTGGTCGTCATCACGGTTATTATCTAAAAAAAAGAGATTGAATTTAACACGCTAAAAAAGCGATTTTTATGATTAAAAATCAAGCCTCTTATAACACTGATAAATTTCACATTACCACTAGAAATATATAATGATTAGCTGTGTTGCAAGAAGCTTGAATTTGATTTTGTTCTCTTATAACAAGATGTAAGTTGAAATCTAAATATGGATTAGTCTGTTTAACACGGTGTCCAACTATACTACAGTACACTATATAATTGGCTGCGATTTCATTATTATTATCACAACTTATCACATATATCATAGTGTTATTAGTGTACATCCGTGCAATAAATGAATTTTTGTAGTTTAAAGCGAAAATTCTTAAAAATTTCCATTATAATTGTACTGTTGTTGTTATTATTTTACACGATTAATTTATAATTACAAATCCAGCCTCTTATAACAGGAGAATTTCACATTAACACTAACGTATACGTGTTTAAATTCAGTAAAAATTGTTGAGAAATGTACAACCATTAAACGTGTTATATAAGAAGTTGGAATTCGATTTTTCTTTTCTTATAGCAAGATAAAATTCCAATTAAAAATAGACCATATGAATTAAGTTACGACAATTGTGTAACAAGTACAAATACTCATAGCCAACTGTATCTGAGTATTTTGCCCCAAAGTTGGCTGTGTCTCTAATTACGTACGTTACTACTTAACAAATACATTAACAAAAGCCAAATTTAATGAAATATGAATTAAACTACGACACTACAAAACCAAGGTACAGCCAACTCTGAGACGAAATACTGTTGAACACCATGTATCTGATGAAATATTAATATAATTATTAAATTAATATACAAACGTGTAATAATGGATACATTATTTATTTACCAATTCGTGTAATTTGAGGTGGTTTTTCTTGTATAATTTCCATTATTGTCTTGTTTATTTTTACCAACTTATACTCGATTTTTATATATTTTATCTAAAAATAATAATAATCCTAATAATTTATTTGTTTTTTAATTGTTTACTTGAAATAATTAAATAAACAATACGGTGTTAAAAACTACAATCTAGTCAATCTATCAATTGTTTAGCAGGTTATCCAATAAAAGATTAAAAAAATTACTAAATTGTTGATATTTTTTTATCAATCTGCTTACGTGAGTATAAAAGAGATAGAACTACATTTTCTATCGTTACAATCACAATGACGTAGATTGATCTCTATAGTTTGCTCATTCTTACTCTCTTTCTTTCTCGCTCACACGTATAAAGATGATAAAATCAATAATCTAGTAGTTTTATATGTATGGGATGTTCCATACTGTAACCTATGATTATGTGAGCGTAGATTAGTTTCTAGTTTACTGGGAGGAGAAATACCCTGAGATATCCTGTAAAAAAAACATCCTCATATGTCAAAGTGAAAGAGAGTAAGAGTGAGAAAAAAGAGATAGACTAATATTTTAGGTTGGTGTTTCTGAGTGTAGCAATCTATCTCTTTTTCACTTACATACACAGTTTAGTAATTTTTAAAATCTTACATTGGATAACCTGTTAAACAATTAATAATGCCGACTGGATTTTAGTTTTACCACCGTATAAATTATTAATTAATTCAGGTAAACAAAAAAATGAATTTATTGTTATTATTATTATTATTATTATTATTTTCAGATAATTAAAAACAATGTGTAAACAAAATTATTGTATAAAAAACAAGTAAACATTGCCAAATGACAGAAGAATAACAATGGAAATATTGCAAGAAAAATCGCCTCAAACTATACGAACTAGTGAATAGCAAAATTCATTTATTATTACACGGTTGTACAATAATAAATAACACACAATATTTCATCACGTAGTTGGCTATGAATATTTATGGCACAATTATTGTAATTTGATTGATATGGTTCAAATATCAAATTCAACCTTCTTATAACACGGCTAATTGTACATTTTTTAAGTTTTCATATTGATTACACGTGTTTTAAACGTCAGTATTTATTGAATCTAAATATATGTACATATAGTGTTAATATTAAATTTAACGTGTTGTATTTGAAAGAAAAGTTTTTGCAAATAATTGATTTATTATTACACGGTTATACAATAATAACACTAATATTCTCTCACATATAAGGTGTCCAACGATATTTCACTTCACGAACTGGCTGTGTGTTGATTTCATAGAGTCGTAGTTACTATTGTATAGTAGTATACCGTGTTAATAAACATCTAATCAGTTTCTAAATTTCAATTAATAACTTGTTATAACAACAAAATCAAATTCAACTTTACAACATGCTTAATAGTTGTGCATTTTTAAAGTTAATATGAAATCTATCATGTTGTATTTGAAAGGAAAGTGTGTTATAAATGGCCTGATTTTTTATTGTAAATCATTCGTTTAAACGTATTAAATTTGATTTATTGTTTCTTTTTTAGAAAGTGAAAATGTTGGTGGATACAAAAAAATGAATGGAAATGATCACAATTTAAATGAATTCAATAATAATGAGCAACAATCACTTGATTATAATCACGACGTGATTAGTTTTTTGAAGGAGGAATTAGACATTGAAGAAATATGTTTAAAAATTGATAAAAAATTGTTTCTGTTTAATCATATACGAATCCTACAGTTTACACGGTACTTGTTTTCGTGCGGTACTATTACTGTCATTTATATATAAACGATTAGGCATTGGTTTACACGGTATTTTTTGTATTCTATAATGATCTTATTGTACACGGTTGTATAGATTCAGTTTTATTATAGTACATTTCTATGGCAACTAGATTGAAATATTTCATTTTTGTTTTACTGGCACTGTGGTTTTTATTCTTGTTAAACGAATCCATCTTGAATGATTACGTGTAAATTGAGGGATGAAATTTAAAAATCATCATTTGTACCAATAATGTTTTAATAAACATTTTAGAGAATGATTAAGATGATGATTTAAAAAAAAATGAATACAATCAGGATTTTAATGGGGATTGCAATGATAACATAAATAGTATTGGTAAGTAAAATAATTGTAGTTTAAAATATCAATCCTTTTTATAACACGGTTTCCATGTAATAGAATTATTAAAATTGAGCACGTTCGATTATTTAAGATAAAATACCCTGTTATATCAGGGTAATGCATTACAAGTAAAAACGTGTTATATTTATATGTTTTAGTGAAGGACTGCAATGAAGATCAAGAAATGGTGGATAAATCATCAAATGATAATGATAAGAGTGTAACTAATTGTGATGCTAGCGCAATAATTTCGAATGTACAAAATTTAATCAATATCAGTGTCACATTTGTAATGAGACTTTTGCATTAAAAAATGATTTGACACAACATAAAATGGCACATGCTTACAAACCAGGTGAGAAACCTCATCAGTGTAACATTTGTGACCGTAAATTTAATGTAAAAGAACTGTTGACAAGACATTTACAAGCGCATAATGAAAAGAAATCTTATCAGTGTAACATTTGTGACAAGGTGTTTCGACACAATTATGGTTTAAAGGGACATTTATTTACTCATAATGATGAGAAAATTAAACAGTGTCACATTTGTGGCAAAACATTTACACGAAAACAGAATATTAAAAAACACATAATGACACATGCTGCTAATTAATTGTATCAGTGTAACTTTTGCGATCAGAAATTTCGAGATAAAGATAATTTAAAAGCACATAGAGAAACTCATATGATTGAAAAAAAACTTTATTTGTGCGATTTTTGTGATAAGGAATTCCATCGAAAAGATCAGATGGAAAAGCATTTGATGATGTATAGAGATGAGAGACCTTATCAGTGTTACATTTGTGACAAATAGTTTACATCTAAAAGTAATATGAAAGTGCATTTATTAATACATACCGATGAAAAACCGCATCAATGTAAATTTTGTGATAAGAATTTTAGAAATAGGGCGCATTTAAGATTACATTTACGAGCACATACTAAAAAGTCTTATCAGTGTGACATTCGTGAAAAGAAGTTCATATTTAAAATTGACTTAAAGGAACACTTTGTATCACATTATTCTGAAGAAATGTAACTTTCAAATATATTAAATTCTTATAAATTGTTACATTTATATACATTTATTATAATAAATAATTTTCTAAAAAAATATGGCTATATTTAACACTTGTCCCTCAATTTAAGCGACATATTCGTTCTAGATAGATTTAATTTACACGAATGATTTTTTTTTTCAATTAGTTGTTATGAATATTGAAATAAACTCAAAACTGCCGCGTTAAATGAGGTGTAAAAAAATAACGTATAAATAGAGACACACTTTGTCGTGTTAATTCCGTGATGAGTACGATATTAAACGAAATCAATAACTAGTGTAAATAGAAATATACTTTATCGTGTGGATTTTTGAACGAGTATACTGGCAAGATTTAACACGATATTCAAACTGATTCATAAACATCTTTATAGTGTTAAAGCGAGATGGCTCAATTATAATGAATTTGATTTACTGAAAATTCGCTAATTTGACAACCCTGGTTATAGTCGCCATTATACGTCAATTTATTAGTATGAGATAGCATGATTTGATAAATGTCAATTAGATAAGGATCGATATTTGTTGAATTAATAACTCACGTCCTTTATTTAATGTCTTTTATTAGAAAAATTATACAATAATTATTGATTCATGAACTTACCTGAAAATCTTCCCATTTGGCAACACTGTTCCTACGAATTTGATCTAATTGTATTAGAATGAGGTAGATTAATTGAAAAAGTGTGACTTAGAATAAGATGGATCCATGTTCAATTGACAGATCAAGTCCTTTACTTAATTTTTTATTATTGAAGTACATAAATTGGAAGCTCATGTCCTGCATTTAATATGTTTATTTTACTGGAAAAGCTAGCCAAGTTGACAACAGTGTGTATCGAATCAAATTATACGTCTTAAAATTTACTGGAATATTTGCTAGTTTTCCAACATTACAATAACAAGTAATACCTATTCGTCATTAAATGTTGAAATGGAATAGCATGATTGAATAAATGTTATCAAGACAAAGATGGATAACTATAATTGACAGATCATTTCCTGTATTTAACCGATAATTGACAGGTGTAAAAAAACAATCGTAGTTGTTTTTTTTTTTGTTTTAATCAATTAATTGACACACCTTGTGTTTTTTGTCAATTAAAATTTGTAAAAATCTTTACGTAAACCAAAATGGCACAATCCGATCCTGCAACTAATGAGAATACACCAAAAAAATCAACAAGGTAATTTTTTAATTTGTTTTATTTTTGTTTTGTTTTAATTTTCGTTATTAAAAAAAACATGTTGGCTTGGCTGATTTTTCTGTAACGTAACATCTTAGATTCTTTCGTATACTTTTTGAAAAAAATAAAAATAAATAACAAAACTTGGTAAAGCCTGAGCCAAGTTACCATATCACATAAAAATCAAAAATTCAAACCGATTGTAATTTTGTACATTTTACATGTAAAGGGTGCACAAAACTAATTTACAATTTCGTGTAACGTAACGCTGTCGTTTGATTATTCTATGACTTTTACGTAACGCATTGTCGTAGATTGCTTCGTATATATTTGTATTTTTTTGGGGAAAACTAGACCAATAAATGTCAAAATTTCGTAGGGTATGAACTAAGTTACATTACATTACAATACATCAGGGTGTACTAAACTAATTCATAATTTTGTGTAATGTAACGTCGTAGATTGCTTCAAATGCTTGTTTTTTTTTTGTAAAAAATTGGATAAACTAATGTCCAAATTGAGTATAGTACGAACTAAGTTAGGACAAGTATAAAATTAATTTACATTTTAGTTGGTTACGATTTTTATATAACGTAATATCGTAGCTTGGTTCGTCTTTTGTCATTGATAAAAGCATATACAAAATTATAATTTATCATGGTATGAACTAAATTACGACTCTACGTCACACTAAAATCATAGCCAACTGAATTGTAAAGAGTGTAACGCTATTTAAGCTCGTAGTAGCCTATGACTTTGTAGGTCAGCTTCTTATTTCAACTCTTTAATCTGCATTACCGACCATTTTTTGCAAAAAGAGGATGTCGGTAATGCAGATTATTTAGTTGAGACAAGAAATTGACATACGTCAATTGGCATTTGTCAATTGACGTATCAACTGACATATGTCAATTGACAAAGTCATAGGCTATTGCGAGCTAAGATAGCGTTGTACACCCTGTATAATATTACAATGGCACTTCAGCTAGCTAGTTGGCTGTGCTTTGGTTTTGTATTGTCGTAGATTGGTTCATACTGTAGTAAATTTGAAACCCTGTACAAGGTGTACAAAAGTCATAAAAGAGTTCAGCTAGTTGCCACCGAGAAATTCATCGACAAATGTCAAAATTTGGTAGGGTATGAACTAAGTTATGACACTACCTTAAACAAAATCATAGCCAACAATTTCTTTCACCATGTATAATTCAATTGTTTTTGTTTTATTTTTTAGTTACATTAAGTTGGTATCATTTTATAATAAACATTTTCCAACGGATCGTCGAAGTTTTAACGTTCGTGTACCCTTAATTGGACTGGTAAATATAAAAATTTAACCCTCAGTCCTTTATTATTCACCTCTACCCTCAAATAAAAGCACTACCAAAAATTAATAAATTCCAACTAGCCCCTTATATACTCCACTTTAACGAAAACATCTCTTAAAAATTAATAACATTCGTATATCAATAATTAAATGTACTAATTACCCTTCAACTACCCCTAATACACCCTTTTTAAGAGAAGCCTAACACCACTTAACAAAAATTAATAATGTTCGGGTATTTGTAATTACACTGGTAAATAAACGAATTTCCCCCAATTACCCTGCTATACTTATTTGAATAAAATCATCCTGAATGAAAATTATGTAATAATGGGACTAGCAAATAAATAAATTACCTTCTAGTGTTCTCCAACTACCCCTTTAATAGAATCAAATAATTAGACTACCCCTAACTATTTCCTCCTATATTTTTTAGGTGAATCATGCCTTAACAAAAATTAATAATATCTTTCAACAGAAATAAATCTTTTAAAAATGAATGTTTGCAAGCCAATAATACTGTTCAGGTACTGATATTCAGATTGTTACAGAAATTAATTACCCCTCTAAGAATCACCAGCTACACCTCACAACCTTTTGATAAAAATCACCCCCAATATAAAATTTCATAATTTGCTTGTTTTTACAATATGCAATTGAATTCCTAAATTATTTAATCAATCTATCACCCTCCAACTACCCTCTTACGCCCTTCAACAAAAACAACCCTTAAAATGAATATTTGTAAGCTAAAGGATTGTTTTATAAATTAATTACGAATTGTGAAATAAATTAGTTAACCAGACTAACTATTCCAACTGCCCTTTATATTCTTTTCATCAAAAATACCCTTTGAAAAACAACTGCTCTCTCATATCTTTCTTAACAAAAACCGCCCTTTAAAACAAAATCTACCAATTTGCTTGTTTTTGCTATAATTGAATGGCTAAATTACTTAATTAATTAATGTAACACCCTTCAACTACCCCCTAATAAAACATCCCTTCCCAAAAATGCTGTTTATGCACTTATATTTGGATTGTTACATAACTTAATTATATTTCAAGAACCACAACTACCCCCTCACATCCTTTTTAGAAAAATTACCCGTTATAATAAAATTGAATATATGGCTTATTTTTACAATAATTGAATTGCTAAATTAATTAATTATTCAATGTAACACCCTCCAACTACATCCTTACACCTTCTTTAATAAAAACACCCTTATAAAGCGAATGTTTGTAAACTAGTAAATGGATTGTTACATAAATTAATTTTTCTCCAAGAACCTCAACTACCCTCTTCCATCCTTATTAAACAAAAACCACTCCCTTTAAATTCAATATATTTTTTTTTTAATTTTTAGATAATTTCGGTGTTATCAGTTTATTTGATAAGTAGTATATTTTTTCGATATGAATATTTTATGAATATTTTATTCATAGCCTACTTGATAATAGCAGCATCTGTTGGTTACGAATTATATTGGGGGTTGAAAATTGTAATAATTTTTTTTTCTATTTTTATTTTTCTTATCTATACAGGGTGTACAAGAATACTGATGATGATGATTTTAGTATAATGTAATGTCGTAGCTTAGTTCATACTTAAGGTATATTAACCTTAAGAAAAAATAAGTATACGAACCGAATTACGACATTACGCAACGTCAAATCCATGGCCAGTTATGCGACAAAAATATTCAAGTTGGCCATATTTTTCCCATTAAGTAATATCGTAGCTTAGTTCAGTCGTTTGTAAATTATATAAATAAAATAATACAATTTAGTAAAGCACATGAACTAAGTTGTGACATTACGTAACATCAAATGCCAACTATGTAATCAATTATCCAAGTTGGTCATGTTTTTTCTTACATTGTTGTGTTGTCGTAGCTTAATTCGATTATTTGATATTATAAATTAAATAAATCGAAGCCTGTTTGATTAAAACAACTTAATGTTGTTTATATAGCAACAGCATGAACTTAGCTGCGACCTATACAGTATAAATCAAAGCTTACTTGATTGTGTCAAGTTGTTTTGTTTTTACTTCTTTTTTAATTGGGCAATCTTCAATAAAAAGTACGATTTGAGCTTCAATAATAAGTGAAAAAATGGCCCTCGACTAATTTATTTCACAGTTGGCCATATTTTTGGCACATAGTATCGTAACTTACTTGTTAGTTTAAATTTCATTATATTTGACGTTTGTTAAAGTCATTTCTTTTGTGTGGCTGAATAAAGTTACGACACTAGGTAAGAAAAACATGGCCAACTTTTAGTTAAAATACCCTGGTACACCGTGTATAGTTATCTATTTTTCTTTTGTTATTGTATATATTTTTTTGTTTTATAAAGGGTGATCGTAAACATTATACACCATGGATTTTATGGAAAATTTTTGAAATTATTTTTACAATATCAGGTATAATCTACGACATATGTGAACGTGGCCAGTATTTCTATCATGATACAGAAATTAAGTCAGTCTTCGTAATTTTTCTTCTGCGTAAGTCTTGTCTTTATTATGACTTTTTGATTAGTATATACATAATATACAGTTCAGGCATTGGAGTTAGATGCATAGTAATGTGTATGAATGTATCCAAAAAGTATGTATAACTGTTTAACGAATAATAATTTGAATTTCTAAAGATGTACAGCTCAGGAATTTAAAACATATACATAATTTTTGGATTTTTAATTTTGATTGTTTTCGTACGGTTTGACAACATCGGAGAATTGAAATTTTTAATGCAATACAGTCCAGGTATTTGAAGCAGATACACACTTTTCGGATTGCAATTTTGATTACTTTCGTACGGTTTAGCAATATTGTATAATTTAGATTTTTTACGATATACCGTTCAGGTATTTGGAGCAGACTATTAAAAATACGTCAAGATGGCCTTAATGTTCAAAATTGTAATATTTTTAGTTTATTTTTTATAGAAAAAAATATCAAATTAATGAAATAACTCAAATTTACAAGATTTTTTTCAATTGTACATACAAAATTGCAATTTTTATTATTTTTAAGTATGTTTGTTTCACTACAATTTGTCAGCATTGTAGAATTTTTTTTCAATCATATACAGTTTAGGCATTTGAAGCAGATTAAATCCGGCAAAATGGCACAAATATTCAACATCTTCAATTTCCTATTCTATAATTTGGCAACATTGTGAATATTGGTTATAGTATAATACGCCATCTATTGAAAATAATACAGAATTTAAACACTGTTGTTAAATTTACAGGATTTTATTTACTCTATTGATGTTTTCAACTAATTCAATTGTGCAATTAACAAAAATCGGATTTTAGTGATACACAGTTTAGGCATTTGAAGCGTATACATAATGAGGTGCAAATTTTTAATAATATACAGTTCAGACATTTGAAATAGATACAAAATAATTCGCATATAGCATGTTTGTAATTTTTTTAGATTAAAAAAAATGCTATTTAAATTCAGTAGTGACTAGTGATGTTTTAATCAATTTTCATTAATTTATTTTTAAGAACAATCACTAGGCTTTATTATTAATGGTGTGTACTTATAAGTACAGTATACTGTATAGGCGATTGTAATCGAAAACATACAAATTTAAATATTGTGATATATTTTTGGGCTGTTTTCTTGTATGTTTCCAATTATAATTGCCTATTGTGTATAAAATTTCTACATTTATTTATTTATTTGTTTATAATTATTTTTCTTTTATTTTTCAGTATTCAACATAATTTCTTTATATTTTGTTTTATGTAAATCATTAAAATATTTGAATAGTGGCGTAACAAATGGGATAATAAATGGACAAATCGATGGTGATGAGCAATATTATGATAATATTTAAGTTGATCAATTAAAATAAATTGAATTTGATTAAATAATTAACTTGAGTTACCATTTCTATTTTTTTATATATTTTTTATATGATAATGTTATTTTATCCATGACTAATATATAATGTAGCCATTATACTTTTAGTTTTTGCAATATAATGCCCTATATTATTCTCTTAGGGAATAATGATGAGGGAATAATGAGCTAATATTTCCTCCCGTAAACCAATGAGAAAACAGTATTCGCATCAAAGTCCTAGAGTAAAATCGGAATTAAAGGACATACTTAAGGGGAAGATGCAGCAAACGGAAAGCAAGATTCCTGTTTTGTTTTCCAACGGATTTCAATGTTCTAAACGGAATTTGAAAGAGCATTTCAAGACGGAGGGAAGTATATATATCAGATTATTGAAAATCCGGATGTAAATTGGAGTTACAGAAGGAAATATAGAAGCATGTTTTTTAGTATTTTTTACAGTTTTTTTTTATATTTTCCCTCATAACTTGGCAAATATTGCTTATTTTGTGATGAATTTCACACAACATGTGGCCAATTAAAAGCGCTTTCCAAATCTGTCAGAAATTTTCCGATCGCATTGTTAGTTTTCCGGAAAACTGATGAAAGGTTTCGACATACTAATTTTGTTTTTTTTACGGGCAGTTTTAAACTTAGACGACTGAACCAGGGCTTGTTTGAAAGCTAATGAATAGCAGATTATTTTGAAAATAGTTTGAGATTGAAATTTGGAAAATTACCGGAAATTTATGGTGGCGAATCTATTATCTATTATTTTTATCTGTTAAAAATTAATTATTTTTGTATAAAGTGTATTGCAATTTATAGATTATTTCATTACCTTTCCAACGGTACCATTGTTGCTGCAAAAAAGTGAAAATCTTCTGGAAAATTAGTGATTAACAAAACTATGTTTTTTATGTGGAAAACCCACAGTGATAGTTCGATAACAACTCGCCAGAGTATAATATTAGCCACAAAACTGGGTTTCTTCCAGCGGCTCACAGATGTCAGCAGGTCTCTTTCTGCAATGTTGTCAAATTATTCTTTCTGTCTGAGGCCTTACCTTTGCCATCTTATTATTGCATAGATAATTGGAGAAAAAAAAAACAATAAACTGGTTGTATATAACTAACTTTAACAATTAACAAAAAAAAATAGTCGCTATTTTAATTGGAATGTTAAAAAAAAGAAAATTGTAATTTTTTTTTACAAAAAAATAAACGTTTTTAGCAAATTGGCGACTAATTTTTTTGTTAATTGTTAAAGTTAATTATATACAACCAGTTTATTGTTTTTTTTTTTCTCCAATTATCTATGCAATAATAAGACGCCAAAGGTGTGGCCTCAGGAACAAAAACAAATTTGGCAACATTGCAGAAAGACGATATGACAGGCTTTGGAGCCCCCTTTCCGCCAATAGATGTAACTCATTTTTGTGGTTTGGAGACTTGCTATTCAACTCGTTTTTCACACGATAAACATAGTTTTGTTAATCACTAATTTTTCAGATTTTCACTTTTTTGCAGCAACAATGGTGCCGTTGGAAAGGTAATGAAATAATCTATAAATTGCAATACACTTTATACAAAAATAATTAATTTTTAACAGATAAAAATAATAGATAATAGATTCGCCACCATAAATTTCCGGTAATTTTCCAAATTTCAATCTCAAACTATTTTCAAAATAATCTGCTATTCATTAGCTTTCAAACAAGCCCTGGTTCAGTCGTCTAAGTTTAAAACTGCCCGTAAAAAAACAAAATTAGTATGTCGAAACCTTTCATCAGTTTTCCGGAAAACTAACAATGCGATCGGAAAATTTCTGACAGATTTGGAAAGCGCTTTTAATTGGCCACATGTTGTGTGAAATTCATCACAAAATAAGCAATATTTGCCAAGTTATGAGGGAAAATATAAAAAAAAAACTGTAAAAAATGCTAAAAAACATGCTTCTATATTTCCTTCTGTAACTCCAATTTACATCCGGATTTTCAATAATCTGATATATATACTTCCCTCCGTCTTGAAATGCTCTTTCAAATTCCGTTTAGAACATTGAAATCCGTTGGAAAACAAAACAGGAATCTTGCTTTCCGTTTGCTGCATCTTCCCCTTAAGATAAAGCACGTTCGTCTCTAGCCACGCCTGGTTGGTGGAGTTTTCATATCGCAACCAGTGTTCAAATTTCTAGATGAAATTTGTATATAACTGGACCAATGTTTAAAAAGCACAAAATATTCATTTATTTGAAAAATAAATTGATAATAATTAAATAATAAAAATTAGAAACATTTAATATCTTACTTTAAGCAATGTAAATTGAAAAACAAAATTCAATTACAACTATATAATTGTTTCCACGCCACTGAATAGTTTTTTGTTGTCTCATTATTGGTTATCAACTCATTTTACTCCACCTAGTTTTAACTGGAATTTGTGTGGTTTCATACGTGCCTTATCTTAACTATGTCCTTAAATTGGTGTCCGAGCTATATCAAATATGCGGAAATCATGACAACGGCTAAACAAAATTGCAAATTGACAGCTTAAGGCTCCCCTAACGTGTTCAAATAACCAAAGATTGGCGCTTCAACTCGTCTGTCCGAATGTTGAAATTTATTAAATAGGCAACCTATAATGTCTAAAAATCTACCCCTACCAAAGAGGGGAAGATCGAAAAACTGCTAGATAAATAGAATGAAAGAGAAAAGAGACAGAGAAAAAACAAGTATACAAAAGGGACAACGAAAGGGAAAGAAAATTTTTTTGATTTTCTAAATATGTGAAAGTATTTTATTATCTACAAGCCCCAGTAGTATTTGTTTACCGAAATAAGATATTTTTAAAATACGCTGAACTCTGAATATTTTTAAATATAAGACAAAATAATACAAAAGAAAAGAAATAAGCAAAAATGAAATAAATAAATAAATAAATAAATAAGCTGCAAATGACACAATATAAGATAAAATAACACAAAATATCTAAAAATGAAAAGTAATCAATAACAAACAGTACAAGCAAATAAAAATTGTAAAATCGTTTGTCGGAACTTGAAAAACATGCGTTCTCAAAAAGCAAACAAATCGAAGTGGCTGATATCGTTGTAATAAACATTACCCAAAAAAACATCTGTTTTGCATTAGAATCTTTCGGTATGGTGAGCAATCGTTCAACATAATCCCAAATTTTCCTTACGTGAATCCACAATCACAACGATGACAGAAATAGTTCTCTGATTCCAAATATTTTCAATTTTTTTATTCATAGGTTGGCCTTCCAAGTACGATTAGAAGATTTATTATCTATTTTACGAACACTGCTTGGTCCAAAATTACTAGCACGGCCCTAATGTGTGGATGTTCCAGGTTGCACGGTTGTTTGGTGTGTAGACCCATTATGTTGTTATTGAGGACTTTCTAAAAACCTTGTATGCTTTAGATTTCGTTTAGACTCTTATCATTTAATTTACGAAAAATGAATTTAATGCAAAATTACAGTACAATTGTATGGACCATACCATACAAGTGCAAAATAGTTTTACAATTTTTTGACTTCTTTATGATATTGCAACTATTATTTTCTTTCTCATTTACTTTTTGCATTACATAAATTTTCAATTGGGATTTCTTAAAATTTTTATTTCGTAACGGTAAATAGTGGGAATTCCATGTACAATTACCTGTTTTACAAAAGATGCGCTTTCTTCACATCTGGCAACTATTATAAATTATCCTATTTCTATGGTTAATAATTTCTGTGGGCAGGTTCTTTTTTCGAATTCTATCGTGAAATAATTTGACTTCGATTCGCTGAATAAACTGATAATGATGCACAAATACTAAAATTATGCACGAAAGAAAATGTTTTTATCAATTTACAGATATTTGTAAACTTCAATTCATTTCCACGGAAATTCGTGTCTATAGATATTACAATGTATCTAAACATGTTAGACTACCACATAAGATAAAATGAAATGTATACAAACACCAAATCAAAATCCAAAACTTTAGATTACTATAGAGTTTCTATTTATAATGATTAATAATTGTTATTCAAATACAAAACTTGATATCTGCAGTTATTCCTTTCAATATAATGTTTACGTAAAAAACAATAATTTTGCATAATTCAAAATTTTGTTATTTTGCATATGTATTTGAATAAGAAACTGTTTGGTCGTTGTAATTTACGGTACATTTATTATGTACGATTATATAGATATGTGCATTCTTTGGTATATCTAGCAAAATGTTTATGTGAAGGTTGTAGTATAAAATTTATATTTGTCCCGGCAAAATAATTAATTGTTGTAAGCATAAGTCAAGTTAGACGGAATGGAAAAATATTGAAAAAACAGAAATAGTAGCTTCACCAAAGGAATATTTTAAAATTTTGTATTTCTCAATAAAAGTGAAAGTAATGATTCAGGTGCCAGAGGGTCGAATTCCGTTATAAACTTGTAATCTTATATCTCTATTTCATTTATACGTGCCTTCGTCTCATTCTGAATAATAACTATAAAGGATATAGATCCCCTATAGAATATTTTTCAAAGTCCTAATCGGTTTTGTCTAAACTGTTTAAAATTCAATGAATGTGTGTGCGTGTGCGTGCGCGTGTGTGTGTGTGTGTGTGTGTGTGTGTGTGTGTGTGTGTGCGTGTGCGTGCGTGCGTGTGTGTGTGTGTGTGTGTGTGTGTGCGTGGGTGCGTGTCGTTTCTCCAACGATTATTCAAAAACGGTTTCACCGATTAAGTTCAAATTTGGCCAGCACAAACTATTCGGTGGCCGCTCGAGTTGATTAGTTTTTGGTGCCAATCGGACCACGTGGGTTTAAGGGGGAGGGGGTTGATTGAAAAAAATTTAAGATAACATAATAATTTGATATCACCAATCGAAAGGGCATGTGCTTTTATGTCCGAAACGGTACCCATCATGTGTGATGTTCTTTTCTTTTATTAAATTTTGAAAAATAATAGGTTTATTTCCCTAGTTATAAATGTGCTCAACATTTTCAACTGGTGACCTTTTCTTCAAATTGAAAATTGTGACTGTAAAAGCAGAAATAAATTTACTCTTATTGAAAAATACAGCGTTAGGGGAGCCTTAAGCAACTTGATATGAAAATTTTTAACAACAACAACAGTAATTTTTCTTTTTCATCTCAGAACTTAACGGTCCGGGTTATAAGTCGGAAAAAGAAGTAAGGTTTACAATCAGCGGTTTCTCTTACAATTTTCACTGAAAATTGAAGTTTTTGGACTCATTTGAAAGAGCATTTCAAGCTTAAGAAGTTTAAGAATCACTCCATATATTTTGGAAAATGTCATGAAAATTTTAAGTTACAAATAGAAATCTAGAAGCCTGTATTTTCCTTATTTTACCTCATAATTTAGCTAATAATAATTTTTTTGCAATGAATGTAACGGCCATCGATGGCAAATTGAAAGAGCTTTCCAGCTGAGTTTGAAATTTTCCGATCGGTTCAGTAGTTTTCCGGAAAATTGAGAAAAACAGTAAAATTTTGAAGAAAGAATTCAGGCGTTGAATGTCACATTTTCTGAAAGCTAATATAACAGTGGAGATCTTAAGTGAAAGGAAAAATCCAAGTTTTGAGAATTCGAGGAAATTCTCTCTGATTTTAGGAAAATTCGTTAGCCATTTTCAGCTGTTAAACGTAATTGTTTTGCACCGGTTTTTTTTTAATTGTACGCGATTCTTTGTAGTTTAAATCTGTACTACTGGTATGTGAAAATTTTACTCATTTTCTCGGAAAAATCGATTTGTAGTGGATAGTAGTTGTTAGAAGTGTACAGATGGTGCTGTCGTTGAAACTGTAGTCGGTAAGCGCTCTACCATAGACTATATAGACCCCTCACTTCCTCACTCAAATCGCTCAAAGTAGTCCTCAGTTTTTTCTTATGAAAAATCCAGGTGGCGCTAAACGCAGTTAGAGCACGCTGTAACTAATGGTTTGAAAATTGAAAGAGAAACCGTTGATTATAAACCTTACTTTTTTTCCGACTTCTGACCCGGACCCTGTTCAGTCCGCCAGCCGATATTTATCGGAAAGGCAATGGTCGGCCGGTCGCTTCTCAGTACACACATTACGTTTGATGACAAGTCGCTGCCTACCGGCGGCCAGTAAATAGCCAAAACTTAACGTGTTTAGTAGTTCGCTGACTGACATAGGACTGCAGGCCTAATATTACTCTAGACAAAAGTTTTCTGTCAGTTTTTATTTTATGTCGCCCAAGAAAATGGTAAACCAGCCGAGTTTTATATACAATTTTATTGATTTGTACGGTAAACATAAATGTTTGTGGAAAATAAAAGATGCCGCATATACCAACAAAGCTTTGCCAACGAAAGCTTACGAAGAATTACTTGACCTGTATAAAACAGAGATGTTGAAGCTACTGTAGATTACAATTTCTACAGTTTTTTTAACCATTCTTTCATCCAAATTGTTTTCCTTTTCCTTTTTCTGCTCGTGTGATATAACAATAATTGCAGCGGCGCGTTCTTCTTGTGACATGTTTCAACTGTCGATGTAAACTGATCGTGCATGGTTAAATACTTAACAAATGGAGGCCACTATTGAAACCGGCAGAAAACTGTCGAACGCAATCGGTGCACAAAACTGCAGTTTGAGAATCGATAACGGCCCGCCAACCAGGACAGACAGCCCAAGGACTGCCGGCTGACTAAACGTGAATAGGTACCTTTAGTCTTTGATAAAGGATAGTATACAACTCGCCATAATGTGTGCTATTATTCCCTCGAATGATTTACACCACTCGCTTGCTCCGCTTGCTCGTGGTGTAAACTTCATTCTCGGGAATAATAGCGCTCATTATAGACTCGTTGTATAATATACTATTATCTCATAGTTTTCCATATTTGTCGTAAAAAAGTGTCAAAGCTTACTTGATACTTCACTAAATTTTGACATTTTTCGATTTAAAGAAGTAAAAAAAAATCGAATCAAGCTATGACTATCTGACCATAAGCATAGCGAACTGTGAGCTCTTTTATTTGTTTTGTTTTCAACTTGAACTATTGTAGAATGTAGATCATGTTTACTAATAAAAAAAAATTTGAAAGTGGCCGAATCTAAGAACCGGCCTAATAACTTCCCGACACATTCTGGATAGTTAATCATGAATTAGAATAGTATATTAAAAACAAGTGTCAGAAGTCGACAATTAATGCACGAGTTCGAGTTTAAAAAAAAACGAGTACCGTAGCACGAGTTTTTTATAATATTTTTTCTATTGGAGATACTTTATTAAAAAATAACTTCCCTACCCTCTGGTCGGGGAAGTTAAAAAAAAAAACTAGCTTACTATAAAAATCAAAATCGGGAATCGAGAACCGCAACTATCTCACAACCACCGAAAAATTCAATGAGGAACCAGCACCTCGTCAACCAAAACTCTCTTCACCAATCGGTGGTTTCACTCACACCCTTTTCAATTCAACTTTCTCATAAATTCGATTGACGATTCAATTGCGAAATTTTGACAGAACGACAGAACTGTCATTTGAGTGTGGAGTAAAAAGTAGTACGGTAGTCTCAACAAAAACATGGAAAAATTCAAATCATATGGATTGAATTATCGAGGGAATATACATTTCTTTTTTGTGGAAAAATCAAAATTTATATCATTTTAAAACATTTATATATTAAAAAAGCACTAACCGAAACTCAAAATCCGCTCAAAAAACCGCTTGAAAACAAATATTCTGAGGTTGTTTCAAAAATGACAGAAGAATATAAACAAACGCATAGGATTTTATGCCTTCAGTAATACCAACAGTAGATATTATTCTGTCTCTATAAACTACCGTTATAAATTTTGCTACACTTTAAAAATTATGTTGGATAACCTTCTAAACTGTCATTTCAAAATTTCGCAATTGAATTTTCTATGGCATCCGATCCCTTATAGAAGGCGGCAAATTTGGATTGATTGACTACACTATTTTGCCAATTTTGTGCCCTTATTTAAAAAAAGAAAAGGACATCGCACATGATGGGTATTGTTTCGGACATAAAAGCACATGTCCTCTCGATTGGTGATATCAAATTAATATGTTATCTTAAATTTTTTTCAATCAACCTCCTCCGCCTTCCACCCCCGTGGTCCGATTGGCACCAAAAACTAATCAACTCGAACGGCCACCAAATAGTTTGTGCTGACCAAATTTGAACTGAATCGGTTAAACTGTTTCTGAGTAATCGTTGGAGAACCGACAGACTCACACACACACACACACACACACACACACACACACACACACACACACGGATCATGCTAAAAACTTCAAAAACGTGTTCAGAGGACCTCAAAACGTAAAGATCTGGTGAAATCTCGAATTCGAAATTTTGGTCCGAAACTAATACTATGTCTACACAGCGCGTATACTATGGTATTTGTACTACGATTCCGCTGTGTAGACGCCGAATACCATGGTATACGAACATATACCACGCAAGCAACGTGGTATTTGTGTGGTATCGAAACTACGATTTTTGCGTGGTATTCTGTGTAGTATGCGAAAAAAACATCTGGCAACTATGGAGAGGAACAAAATATTGATAGTGAAGGTTCGGTAGAGAATGCTTTCAGCGCCACCATATTGTCTTTGGCGCCAATTTATATAAAAAAAGTAGGGTTAAGTCAGTACTGTAATGAGGTGCTGAAAATGAGAAGAAATTTGTATTAATTTATGAATGTGCATGTCTCAATGGGTTTACTTTTCCAAAAAGTTGTAATTAGTATTAAATTGAAAAGTTATTCAATAATAGAAAAATATTTGCAAATGAAAGATAAATGGACGAAAATTATTGCCAAATTATTATTGCCTATTGTAATAAAAGAAGCTTACGTCAAATATATTATATACAGTATACAATTAATTTATAATTTTAAGAATGAAAATAATCAAAATTTATAATTATTGAAACTGTCGAAACTGTTCTGCGAAATCCAATTTGAGATTATTAATTCTAACTTTAATATCAGCAAGACCAATGTACATATTTATAAAATTAATTCTATATATCGGTGGAAAATGCAGCCCTACAATTCCAGTTATAAGTGATCGCATAATTCAAATTATAACTAGCGCCTCTTTTTCTTGGGACTGGTGCTATAAACGGTCTGACCTTGCCTATCTACTTCTGTCAAATGAAACTACAATGCGCTGTGTAGACACCCTGCGTAGTATAATATACTATGGTATCTGTATCATGGTATAGATACTATCTGTGTAGACATAGTATAATAAATTCCCTACCCTCTAGTCAGGGAAGTTAAAAACAGGACAGAACTTCTGTTTAAAGAGTATATTGATCATCAATATTCCTTCAAGTTAGTTAGTACAATTGATAATTCCCATTTTATTACATGTAGTGATCAAGTTTTTATACAAACGTAATTAATAATTACTAATTATACTCGATTTTCAAACTAGGAGAAGTGATTTAAATTTTGCGTGCTTAAACGTTAGCTTCCTATTGGTTCTTTACACAACTTTAAATGAATACCTATGAAACATTAAATTTTGGAGTTTTGATAGTAGTCTAAAACATAGGTAATATATGATATAGATAAGCAACTCCAATACTTTGAATATGGTAATACACCACCTATTGGTTTGGTCGAGAACTAATATTAGAGACGCGGTAAATTTATAACATATATTATTAAATCATTTGACACGAAATTAACAGTAAATAAAAAATATTACGTAGTTTAAATAATTTTTAATTATAAAAAATGTTTAATGAATATATTTTCTTTTTTTATTAGATATATTTAAGGACTTCCGCATAAATAACGTCTTCCATTAACCGAGGAATTTTTCGTTCTACTCTACCTGATATAATTTTATTGATGCCATTACACCAATTATGACAACACAGTTGCGTGAATTTTCGAATTAAATCATATTTAATTTCACCAACATATTGGCATTTTTCAACAAAATGAAAGGTTACGTTCAAAATCAAATAATTCAATAAAATCTCAAACGCATTTGATAGGTAACATCTTTGGCAACAAATATTTCATTGTATTAGAGCTCTGACACAAGGCTTTGATCAATTGTGGAGTACAATATTTTAATTTATTTGGTATAGAATTTGAAAACTCTTTTTCGATAATTAGATCATGCCACTCCGCTATTTTTACACTTACTACAAATTTTCAGTGTTTTTATTTCTTTTATGATAAATCCACTTATATATCCAATGGCCAATTTATCTATGTATGTATATGACCAGTTTTCGTTGGAAATCGTCATCTTACTCAAATTAACATTTTCATTGCTAATTTCACCTGGATCAGAAGACTTTGAGTAATAAATTGTTTTGCGGAGATAATCATTTGTTGAGAATGATTATCATTCTCACAATTTGCTGAAACAGAGTGATAAGATGTTAAATTATTAATCAATAAAGTTTTGTAATGATGAATGAATTGATCCGCTGTTGGATTTGTATTTCTAGCTCCCTGTTGCCGTAGTTGACCAAAAAATGTCAAGTGCATCTTGATTAAACATTCTTGGCTTAAAATAATTGGCATTATGCCTCTAGAGAATTTTAAAGAGTTCATGAAATCCACACAAATTGGTTTGCCAATTTTTTTAACTTGGTGATATGAATTTTGTACATTTTTTTTTGAAATACATAGTTTTTATAATATTTCTCGCACTAAACCAAAAATCTACATGAGAGAAATCCACACGAGCAGCACATCTTAATTTATTTCTATTTTTTGCAAAATTGGCTTTACCGTTGACGCTATCAAATAAATCATTAACAAATTTTAATATACGGGCTGTGCCGATAGCACTTTCATTTAATTTTTCTTTCCCATCGCAAATACAAGTGTTTCATGCTATTAAACCTATTATAGATGAGACAGTGTGACTAAAAACTTGCCGGATTAACGTGTGCTTCCGTTAACTTCGGGATAGTTCTCAATTCAAAAGAACAACGATCAATTTCATAAGCTGTTTGAATGTCAGACCACTTACAAGGGAAGTATCCGAACGCGAATTTCGATATCCATATGTGACGCACCTTAAATAAAAGATCTTGACGAGCAGATTACGAATATGTATGTAAAAAATCCTCGATCTCAAGGAAAAGCGAGAAAATTAAAGATAAATGTTTTCCAGCTACTATTTATGAAACGTAAACAGGTAAACTGTAAATCGATTCATAGTGCAGTGGGAAATCTGTAAGGTGTCGAACCAAACCGATCACAAAATCCGAATTGCCTTCAGACCACGACCCAATTATAACAGAACTAAATAATCAAAGTAAAGACAGCATCACACGAAACATAGTATCTTTCAAAGACACAGATTGGAAGAAATTCAGACAAGATCTCGACAAAAACATAGTCATCAACAATAAAATAAACACCACTGAAGAAATCGAAAACGAAGTACGAAAAGTTACAGAAACCATACAAAAAATAAAAGATAAACATACAAAAACAATAAAACTGAAACGTCATCAAGACCAACTAACTGAAGAAACTAAACAATTAATAGCAAAAAGAAATCAAACAAGAAAAAAATGGCAACAAACAGCACAAATCGAATATAAAGAACAAATGAACGCCTTAAATAATCAGATAAAAAAGCAAATAACCGAAACAAGAAACAATTGGAACAAAAAAATGGAAACAACAACCCACAAAGATCAATCAGTATGGAAAATAGTTAAGGCTTTAAAGAAACAACAAAATAAAATACCAACGATGACGAATAACAACGAAACGGCGTTTACAGACAAAGAAAAATCAGACATGATAGCTAAAGAAATGCAAATCATACAAGAAATAAAATATGAGAATAACGAAATTGAAAAAACAGTAAAAAACAACAGTGAGTAACTTCATAAATAGAAAAATAGAAATGATAGAAAATCCCCATACAAGAATAAAGCTGAACATATAAGAAATTCTAGAAATAATAAAGAAACTTCCAAATAATAAAAGTCCAGGACATGACAGAATTGAAAATAAAATCGTTAAGAACCTGTCCAGAAAGGCACTTCTTCAGTTCTACTATATAGTAAGAGCAATAATACAACAAGAATACTTTCCACAAGCATGGAAGATCTCGAAAATCATACCAATACCAAAACCTGGAAAAGATCACACAAAACCCATAAATTATCAACCGATCAGCCTGCTCCCAACATTAGCAAAAGTCACGGAAAAAATTATTGATAAACAACTACAAATAATTGAACGAAGAAAAAAAATAATAATTGAAGAACAATTTGGGTTTAAAAGACAACATAACACCATCCAACAAGTAGCACGAATAGTAAATGACATCATTATCAATTTTAAGAAAAACAACAACACTGCTATGGCACTTCTAGACATAAAAAACGCATTCGATAAAGTATGAATCGAAGCGCTAACATACAAGCTCATTAAGTCAAAAATACCTTCAAACCTAATCAGATTAATACACTCATACTTAACCGATCGAGAGTATTACGTTCAAATTAATAACGAAAAGTCAAAGAAGTATAAAATCAAAGCAGGAGTACCACAGGGATCGATATTAGGCCCCAAATTGTTCAACTATTACATCAACGACATGTACTTATCGAAAAAAACAAAAACAGCATTATATGCTGATGACGCGGCAATATATGCTCATTCATACTATGGGAGCGTCGTAATAGAATATTTAAACCACTCAAAATTAACAACACCATAATTGACGAAAAAACAGAAGTGAAATATCTTGGTATAAAACTTGATAAAAGACTGACACTAAACAACCATCTAACACATTTATAAAAGAAAACCTACCAAGCCGGTGCCCAAATATATCCGATAATGGTAAACCACAAATGCGAAGAAAAAACAAAAACGACAATGTACAAAATGATAATACGACCAACTTTAACATATGGCGCACCAATATGGCATAAATGTTCCAAAACACAAATTAAAAAATTGAAACGAATAGAAAACAAGTATCTAAGACTAATAACAAGTGGAAATCGCTATTCAAAAATAAGCGAAATGGAAAAAAGAACTGGAATAATGGCATTAACGGACTACATAACAGACATGTCTCAAAAATTCTATCACAACACAACAGAGCACAAAAACAGGTTAATCAAAAACATAACAAACATCAGACATCACAACAACAACTTGCCAAAGAAACACAAACTAATATACGAAGAACTTCCGATATATCACTATCAAATGAATCACACCTAAACTACAACAAAAACAATGATCACAGAACGAACAGCCAAATGGGTTTTTAAATATTCATTTTTCCCAAGTAAAACCAAAACAAAAGTCATAAATAACAACTCACAAGAAAAGAAAGACAAGTTACTGAAAGCAAACTGCACAAAGTAAAAAAAAACATGGATAAGGGAGTCCCAGGAACCTAAGTACAAAACAAGAAATTAAAATGTACAAATTTGTTTATTGTAAATATATAGATTTATTTGACATGTAAATAGAAAAATTGTAAATAAACGAATTGTAATGTAATGTAATGTAAGGTGTCGCAGATGCGAGATTTTTAGCCTTACGTTCAATTCCCGATCTATGCATGTAGCTTTTTTTTTCCTTTTTTTTTATTTTATTTTTTAAATCAAAATTAACCAAAATATATTCCAAAAGAATGCAGCAGTTGTAAAGATAAATCGAATTCTTCGAAAAATTACGAGTACAATCATTCTCTTTAATTTGTTACCAATACATCTGCATTTATAGTCTTCCAATTGTTAATTTCGTTCATTCTGATAATAGTACTTTGTTTCCATTATGATTGTTATGAAATTTATATTTATGATTATCAATAATAACAAGTTAAAAATATTTGCTATTTTCAATTTCCATTTGCTTTCCGAACTAATCATTCAACACAAAAAATGGCATAAGACCTGACATAATTTTTGAAATTATCATTATAAATACCACGAGTGTTGAAATAAATAAATAAAGATATTTTTTCTACGACAATGCGGAATGTCTTACTTTCGATGAGCCAAACCGGTGTTGAAAGTGGCACTTTACCGCACTAGTGCGGAAAATCCAACTTTCCGCACTAGTGCGGCAAAGTAACTTTTCCGCACTCTACTTTCCACACTACTTGTTTCTTACCGACAATAATTGTTTTCAAGTACAATTTTGGATTTTTCCATAAATTGTACTTGACTTGGGATTCGAACCCAAGACTAACCGTTTCGAATGTCGACTTGCTTACCACTGCGCCACTCGCGGTTCAAATTTAAATATATTAAATTGTCTTTATAACATAATTTTGACATAGACACTTGTTTATACTGTAGTCATAGTAACTCTCCTTACATTTAAAGTCAATGGTAGGTTGATAATTATTAAAAATTTTATTAGTTGATTTTTATTTAATTTTTTTAATTATTTTCCGCGATTTTGGACTGTCGTAGAAAAAATAGTATACAATACACGGTCAGAAAGTTTCGTTGCAGAACGAGTGTGAACGTTGCAGCACTCGCTTCGCTCGTGCCGCAACGTGTTTACACTCGTTCTGCAACGATTAACTTTCTGACCTTATATTGTAATATACTATTTTCTACGATCGAATGGAAACTACAGAAATTTATTGAACAAATACAATAATTATTTGTGTATTATATTATTAATTCAATATATTCAATAAAATTGACACCTTATGATTCTGATATTGACAACAAATTCAAATCAAGTTATCCTAGAAAATTATTACCAACAGAACAACATTCATTAAATTAATAAAATGTTAGTTGAAAATTAGGAATTTTTAAAGAGTCAAGTTGCGTATCATTTTACATTTATTGATTATTTCGTTAGTGATTGACTTTCAACTGTTTTTATTTTCAACAACACTTATATATTTATTTATTAGTCGTAGACAAATATTAAAATCGTTGTTCATAACACATAAAAATTGTGAATAAGAATGGAAATTGAAGAACCTGGAACTCCGTCAGAAATAACAGACAACGCAAATGAAGTAGAGTTAAATTAACTTTCAAAAAATCAAAACAAAAATATGAGAAGCTTATAAGCGCTTCTTGGAATACAAACTAACAAAAAAATGTAAGTTCCTTTTCGGAGAATACTATAATAATAATTAATTAATATAATGTAATAATAATAATTAGGTTGATTTATTAATCTAATTATTATTGTTTTATGTTAATATAATATAAATTGAACAGCGTGCGAAAAGTGATTACTTGCCACCCTAGAGTGGAAATGTACACTTTTCCATGGTATTATCTGGAAAAGTAAAAATCACCAATCAGAAGCCAGCATTTATTTTAACTTTGCCGTTGCCTACGCGACGGATCAACTCTATGGGAATTTGACACTTTCCACCTATCAAATACAGACAGAAAATCGACAGTTTCCGTTCGATCGTAGAAAAAGAATTATTTGTAATTTTTCAAACTTTATTCATACAACATTGAAAATTCACTAATACAATTTGTAACTAGATATTAAAATTAGTTGAATAAAAATTGTAAATCGACAATAAAATAAGTTGTAATTGTTGTTAAAATTGACAATAGCACACTGGCTTCTGATTGGTGATTTTTACTTTTCCAGATAATACCATGGAAAAGTGTACATTTCCACTCTAGGGTGGCAAGTAATCACTTTTCGCACGCTGTTCAATTTATATTATTATATTAACATAAAGCAATAATAATTAGATTAATAAATCAACCTAATTATTATTATTACATTATATTAATTAATTAATTATTATTATAGTATTCTCCAAAAAGGAACTTACATTTTTTTGTTAATTTATATTCCAAGAAGCGCTTATAAGCTTCTCATATTTTTGTTTTGATTTTTTTGAAAGTTAATTTAACACCACTTCATTTGCGGTGTCTGTTATTTCTGACGGAGTTCCAGGTTCTTCAATTTCCATTCTTATTCACAATTTTTATGTGTTATGAACAACGATTTTAATATTTGTCTACGACTAATAAATAAATATGTAAATGTTGTTGAAAATAAAAACAGTTGAAAGTCAATCACTAACGAAATAATCAATAAATGTAAAATGATACGCAACTTAACTCTTTAAAAATTCCTAATTTTCAACTAACATTATATTAATTTAATGAATGTTTTTCTGTTGGTATTAATTTTCTATGATGGCTTGATTTGAATTTGTTGTCAATATCAGAATCATAAGGTGTCAATTTTATTGAATATATTGAATTAATAATATAATATACAAATAATTATTGAATTTGTTGAATAAATTTCTGTAGTTTCCGTTCGATCGTAGAAAAAATAGTGTTCGATATTCGAGTGGAAAGACGTTTTTGCGAGACTCGGGTGGTCGTTGGAGCACTCGCTAACGCTCGTGCTCCAACGTACACCCTCGTCTCGCAAAAACGCACTTTCCACACTTATATCGAAAATAACTATTTTCTACAGCCGTCAAAAAATCGTCACATTTTTGCATTTTTGTAAAAAATAATATTTTTTCACTGCAATTATTAGAAACGCGAAAAAACATCACTTTTATTTATCATCGTAACCATGTAAGCAGTAGACAACTCGATTTATCAGATCATTTTGTTGCAACTAATTTCTGTTATTTTCTCTTCTTCTAGCGGCTGTAGAAAAAACGTTGTTTGTATTTCGTGGCGAAATGTGTGTTTTAATGGCACCTTCAAATGTCTTTTAGGTCTCGACCTGGCGGTCTCGACTAAAATGACATTCTCAGGTGCCATTAAAAAAACACACATTTCGCGCACTTAATACAAAAATAACAATTGGTTAATTTTGATTTAAAAAATAAAATAAAAAAAAGGAAAAAAAAAGCTACATGCATAGATCGGGAATTGAACGTAAGGCTAAAAATTTCGCATCTGCGACACCTTACATTTACATTACATTACAATTCGTTTATTTACAGTTTTTCTATTTACATGTCAAATAAATCTATATATTTACAATAAACAAATTTGTACATTTTAATTTCTTGTTTTGTACTTAGGTTCCTGGGACTCCCTTATCCATGTTTTTTTTTTCTTTGTGCAGATTGCTTTCAGTAACTTGTCTTTCTTTTCTTGTGAGTTGTTATTTATGACTTTTGTTTTGGTTTTACTTGGGAAAAATGAATATTTGAAAACCCATTTGGCTGTTCGTTCTGTGATCATTGTTTTTGTTGTAGTTTAGGTGTGATTCATTTGATAGTGATATATCGGAAGTTCTTCGTATATTAGTTTGTGTTTTTTTGGCAAGTTGTTGTTGTGATGTCTGAAGTTTGTTATGTTTTTGATTAACCTGTTTTTGTGCTCTGTTGTGTTGTGGTAGAATTTTTGAGACATGTCTGTTATGTAGTCCGTTAATGCCATTATTCCAGTTCTTTTTTCCATTTCGCTTATTTTTGAATAGCGATTTCCACTTGTTATTAGTCTTAGGTACTTGTTTTCTATTCGTTTCAATTTTTTAATTTGCGTTTTGGAACATTTATGCCATATTGGTGCGCCATATGTTAAAGTTGGTCGTATTATCATTTTGTACATTGTCGTTTTTGTTTTTTCTTCGCATTTGTGGTTTACCATTATCGGATATATTTGGGCACCGGCTTGGTAAGTTTTCTTTTTTAAATGTGTTAGATGATTGTTTAGTGTCAGTCTTTTATCAAGTTTTATACCAAGATATTTCACTTCTGTTTTTTCGTCAATTATGGTGTTGTTAATTTTGAGTGGTTTAAATATTCTATTATTTGTTCGTTTTCTTCTGAATATTATGTTTTCGCATTTGTTACAATTGAGTTCTATTTTCCACCTTTTAAAATATTTTTCTAATTCCATCAAATGATATTGTATTTGTTGGTTTGCGACGCTCCCATAGTATGAATGAGCATATATTGCCGCGTCATCAGCATATAATGCTGTTTTTGTTTTTTTCGATAAGTACATGTCGTTGATGTAATAGTTGAACAATTTGGGGCCTAATATCGATCCCTGTGGTACTCCTGCTTTGATTTTATACTTCTTCGACTTTTCGTTATTAATTTGAACGTAATACTCTCGATCGGTTAAGTATGAGTGTATTAATCTGATTAGGTTTGAAGGTATTTTTGACTTAATGAGCTTGTATGTTAGCGCTTCGATCCATACTTTATCGAATGCGTTTTTTATGTCTAGAAGTGCCATAGCAGTGTTGTTGTTTTTCTTAAAATTGATAATGATGTCATTTACTATTCGTGCTACTTGTTGGATGGTGTTATGTTGTCTTTTAAACCCAAATTGTTCTTCAATTATTATTTTTTTTCGTTCAATTATTTGTAGTTGTTTATCAATAATTTTTTCCGTGACTTTTGCTAATGTTGGGAGCAGGCTGATCGGTCTATAATTTATGGGTTTTGTGTGATCTTTTCCAGGTTTTGGTATTGGTATGATTTTCGAGATCTTCCATGCTTGTGGAAAGTATTCTTGTTGTATTATTGCTCTTACTATATAGTAGAACTGAAGAAGTGCCTTTCTGGACAGGTTCTTAACGATTTTATTTTCAATTTTGTCATGTCCTGGACTTTTATTATTTGGAAGTTTCTTTATTATTTCTAGAATTTCTTCTATGTTCAGCTTTATTCTTGTATGGGGATTTTCTATCATTTCTATTTTTCTATTTATGAAGTTACTCACTGTTGCTTTTACTGTTTTCTCAATTTCGTTATTCTCATATTTTATTTCTTGTATGATTTGCATTTCTTTAGCTATCATGTCTGATTTTTCTTTGTCTGTAAACGCCGTTTCGTTGTTATTCGTCATCGTTGGTATTTTATTTTGTTGTTTCTTTAAAGCCTTAACTATTTTCCATACTGATTGATCTTTGTGGGTTGTTGTTTCCATTTTTTTGTTCCAATTGTTGTTTCTTGTTTCGGTTATTTGCTTTTTTATCTGATTATTTAAGGCGTTCATTTGTTCTTTATATTCGATTTGTGCTGTTTGTTGCCATTTTTTTCTTGTTTGATTTCTTTTTGCTATTAATTGTTTAGTTTCTTCTGTTAGTTGGTCTTGATGACGTTTCAGTTTTATTGTTTTTGTATGTTTATCTTTTATTTTTTGTATGGTTTCTGTAAGTTTTCGTACTTCGTTTTCGATTTCTTCAGTGGTGTTTATTTTATTGTTGATGACTATGTTTTTGTCGAGATCTTGTCTGAATTTCTTCCAATCTGTGTCTTTGAAAGATACTATGTTTCGTGTGATGCTGTCTTTACTTTGATTATTTAGTTCTGTTATAATTGGGTCGTGGTCTGATGGCAATTCGGATTTTGTGATCGGTTTGGTTATTTCTTTGATGTTTCTGTTGATTATTAAATCAATGGTCGATGGAGTGCCACCATTCGTTGGGAAATGCGTTTTTTCATCGGTATGTAATAGTTGTAGTCCGTTACTTAAACAGTATTGATATAATTGGTGACCGTTTGTGTTATTGTTTGTATTGTTCCAGTTTATGTGTCTTGCGTTGAAGTCACCGATTATTAATACCTTACGGCTTTTGTCTATAAGTTTGTTCAGATCTTCGTCTCTAAGTTGATTAGATGGCGGGTTGTATATGCCGGTTATTGTAGTATTGTCCCTTAGTCTTATTGTTATGTGTTCGATTTGTATTGTTTCAGGTTCTAATACTTGGTGCGGTATACCGTTACCAATTATTAAGGCGATACCACCACCATGTTAGTTTCTGTCCCTTCTGATTACTTGATGACCTTTTATTTTCAGTTTGTCTTTTTTGTCTAGTCTGGTTTCGTTTATAAACATCAGGTCTATTTTATGTTTTTCGATAAAAAGTATCAGCTCCCCAACTTTTCCGTTGAGTGTGCAGGCGTTCCAGGATGCGATCTTGATTTTATTGTTTTCAACTTTGGCTTGTTGATAGTTTCGTTGTTTTTTTTGTTGTGTTTGTTTATAATCCATAGACTTCTAAATTTTCTGTGAATTCAATTGTTGTTAGTAGTCTGTCAGTTGAATTGTTGCAGTTTTCTAATCTGCTATTTAGTTCTTTTATTGCTTTAATCAGCCCTTTGATATTTATCAAGTTATTTAGTTTTCTGAGTTCTTTTGTTAGTTCCATGAAATTTTCGGTGTTTTTGTCGTTATCTTGTCGGTCGATTTCTGTATTATTGTTATTTATGGCTGTACTGTTACTTGTTTCTCTGGTGTTTGCCGTTTCTTTGACTTTCACCGCCTCATCTTCTGTTTTAGGTTTGGTTGTTTCTCTGTTTTTCCATGGATTATTTGTTGGAAGTGGTGCGGGAATATACCGTTGATACTGTATTGTTTTGTTATTTTGTACATTTCCACTTTTATTGTTGTTCAATATTTCTTGATAGATTTCGCATATTATGTTGTTTGATGTGTGGTCTCTTCCACAGTTAACACACTTTGGTGGTAATGTAATAGATTTATCACAGTCTTGACTCCAGTGTGGCCCCGCACATTTCATACATGCTGGTTTAGCGGCACAGTTTGTTTTGGCGTGCCCCCATTGTTGACATCGATGGCACTGTGTGATTTTTTTCTTGTTTATGTGTCGTTCCCATGTGATTTTAGTGTAACACAGTTGATTAATTCGGGCAGACATTTGTTTAATTGTTGTTGTTGCGTCTGTTATCACTAGATATGTTGGTCGAATAGTACCTCTCATGTTGTATACTTCTTTTACATTGATTTTTCTTTCTTCCAGTTCATTTTTTATTTCAGTTATTTCTGGAGCGTGGTCTAATCCTTTTAATACGTATGCGTGTGTTTTTGCGGTTTTATTTGTGTAGGAATGGAATTCAATTGCATGATGAGTAAGTTTTTGTTTTAATTTTACCCATTCTTGGATTTTTTGGGTATATATAATTGTTGTGTTTTTAGTAAATTTGAGGTGGAACTTGTTCTGACATATTTCTTTAATTATTAGTATTAAGTTATGATGTTCTTTTAGTTTACCATGTATTATGATTGGTGGACACTTTTCTTCTTCTTGTTTATGTTGTTGTTGGTTTTCTTCTGTTTCCATTTCTGTTTCTTGGTCGCTCTCGTCAGATAACGGGTCGTATCTATTATTTAGCACTATTTGTGATTCTATTTTCTTCTTTTTTGGTTTTTGTATTTCATTGTCATTTATTTTGTTTCTTTTATTACTTGTTTTACACAATGTAAATTGTAGTTCTATGTTGTTGTTGTTCGGTGTCTGCTTCAGACTTGTCGATGCTTGTTGCGTCTCCATTGTTTCTGCTGGAGATTTATTGGTTTATTTATTGTCAATCTGATTTTCTTTTAATTTCTTTTGTGTTTTAGATTTTTTTCGCAGCTTGACCTGCTAACTTTTTTTTTTTATTCTTTTTTTTTTATGGATTTTTTAACAAAATTTTAGGTTATTTGTGGTTATTCTCGGTAATTCTATTACAACGCCAACAACGTCCGAACTCGTCGGCACCCGAAGCGAGACTCTGCGACACCTTACAGATTTCCCACTGCACTATGAATCGATTTACAGTTTACCTGTTTACGTTTCATAAATAGTAGCTGGAAAACATTTATCTTTAATTTTCTCGCTTTTGCTTGAGAACGAGGATTTTTTACATACATATTCGTAATCTGCTCGTCAAGATCTTTTATTTAAGGTGCGTCACATATGGATATCGAAATTCACGTTTGGATACTTCCCTTGTAAGCTACAAATTTCTTGCCATTCAATGTAGCAGATAACTAGAATTAGGATTTCGCTCCGTAGAAGGAGCAGTAGGGGATCTAATGTTGGAAAAATTTGACAAGAGCGGCACATAAGTTTCGATTAAGAATCAGTTGTTTTAGCCGCCAACAAACAACAACAAGTCAAGGCGCTCTATATCGATAGCAACAGAATTTAGAAAAACACCCGACCAATTATAATGATTTGTTTGACTTAGCAACGCCATCGCTAAAACGCAGATGTTTGATTTTAGCGAAATTTTGACAGATTCAGTTTCCCCTCCGTTATTTTCTCATTGTAGTTCGTTTAGGTTAATAAACAGATGATTTATACTCAAAAATAAATGAAATATTACGCACAAATTTATCAATTATCCATAATTCTAAATTAATTTACTAATTTTATTAAATATTAATAATGGAAATTATTTTTATATTTAATTAATTACCAGTAAATTACAAATTATTTGAATATGAAATCAGTTACGTCATTGGTAAGTTTTGACAGTTGAAATTTTTATTGTGGGACTGTAGATCCCAGCTCTACTGATAACTAAAGAGAGGCGTTTTTGAATATTCGAGCTGCCGCGTCGTATATTTGGCAACGCAGACTGTACGTCATAGTTGTTTACCAAATGAGCAACATAACCTCCCAACGATACAGTAGAAACTCAAGCAGTTAATTGTAGTACAATTTCTATCCCGTAGCATCAGAAACTCATTAATGTGTAAGATAAATTAAAGGATACACTCACGAATGTATTAAAAAATCGGAAAATTGTCGTTTAAATAGGAAAATTTGATAAACAAAGTCGGTGCGTTTGAGATTTCGAGCGAATGTCAACATTGTCACGTGACAAACGTACATTTGACCGTGTCCATAGGCGTAGTTAATTTTTTCTATCTTAATTCTTATGAATTTTACTAATACTCCGTCATTTATTTTAAAAACAGACAGAAAAGGTCGTAAATGCTAATTTTTATCAAGTTTTCTTATTTAAAAAATTTCAATTTTTTAATGGAAATTAATACAATTTTGAATGTATTTTTCGATCTATATGCTACGCCAATGAATTCCTGAGAGTGGGAGATAGAAGATAGATACAGATACACAATTTTCTATGTTGCCAAATAGTGCTACATGGTGACGTCATGGCTCCCTGTAGGGAGCCAAACGCTTCTCTTTCCCTGCGTTCGAGTTGGCGCTTTTAGCGCTTAAAGGGTTCAAATTGTGTTCGATTTGGCGCTGTGAGCGCGCTTGGAGATAGTTATGACGCCATCAAAATGGCAGCGTGACGTCATCAATAACGCTCACAGACGCTTATTCTCCGAGGTGGGTCGTTGTAAGCGTGGGCGCCTCTTCTACGTAATTTTGTATTGTCGGTATCGGTTTTTTAAACTGTCTATTAATTAGGAACATTATACAATCTTTTAATTCATTTAAATCGTTTTTATTTCAATTACCATCGAACAGTCCTAATAAAACTGGAGTTTTTGTCAATTATAACAAAGTTGTTCGTTCTCTGGTTTCTATTTTACATAAATCAGCTGATTTTGACATTAGGGCTGTCACGCTTTAAGCGCTCAAAGCGCCAAATCGAACGGTTTCTGTGCTATCTGTCATGACTGTCATCATCAAAATTATAAAATTATCGAAATATCAGATACATTTAAAAAAAAATTTGAATGTTTGAAAATAAAATTATAATTGTTAATATTTAATTTGTAAAAGATTAAGGGGCTTTGGCGAAGCGTGACTCATACCTAATACTTCCATTTGATTTACATTGAAAACAAAAATTTCGGATTTCTCGAAAACGGTAAAAGATATCGAAATGGTTAATAACTCAATCGATTCGAAATGCCATTCTTAGTGACACTCAGTGTATAAAAATTTTTTTGGTCGGATGGATTTTCCGAAAATTTGAAAAAACCATAATTTCACTATAAATGCATGGCTTTCGTTAATTTCTTTTTTCACCTAGTAAAAATTAACAAAACCCAATGATATGGGTATCAAAAGAACCCTAAAAGTCATACGAGTGACAGACAGTATCTGTATTTACAATTGTTTTTCCCGTTTTTCTGAAAATCGCGTCTAAAAATACGTAATTTTTTGGATACAATAATACAGAAAGATACTCGTAGATACTCCTCTATGACAAAACGGACCAATCAGAGAATTCTATCCAACCTTGAAAATTGCAAAAGGGGGTAACAGAGAAACAGATATGTGTTTATCACTTTTCTATCTAGTTGACAACTGTAAAATAAACAACTGTGGTAATAAAAAGATAAGAAAACTAACCGACACAAATTTTGTAAAATCGAGAACTACAATGGCTGAGGTAGCTATTCACTTGAGTAGTTCAATCCCGCGATATACTACATTTCGCTTTTTTCTTGTTTTTCTGTACTGGAAATTATTCAGTAAAATTGTTTTTTTTGTTTTGCGTCAATAATAGCGATATTATTCAACTCGCTAGTGTATCGAAATGAGCAAAACAGAAAAAATTGTATAAAAACTCGTGTCATAAATCGTATATTGCACTCGTCCTTTAGAAAACTCGTGCAATAATTGTCGACTTATGACACTTGTTCTTTAATATACTATTTTTAAATACGTCAGTAATTCTATTATTTTCCAAATTTGTAGCGCTGTGCCAATAACACCTACAGTACAATTTGTTTTATAAGATTTTCATCACCATCAGTAAACATAGTATTTTGTGAATATATATTTTTCCATAAACTTTTTTCTTGGCAATATACATTTGCATGCCAATTAAAACGCCAATACAAACTACAAATCCCTTTGGTCTTTTATACATTCTACAGTTTCTAGCTCATGTTGCAATTTCTTTTTCCATATCTTCTACATTTCGCCCTATGCATGTTTTATCGTAAACTACCTTGGTAGTACATCTTTTGCAAAACCAATTTGAGTGACTGTGTCAGTTTCAATTGATGATGTAACCTACATTTAAAAATTAATGAATATTTAGCAATATAACCACAATCTTCTGAACATTTTTACACAATGAACAGTGCTTATAGCCTCACTACTGTGCGATAGAATATTTGTGAGTCTAAACCGCTCAAATGCATGTGATTGACATTGCACATCTAACATTTTTGGAACACCAGAATTCGTAAATTTCTTCTATAAATGCTATCATTCAAACCTGTGTCATTTTGCGTTTGCTCGTCATAGTCGAACAAGTACGCAATGTTGAAATTTTTGCTCCAAACTTTTTGCATATTTTAATTTTAATTTTTTCCATTATATTCTGATTATTGGAGCACCTCATTTTGATGCGCTTTAGTTCTTCGTGTCTTTATATGTTGTTCTATATAGGGTGTAATTAAATTGCGGTAAAATATGCAAATCCCACTATTTGGAATTTCACCCTTTATGGTAATAAATCACAAAACATACGTTTTTTCCAAAAATATATCTTTTTTTTCTGTCTATTTATATTTCTGTCAATCCCTTTCCCTACCTACCTTATCTCACTAGATCTCAACAAATAATAATAATAATAATACAATAATACAAAGTCTTAAACATCCACTATCACTGTATGGAGCAGAGTACGAAAAAGATATTTTGGTGAGTCAAAGCGCGAAAAAAATTGGGTATATTACAGAGTTCCCGAATTGAATCTGCAGCTTCACGAATTTGGGTCTGTAGATGTTCAACGTTTTCGATTGGCAATGACAAGTAAACCTTACGAAGTCGAAACTCCCGATTTTGATGATTTTTGGTATATAAGTACTTCATTCTATTCTAAGGGATGTGTGTTTTGTCCTTCGTGCTCATACGTAAGTTTAAGGGAGAAAATTGGGGTTCAAGTTACCTCTGCAAAATCAGTTTTTGGGCAATATCTCAAGAACGGTTCAATATTTTTTGATGATTCAAAAACTGAAAGATAGACATTTGTGGGTGCTACAACGTGGTAGAAACCAGTTGGCAATATCTTATTGAGGGTAGAAATGACAGGCACTTATGTGCCGTTTTTTAGGGTTTTTTGCAATTTTACACCCCATGGTAAAAGATATTAATACGAAATTTTTTATAGTAGTAGAAAATCACAAAATAAAAGTTACCTGTTCGAGGGTTTTTCATTATTTTCAGTTGTTACCCCATAAATAATTCTTAAGTGTTGTAACTTTTGGGGTGAATTTTGGCTATGTATATTATTTCTGAAATCGCATTTATGTGGGTTTTGAAGGCATTTGAAGAACCTTTCAAATGATATATGCAAAGTGATAGTTAAAATATTACACCACTTCCACAATCTTCCACACAACTATCACATAGATTTTTAATGTGAAATAAAAAAAACATTCCAACGTAGATGATCGATTCGATTGTCGAATAAGGTAGGTACTTCCATGGCCAGACGACTTTGCTAGATCAAGAAACAATTCCATAGGAACAAGAGAACTTCAGTATTTATGGATAGAAGAAATAGAAATAGCCCTTCTCAGGGCTAGTTTAAAAAGAATTCCAATTATGAATGAATAAATAAGTAGATGAAGACAAATAACCCGTCTATTCCGCTCCTAATTAAATATTTAGTAGACCTATGAAAAAATTGGTCCAAGTCAAATTTTATCTAATAATAATAATAATAGTAATAACAGTAATAATAATTTAAGCAAAAAATTTCATTCACATACATTTTGGATAGAAACAATTCCAAGAAAAATTTCAGATTAGTGTACTACAAATACTACACTTATTTCCTTGACTGATATTTACCCCCTTCACAAAATTTCGTAAAATATAATACGCCCCTCACGTACATATCGACAGCCCACTTAAATGCTGGTGGGGAAGTATGGGACGATTTTTGGTGGAGGCGCTTCAAGCTCAACTTTCG